>JANPWX010000112.1:1538893-1560423 GCA_024734555.1 Trochalopteron elliotii
CTCTGCACACTTGAAGGATGCATTCATCAGTAGGTCCAGATCACACTTACAAGCAAATCTTTCTTCTGAATTGCCAGCCTTAAGAGCAAAAACAGAATCTGAAAATTAAATTGTGACCATTTGCAGTATGGTCACATCAAAGGCAAACATTTTTAATGGGAAATAATAGCACAGCACTAAAAATCCATCTCATTTCCTTTTAGATGGGATGTCAAAAGAATGCACCTCCCTCCTCTTCCACTCTCACTCCAAAATAATGAGATATGGCTCAGAAAGAATACAGAAAATGTAGTTTTAATATGGCACCTTCTTTACATAATCAGACTATAGCTCATTTAGCTCACTTCTCCCACTTACTGGCATATGTATTTTGTAATTATTTCTATGTAAGCAGAAGCCAAAGTTTTGATTCCTCTGTAAAAGAAGAAAAAAAAGAAAGGGGGGGAAGTAAATAGAAACAGAATACAGACCAGGGATATAATTAAATGCAACACTGATGCATGATTATTTCCTTTTAACTGGAGACATATATGAAAAAGTCAACATCTATTTCGTATCCGAAGATAGAAAAGATGAATGCCATTTGAAAACTTGGTAAGTAATTTAATTACTTCAACTGCCTTAATTTACACAGTTCAGATAATAATGTCAAATACTGTGCCTGCCAGAAGGATTGCCTAGCTTTGAGTCAATTAGAAGGATATTTAAAAATTCTTTTTTATTTACTTTAAGAAGATGATTTGCTCTGCATAGCTCCTTCACTTGCAGGTTCTCTTTCTTGGGACCCAGGATCCAGAAGTTTTCTTCCTTAATTTTTAAACTGCCCTTCCAATCCCCCCAAGCAGCCTGGCACCCATTTGTTTGTTGACACCCATTTCTAGCAGCTGGGAGGAAGATGCTACCATTTGGAGCAGCAGTGCTGCTGCCATACAGCCTCCCCACTTCAGTGGCACGGGCTGGCACAGCCGTGCCAAGTCTTTAGGAGGCCCATTCTCTTTTAGGATATTTTCCCCTGAGACCAGCACTTGATGGCAGTGAGTTAGCCTTTTTTGGAAGGCTAACAATATCACTGAAGTCTCAGCTGCCAGCAGCCTATTTTCTTCTAAAAATCAAACCTCTTGGTTGCTTCCTCCTCACGAGTACTATGGGCTGTAATGGCTGAATTTTTTGAGTTCTGACTGACACTGGACTCCTGCAAAGTACAAGATACAGAGCATGGTGCCACCATCATACTGCAGAGACATAGTTTAAATCCTTTTATTATTATCATCACTTCTGTATCAAAACCCAAGTACAATTTTAATATGGCTGCTTGGGTGTTTTAGGGTTGAGTCATTGTTCTTGTTTGTTTTTCAGGAAAAAAAACTCCCCAGTGTAAAATTTCCTAAATTTAACCTCCACCTTGAACAGGTGGCAAGCCTCTGCTGCTAACTAATGTTTTCTCCTGATTCCACCTCGTGTTATCCAGCAGGATGTTAAGTCATTACTTACTGATTACAGTGATTGCAGGGATAAGCCACTCAATCATCTCTTTCTGGAACTTGCAAAGAAATACAGGAGGATTGACATTTAATATCCCTTATGCCATTAACCACTGCAGGGAGGGGAGAGAAGGGGGGGAAAAAACGAGGGAAATCTCAGCAGAATTAATGAAGCAATACTGTATTGCACTTACAGATTACCAGGTTTAGAGTGGGGTAAGTGTAGGGCTGACTCACTGAGGAACAACACTAGAAAACAGTATCAGGCAGAATGAGTTATTACAGTATTACAGTATCAAGTTATAAGCCATAACTTGATGACTGAAATTTTATTAGTAAGCATAAAGGACCATGGGTGCATTACTCCAAAAGAACATGTATTTAATCAGCTACTCACATCAGATTACAATACACCAAGACATACAATCCCCATTTAATTACAACCTCCAATACTTTCATTTCCAATACTTCCAAGCATCAGGGTAGCCTATTCTCCCCTAGGAAAAGTACCTTCTTTCAAGTTTATCCTCCTTCAGCCTGGCCACAAATGTTAGAACAGAAGAGTGTAAAAAAATCTTACAATCTTACAAGGTCTTTGCCCTTATTTTTCTGGACTACCAGATGTGGCCAGTCTACCCTTAACTTTCATGCTGCTCTATACCACTTGTAGATAAGGACTACTTGAAGTATGTCTCGCTGAAAAAGAAATTTGTCAGAAAAACACATACACTGAAGTTATCGTTACCAGCATTTAAAACTACAGGATGTTGTTTCCCCCTTGACTTGAAAATGAGAAGTGAAGAGGGCCCCTCCATCCCCTTTGATTTCAGGGGAAGAGGATGGCATCTCCTGATCACTCTGTAGAATCAGGTCTCATATAATCAATTCAGGGCTCAATTTACAAGTCACTAAAATAGTACAGGCAATGTTTCTTGATACCTAATAACCTCTTTTGAACCCTGACCTCTCAACAGGACCCGGAGCACACCAGTCCAACGAGGGGGCCAAGAATGGGTATTATGATTAACACCTATTTTATGGTGAGGCTTGAAAGCAAGCAGCAGGACAAGCTACCAACTGAATGTTTAAACAGGAAATGTGATTCTTACAGGGTTGCAGACTGCTGAATACTTCCTTCAATCAACCCTAAAAGCACTAGGAAGAAGGGAGGAAAAAAAAGAGACCTAGATGAAGCTGGCTCTTCTTCTGAGAGAATCAAAGTGGACGCATGAACTTCCTCTCATTTATTCATCTATCAAGCTTGGTTTTAAGTTACATCATCATTAAGATAATAATTTCTGCTTTCTATCACTTTAAAGTATGTTCTCAATAACTATCTGATTCCGATAAAAGTAGTCAAGTCTACAACCTACATACGTTTATAATTAGCTTTTTTTTTAAGGCAGAGTAATAGGTTAATAAGAAATATCAGATTACACTGGAACAAGCTCATGGGTCAAAAACTAGACAAAACATATCAAACTGAACTGCTTGCCTGTCAGACACTGAAGGAGTTCCTATACAATAACTGCATTGTTTTAATGCAACACTAAAAACATCAGTTTTGAGCCAAAATGTCCAAAAGAGGAAAGCATTCAAGTCACCAACAAAATTCACAAGCCAAACAGTAAATAAATCAGGTTTGAATACAGCATCACAATTTCCTAATGTACTCCAAGCAATGTTGTGAAGAGCTGTCTTGCCTTGTACAAATATCAGTCCAGTCCTTACAGAAATTCCCTCCACTTCTCTGAAATTAAGGCAAAAAAATTAATTATACCTATGGTACAGATTAAGTGAAAAAAATAAATGGCATTGAGCTGAGGGCTGTGTTAAATCAGTATGGGGTTTTTTAAACAATGCCTCTAAGGAAGCACCCTAAAAATAAATCCAATTCACCTACAAAACAGAAGGCAGTGTGTCAAAGCAGCCAGCCTGGTAAAGCATTAAAGCCACCGCCTAACTGTAAGCATGCAAATACCCACATTATTAGGGCAAACAGAAGAACTAGTCTCGTGGCTAAAGCAAGGCATTTGCTTAAGTTCACCAGACTGGAGTTCATGACTTTACTGCAATGCTCAGGAAGGCTGGCAACTCCTGGTGGGCAGCAGGAGGACACTGCAGCAGTGCAGGGAACACAGCTGCACAGGCAGGGCATGGCAGCAAGGAGTTTTTTGCTCAAGCACTGCAGCACTCAGCCTGACACAGACTTGGCGTGCTGCTGGTCTCAGACAGCTCCTCTGTCAGGCTGCGAGGCACAGGGGCCGAGGAGCAGCAGGCAGGAGCAGCTGAACACAAGCCTTCACACAGGCATGTAGCAAGACAAGTCACCGGGCAGACTCCTGCAACATTTCCAGCATTCACCTAATCATTTCTTTCTAACCCTGGAATTACTTGAAATTACAGGAGGTACTGTATTATCCACCAGAGGTCTAGCAAGGCCAGTTTTGTGACCTGCAACGCCAGACAAAGGCTCTTCAATGGGAGCACAGAACTAATATTAATGAGTTTATCAATGGATATCACCCATAAGAACGCCATTCTTTGCACAACTTGCTAGAAACCTGTGTGTGCATGCAGCAACCTTCAGAACGACCTAAATCCATGCTCCGACATGGTAAGGAACACGGTGCTTTGTTTCCAGAAAAGTGGCACAAATGTGCATATGAGAAGACAAGACCCAACAACAGAGCCCCCGTGTTAGTGAGGCAGTCCAGGGCACTGGCCTCTACTCCAAGGTAACATGAGTGGCACAGCCATGACATAAACGTAATTTATTTGTTGTTGTTATTACCTTGCTAAAGCTGTTGTTATTACCTTGCTAAAGCTGTTGTTATTACCTTGCTAAACCTCATCCTGAGGTTATCAAATCCCACCATACACAAAACTAAGCTTACTTTGTGTGCTAGCACAAACTTTTTTATTCATACAGCCTTTTGTGAATTAACACCTCCATTAGCAGTTTTCTTTAGCAGTTTTTGTCCCCCTGAATATTAGCCTAGAAGTAAATATAGCAGTCAAACAAAGGATGAAAAGGAACAACTTGCAAAGGAATGCATCCTAGTAAACTGTATGCAGTTTGAGACACACAAAATGAAACACAAAAGAAGAAAAAAACCAAAAGCTTGCAAAAATGAACTCAAAACAAAGCAAGAGTGGGTCCACTGGGAATTAAAGTGCACCAAAGATTTTTCTTATTGCATTTCCTTATTACATTGTAGTTATTACTACAGTAACTATTATAGTAGTATTTGTAGTAGTAGTAGTAGTAGTATATAGCAGCATATATGTAGTTATTACTACTACTACTATTATGATTTATTTTTTTAATTTTTTGATCACATGTATTTTAAAAGTAGTTTTAATTTGCTCCAGTACATGTTTTGTCCTGGAGCACATTTTAATGGCTTAATTATAAATCCTAAAATTTAGGGGTTTGTAATGGAAACAAATGCTGGCAGGTCCGTATCTAACATATTGCAAGCATCTCTGTAATACAGAGTTTGTACTCAGAGGAATGCAGCAGAAATCTTTATGGCACTAAGTAATGACAGGAACTCAGCAGAACTGGCTAACGTGTAAACTGTGGCCCACGCCTGCTCAGTGCTTGAGACTACGGTGCAGCCGGTACCTTCCAAAGGGCACCCTCAGTCTGAGCCTCAGAACTTCTACTGCGTTGTTCAGATTAACATGTGAGCTTCCCTTCCAGGTCACCTTTCCCACTTTCTTTCCCTTGCATGTAGATTTTCACCAGACTCTTCAATACATAGTCTGTACAATATATGATCTAAAAGTCGGTACTCAATAGCCATATTAACATAGATCCTGTTCCTGGGTGTGTCACTTACTCCTAGGAGCTGTTGAAGTAACAGCATTTTCTTTGTTTCTTCATGACTGTATGCTTTGCATAAAAGCTGTAACTAGCAGCTTTCCATCTGTTTATGATCCAAGTTCTGACTCTTTCAGAAGACAGCAGAGCTACTGAGTCTGTGCATCACACCTCAGACAGGTTTCAATAGAACTTTATCCTGCAAACTTTGTTAATCCATGAGTTGTCTGTCCAGAAGGACAGAAGCACTGGTATTAGACATAATTATGAGGTGACATTGGTATGATAGGCAAATGTTGCTCTGCAATGACATCAGTCTTCTGAGAAGAACAGCACGGATCATTCTGTCCTTTTGTTATTTTTAAGGGTACCTTACCTTGTTTCACAGAGCATTCAAATGCAAATCACAACATTTAACATTACCACAGCCCTTTACAAAAAAAAGAGGCACTGAATCGACAAAAGCTGCATGTTTTGTAGGAGCGGTGTCTTATAGCAACTGATGATGTTCCTGTAGTAATATTCATTCCAGCGTTAAAGAGCAAAAAATGCTAATGTGATGCAAGCTCCAGCTTTCAGGCAAATTGTCCCTGTAACCAAAATTTATTATCATGACAATCACATCTTCAAGAAGTAAAAGTTGCATTTAAGTTCCTAAAGTTTTAGTACTAGTATTTGTTTCGGTACATGCTCCACGAAGCCTACACTAAGAGGAAATTTTTCATATCAAAGAAGGAATCGAATTTTTTATCCCTCTGAAGCCCAGCTCTGCATCTCTGGAAAGCCACTGTGTCTCTGCTATGCATGAAGGTAGATTAGAAACCCAAACCTTGGTAATTTTCTTAAATACAAAGACCAACAAGGCTAATACAAAGACTAACTTACCCACTGAAAACAAAGTTAACTGTCATTGTCTTAAGAAAAGGAAGCCTTGGGCCCCATGATGTGTACTACATTAGCATCTCCTTCCATTAGTAGGAGATAATTCCGGTGACACAACTTTGTAGTAATTCATTAGACTTTAAGTCTTTCCAGCTCTTGGGAGTTTGATGACCCTGCCATGCAGTAATACTCCCCATAGGTGAAGCATGTAGTCAAGAACTAATAGTAGTAGTCAAGAACTACCATTAAAAAGAAAATTACTTGACCACACGGTAGATCAGTGTCAGAATGAGGCAAAAACATCTTGAAGGCTTTCATTTTAGCCCTCTAAATCTAAATGTTTACCAATAACATTCAAGCCCAAACAGTCAGAGATGAATGTTTGAGTACAAACCCCTGACACATCAAAAATTATGCAGATGTGTTTAACTGTGCATCTGTTTGAAAAGTTGGGCCAATGTGGAAAATCCTATTATCGATTAAAAAAAAAAATACAATGGGAACCTCTTTAGCTAATGTGAACCACTGTAATTCTATTGACAGCAAGGGATCTGTGCTGACTTACACCAGCTGAGGATCTAATTTCATATGCCTTAGAAAACTGATGTAACCTTTTCCATAGCAGCTCAAGAGTTTTATACTCTCATGGGGATCAATTCCATCTAATAGGTCAGCAGGTGTTGAGTTTAGTTTGAATCTGAAGTTCAGTCACACAGAAGGATACTGGGACATGTGCCATCTGATTTTTACTGACCCATGGAGATTCCCCTCTAGTATGTTGTAGGATTTATGAATTTCCTCCTGTAGTCTAGTGGGACATAACCTGTTTCTTTGAGAAAGTAGAAACCTTTATTCAAGATATCAAAGTGAGAACCTGACCTGGACCACAAGCCCAGATAAGTGAACATGATGAAAGCAGGAAGTGTGAACAGAAAATATTTTGCCAGAAAATACACCAGGACCACAAAATATACAGAAAGGCATTTTCTGTTTTTAGCCATTACTAGACTAATTTGTACAAAAACAGCAGTCAACCTCCAACTATCCAGAATCCATAGGTCTAAATTCTGCCCACACTATTTCAAGCAATTTTCTTTCCTAATGCAACAGGAGCTTTAATAGCCAATATGCTCAGCCCTCTTACACCAAACAATGAAAAAGTCTAGGGCTGGGATTAGCTCACACTCTTCTGACAGGCAGGGAATATGTAAAATTGTCAACTGAGATATAATTTCTGGGGACAATTAAGCAAACTACTCCAGTTTTGCCAATCTATAAGCTGTACATTCACAACTTTGATATGAATCCACCAGAGGATACACAGTTATCTTGATTTTTTTTTTCTGGGCATTAAGGAATTTTGGGGAGGTGGGACAGACCTTTGTAAGAAAGGAGTTTATTTGTAAAAGAAAAGACAGAAAACCCAAAACGCTTTGTCATTAATTTTGACAGACCTACTTCCGTCTCTATAGTAATAACTAATTACTTAACTAGCGTAAGAGATTTCAATGACCAAACGCAAAGCATGTGCAGGCCCTGCCAGGCTAATCAAGACAATTTCCAAAATGCCCAAACCAGGAACTTCCTATAATAAATAACTTAGCACATTTACATCTCAAATTAGAACATCTGGAAGAAAGAGACTGTGCCTGATGCCAAAACAGGCCTTATTGTATCCTACCACTTTCCACCACCACCACCCCTCCTCCATTCGCTTTCTTTAGCCTTTCTGTAGAACAAACACTGATCCAGGTGCAAACGCTCAATTCACAAGGAATGCAGTGAACATAAAATTACTGTAGGTTTGGCTGCTAGTAAATCCCTGCTGTTACTCACCATTGGAAGTTGTGCTGGAGGCAACAGCTTTCTCACTGACATCTGTTCGACTGGGGCATTTCACAACAGAATTCTCCACTTTTTTCTTCTCAGTTGTAGTAGAGCTATGGGACTGCGCCTCCATGATGACTTCTCATTACTTCAGCTCTCCTTGCACTAATACCTGAATGAAACAAGAGAGTCATAAACTCTAAAGACTGTTTGAAAGCTTAGCCCAAATCTTCTCACTCCTCTCACCTGAAGAAGAGCCTGAAGCACAACTGAATTAGCAGTTCACAGTTCTGTAAGCTCATCAAATCATGTCTGCATGCATGAATTCCTGAGGAATTTAAAGAAATACTAACACCAAAACTAGGCATGCTTGCCTTTAAAGAGAATCAGCATCACAAACTATGATGCTGTTTGATGGGTAGGTCCATTTTTTTTCAATTCTGTGGGGTTTTAATGGATCCAAGGGGGAAAAAAGGCCAGTATTTTTTCTCTTATGCCCAGAGCACTTTAGAAAAAGGGAAAAAAAAAAAAAAAGAAAAAAAAAAGACCTTCACGTTGACTTTAGAAGCCAAATATTTAAACTTCAACATTGATGGTGTTGGAACACACCACAGCAGGAATTATCCTATCTCTACACCTTGTTACTCATGCAAACATCTCTCACTTTGTTTGTTTAGAAATCTAACTCAAACAAAATTTTATGGGTGAAGCACCCCGAAAACCACAGGGAAAGACAAATATTATTCCTGGTGGCAGATAACGAGATCACTTTCTTCTGCATGAAAACGCTGGAAATAGAAAGCTCTGTAGAGGTGTGTATACGGTTATTTTGCTTTTCCTGGATGTTCTCAGTGTCATCTCCAGTGATACATTCATTTCATACCCCACCAATAATTTCTCCCTATTCTCAGATATTTTACATTCCCAATGGAAACACAAGAAGCCCAAAAACTTCCAAAAGGGTATCGCTGCTTATGCAGCAGTGCAGGCACACCAGGCCCCAAGACTGCAGGGATCTTAGGCTGTGAAGGACACAAACTTTACACACTAGTCTGCAGCTTAACTTGATCCACACCTGTGTCCAAGTAAGTTTTACACAAATCATCAATATTCAGCACACATCATGCTTAGAATCAAATACCTTCATACTTTTGTAGTACAAACATGAATCTATGCAATAAGAACAAAAAATAATAATTAGTTTTCTGTTCTGAGCAACACTACTTGGTAGTCAAATGGGTCTAAAATGGAAGAAAGTCACACTCTTCTAGGACACCATTTAAATAAAAATTTTAAAGGCTTCAAAGTGCCACAAGTATAATGAAGTGTAATTATATTAGCATGCTGTTTCCCAAATTCTGACAGTCAAAAAAAAAAAAAAAAAAGAAACAACACCAAAAAAAAAAAAAAGGCAAAAAGGCTACAAAGCCATTTCAACACAAACACAGCTGTCTAGTAAACCTTCCCCTTCCCACCCTCCTAGCAGGAGCTGTTTTTAACAGTACAATGAAACACTCCAAAGCCTCATTGTTATACAGTAGGGATCAAAGTAGAGCCCAATCACTAAACGAATCATTATTTAAGCTAGGCAGCACAGCCAAGGAACAGGGCTAGATATCAGAGAGTCACTGCCACTGACCTACTGGCTAAGCTTTGGAAAGGTATTTTTCTTCCCTTGAGTTTCTTGCTTGCTAAAAACAGGAATAACAAAACTCTGCCTGCTGCAGAAGAGGACTTCTAAGGCTGTTCTCTGGATCTATCTGTGAAAGTGCTATAAATATTATTGTGATCTGTGAAACAACTTCCTACCAGAACGCTAAGGGGAATGTCAGGTGTCTTCAAACAGAGAGTAGGAGACATCTAATACTCAACTTGCAACAGCCCTGACTTTTACCCAGCAATGCACAAGCCACCTTGAGAAGAGATCTCACACGAGCTTTCTGAATTTCTCATATGCCTTCTCGCTTCTCTTTGCACATCTCATGCAAGGGCATCCCCAGTTTAGTCAGTCAGCTCAAATATCTTGCTTTTCAGTCTCCTACATTAGTACAGAGGGGGGAGGCTGGCACTGCTGCCAAACTGTTCACTCCACACTGAGAGGAACATGTTTGTTTTCTCTATACAGCCCCGACCACATAAACACCAAAACCTGCCTCTCCCCCACCTCCAACCACTGTATGAGTTCTCCTATCCTCTGACTAACCACCTCTGAGTTGTTTAACATCCTCTCAAATTAGTGATTTTCTATGCATCTCTGAAGGAACTAAAAAAGCTATACATCTTCAGTTGTGGTTATTTTTCTTCCATTGCCTTCTGAGAGCCAAGATTGTTATTGAGGCAGCATCTTCATTTACATCAAAGAGTATGACTTTGAAAACTTGGAAGACAAAGCTGCAGAACTTGTCCCCCTTTTTGTTCGGTCCTTGGTTCACAGGGGTGTTGATTTTGACTTCAAGCCACGAAAGGAAGCAATGATACTCCCTATTCAACTAGAAAGGAAGAAGCCATATATACTCTGCCTCCACAAGGCCAGTGGAGTGGCATGAAACATTAGGGGAGAGGTCGTGAAAATTATGACAGGAATCTAAAGCGGTTCCACAGCCTCCTGCCATACAGATGTCTATGCAGGCATGTGCAAGAAGCCTTCACTTATCTCCACCTCCTCACTTATCTCCACCTCCTTCCCCCTCTCCATCATGACAGGACCTCCATTAGAAACTGATCCTACCATTTCTCAGAAAAGGAAGGTAATGCAGATACTTTACAGAGTTATGATGGCCTTAATCTCATAAAAAGCACCTTTGAGTCATCTGCAATTCAAAAGCAACATGTGGCTGGTCAGACTGACATCATCTATTCTCTTGGCTACTTTATTTCTCTCCCAAGCAGCCTGCCAAGCAGATCTTTCTGGTGCTTTGGGGTCACCTTTTTTACTGGAAGAAAGAATAGCAGACATAATTCCATATTCCTCATCATTCTCTATCGCTTCTCTGTTTTATGCTACCTGGTGTGGACCACAGTACAGAACAGAGGCCTAAAGCAGCACTTAAGTTTTTGGAGAGAAAACTGCAGAACTGGCCAAGACCTAATATAAACATCTACTCTTGGTACCTCTTCTGGTTGATGCCTACTTAGTCTACATTCAGAAGGGTGCTTTTATTCATGTCAGCATGAAAGAAGGAACACCACTAAAGTAAACTTTCTTAGTCAGCTCTGCACCCTGCACCACAGGCCAATGGCTTTAGCGCTGCAGGTCTTTCCTCCCTTCCTCTGCTCCCAACCCACACACAAGTGGCACAGACACCTGCAAGAATTCCTGAAGATCCAGCAAACCCCCAGTGGGGTATCAACGGTGGTACGTATAGTTGGGAAGATATGAAAGGCCAGAAGAGATGGCAGGACTAATAATTAGAGGGATGTGGTTTGCTATGTTTTGCCAAGCACGCCCCTCAGGGAAGCAGTCATCAGGAGATCAATATGGTACCAAAAAACCCTTTTTTTTTCCTGAAGACTACCTTAAGACTAAGTTTAAAACACAAGCCAGACACATGTCTTCTAGAATCATTCTCCTTAAATTTGGCTGATTTTATTTTTCTCTCAGAAATTGTACTGAAATATGGGAGCAGCAGTTCCCCTAAAAATAAAGTCCAAGGTTATGTAAAGATTTCTTTCCACTGGCTGTTAACCCCTATCAAAAAGTATTCTAAAAATCAGCCAGCCTGACATTGTCTCCACATTAAAACACAAAGTGGCTTATACTATGGTGTGTCTCCCTCCAGCATGTGGTTCGGTGACTTTCCTGTTCCCACATCCAGGCCTGAGATAATCTGTATCTATACCCAGCAAGGAGTCCCACTTCCAAAAAACATGAAAGCTACTTTCATCAGCTATCCATGTGCATATGATTGGCAAGAAAATTCTATAACAATACATGGGCAAAAGCCTTAACTTCCACAGGCAAAAGCCTGAACTTCCACGGGCAAAAGCCTGAACTTCCATAGGTAAATAGAGGGATAAACATTCCTTCCTGAAAGCAAACATTCATGGCTTTTTCCCATTCAACCATGCTTGAACCTTTTGTAATAACCCTGAAGCCCAAACCCAATGCACAATTAATTCCAGATCCCCATTTTAAACCTAATCCCTCTGAAAACAGTAACCTGCCTGCAGGTGTGTTTCTTCTTTTTAAAATATACATGTAAACCTTCCCCAATTGCGTATTATATTGGAGGAATTTTAGGAACAAGCTACTGGAATGAGGAGTTAAATGAGGAAAACTGTCTCTTTTAAAAGAGTGTCAACAAATCACAGTATGTTGGAAACTTATTTCGAACAGAAAGATTCCTTCAAGTAACTTAACATTCTGTAATTTCCAGTCCTTACGTATGTTGGTTATAAAACTGTGCCTTCCAGTAGAAATGATCATATTAATATACTGAGGAGGAAAAATCCCACGTCTTTTTGTTCATTTACTCACAGTCCAAATTAACCAAAACCAGTGGAGCAGCCCTGTGCTTGGAAGAACAAGAAACTTGATCCTTTCTGAACATACATTTCAATTTTCCAAGGAATCTTCACTCTGTATCACTTCTCCTCTCTGAACTACTTTTTAAATCATTTTATTTATATTGCATACATTAGTTTTAAAGACCAGACCACGCAAATACTTATTGCTAGGAACAGACTCACTGACTACAAGACTGCTTGCTTTGGTCAAACTGCTGAAATGTAAGTGCTTAAAATTCTCAATTTGCATTTTAAGACTGGTTTATGTTTCTTGTGAACTTAAACCTTCCGCCTTTCTTTGGTTTATTTTTATTTTTGAGGGGTATCTTTTAACATGTTGAATTAAAAAAAAAACAAACAAAAATAACCAAGTAAAACCTTTCCCTGTTTTACTTGATGCTGCTGTAGTTGTATGCAATTCATTAACAAGTGGTTTGCATCCACTGAGAAGAGCTGTCTGAAATAGCAGTGTCACAGCATTCATCATCATTACATCAGCAGTAGGGAAGTTCATACTGATTGCTATCAGCAACCAGAGTGCCCCCAATCAGCGTGCAAGCAAACATAGCATGTTTAATTTTTCAGAAATGACTCTGGGTAGTTAGGGTGTTCATAGGTACTACTTTGATCCACACTACTGGAAGCAGTCTTTGGGGATACAATACATCTTGAACAGCACAACTGTATAAAAGTGAAAAACACAAGGGGAGGCATGAAGAACAATCAGGAAATTACAGTCTCTTTCAACCATAAAGGACCCTTTATCAATTTTATCAACATGGGTTACACTGTTTCTTGGGATTATTTAAGGATAAAAAAATGCATCTTGCTCAGCTACATTCAAATGCAAAATTTATATGAGACAATCTTAAGCTATTTTACGGGAGCTATTTCACACTGATTTATACAGGCTTGATTCAAGTACATTTAACTTCCAAAACCCACCTAGATTTCAGCATTGCTTTCTATCAAACCTTCTGGCAAAGTTGCACTGACAAAGTTACCCCTGACAGAACCTGATGAAAAATGTTCAAGCGCTCAGACATTTTAACAAGTATCTCCCAAATGTAACATGAACCTCTTGGTATATCTCTCCATTTTTGTAAAAGCTATAGGTACTAACCTGTATGTTTTTAGAATAGTTTTATCCTTTCCCAATTCTTTGTAAGAGAAACCAGAATTCTGCAACCCTCATTAACTACTCCAGGGTAAACTTCATTTGGATTCCTTCCTGTTGAGACAACTCCTCACAATAAGACTAAGACCAATATAAACAGCACAAAGAGTCTTGCATCCACTTTATATAAAACCACAACAAACAATAAGGTGGGGGGGGGAGGACGGCGGGGAGCAAGGTATCTTATATTTCACAATACCTATCTCCATTTCAATTACATGCATGATCTATAAATGCACTAGCTGCTATTTGCAAAAATGGGAGAGGGAGAGGGAGAGGGAGAGGGAGAGGGAGACAGAGACGGAGACGGAGAGGCAAGGGAAGGGAAGGGAAGGCAAGGCAAAGGAAGAGGAAGAGGAAGAGGAAGAGGAAGAGGAAGAGGAAGAGGAAGAGGAAGAGGAAGAGGAAGAGGAAAAAGCCAGACAGAATCAGATAGGTGGATTAGTAGCTTGAAATTGAAAACCCAAGTTAAGGGACACAACATGTATTAATACAATCCTTCCAAATTCATTACTATCTGCTGTCTTTTCCTTATTACTTTCCTTTGATTTCTTTCCCCCCATAAAGAATGAAAAACAACTAGACCTAAAGCCTGGTTAATGACAATGTGATCTGTTCCTAACACATTAAATAGCTTGTGGCAACAATAATGGAGGATCACAAACACAAAGGCAATCAGCTAGGCAAACCAGTACTATTAGCATCCTCATGATTAAGATCCTAAGTGAGAAAATACTCTATCGCTACACTGAACTACTGATTCATCGCAATAGTTGCTCGACTCCAGGGAAATTATGTATTTTCTTATGCATTTCTGCTACAGATAAACTCAGCTACCTAAAAGTTCTGAAAACATTTTAAACATACACATACAATCATATCAATAAGTGGCACTTTCTACTGAGGCAGCACCTCAGTTGCTTTAAGTACACATCAACCACACAGTCTTACAAGCAGATTATATCTACTTTTGTTTTCGGATTTAAAAAGCTGATAAGTATAATCCAAATTAAATGTTTTTACTATTACTGCAACAGATTAAACACTGTATCTAAATCAAACAGATTTCTGCCAGGAAAAAGATGATTCATTTTCATACTCAGTAAACAGAACTTAATGGATAACAACACTGAAGGATTCAGGTCGAACTGTCCATCTCTAACTAGTCTATCCCTCACAGAAGGTGCTTTTGGGGAACATGCAACACAAAGCTGAGGGAAACAGAGCCCAGACTTAATGGTTTTGCAATTCAGATATGATATATCCTCTGGGATTCACTGTCTGAGAGTCTTTACAATAAGGAACTGAACTTCAAAATTAAGAAAAACAAACAATCAAACAACCCCACAACAAAAACAAAACAAATCAGGTCATTAACTCTGCATGTAAGCATTTGTTATTTTAATCACATGGTCTTGGGTTTCCTTATTCCTCTTTTGACTCTCTTACAAGCTACCTAAACACAATGGAAAGAAAAAAGTTCATTTCTTAAAAAATAGAAAGTGCTACATATCTTTCAAGTCTCCAAATACTTTACTATATTTAGGGAGGGGGGTGTGTCTAAAACTAGTAATGCACTTACCCTGAAGAAATCAGAACTCCTTCCAATTAAACTGCCTAATATTGCTCAGAAATTCAGAGTAAGCTGTTACTGCTTGTTTTGCAATCCTACTTGTTCTTGTGCTTCAAATTCTGCAGCAGGAAAAACCCTAAGAATTATGTCAAAGTAAGATTAGTTGTAAAAGAATTAGCACAGGGGGGCAGGAAAAAAATCTCCTGTGGATTGTACTGTTTGTAGCAATAGGTCACAATCAGGGGTGACACTTCAAACTTCTCCTCCAAGTCTAAACTCTGTTTCCGCCCCATCTTTCTTCAGGAATTCAGCAGCACTAAATCCAAAACAAACTTAAGTAACAGTGCAGTGACTTCCTTTGGCAACACATTTGTTTTATGAAACCTGGATTTTGGTGCATTCATATGTTCAAAATCTGAAAGGCCAGTAATATTCTGAGAGAACAGTAAGTGGGACAACAGCAAGACATGCTGTGTGAATAACATACTCTATGACTTCCTCTGCTGATACTGTTCCTAGGATATTTATGATGACAATACAGGCTGCTTTTTTCTTTGCCTTCTTAGCTTGGTAAAGCAAATTACAAACATCTGTAATGGGTGTCCTTTGCACCACTTACTTAGTCAAGTAAGAAGTCACTACAGCTTAGACAGAAAAATGCAGAAATACTCTAATTTCAAGCACTGGAACTCAACATTCCAGTGAAATGACCACTTTCTTCACACTTTGTTTTATCTCATCAATCCCAACAGATGAAAGATTCCTTAGAAACAAAACTAGATCTATATATCAATGTCAATCTATACAGGAACTGAGCTGAAGGAAGAATGTATTTAATGTACATCTATTGCAAAGATGTGCCTTCTGTTCCCAACTTAAGATATGCAAATGAAAGAAGAAAAAGACTGTATTCCATATTCTACAATTAGCATTTTAAAACAAGATCAAAGGAATCAAGTAGAATGTTTTTGAAAGTACCGTGTTTTGATCACAGTCCCATTCCAGGAAGCCTGTTTATCTCCTCAGCATACTCTCAGGTTAAGGGATGCCTTCATCCAGAATTTCACATTCTAACCCAACACAGATGTTTTAACACGTAAAAAATCTAGGAAATCTCCACATACCCAGGAAGAACTTCAAATGTGAAAGGTACTTTATAAAACTCTATCTTCAGCTTTTACAGTTTACTTTAGGTTTTACACCTGTCTCATAATAGCAGGAAAACTGTATCATGATTCCTTCGTGTTTTCATAACTTGACAAAACCCCAATGGCACAAATCTGAACTGCCACATTACAAATGCACAATCCGCTTCACAATCCACTATCCTTGTTAAAATAGTGTAATCAGAGAATTATACAGCTGAATTATTTTTCTAGAAAAAACATCCATAGTGAATTTAAGAGCCAAGCAAAACCCCACCAAACTACGTCCTGATATTTAAGAATCAGTAGTGCTAGAATTTCATTTTTATATACACAGTTCAGAACAGCATACTGAACTGACACTAACTTGATCTGTGTTTCTGACTCTTCAGTTTCAGGTATTCATACATCTCATCTAATGAAGGCTTCATTCTCTGGGCAGCTGGGTGATGTATTCTTTACACGCAGTTGATTTTCTTGACATTAACAGATTTGTACGCAAAGAAAACAGAGCCTCATACAAAGCAGCAAACCCTTCTGGGGGAGGTTCAGCTCTAAATCACCAGAAGGTCTGTTGGGTACTTTACCCTGAACTAAATATCTGACACCAAAAAAATACAGCAACATTTTGAGCATCAATAAAAATAAAGAATAAATTTTTAAAAAGGCCTAATCATCTTGATAATCAGTGTAAAAAATAACTTGACGTTTGAGTGGCAACTTCAGCTAAGAAAATTATTCAATCAGATCTCCTTGTAGTGGATTCTGATATCATCAGTTCTGACACCCAGCAACTATTTAGAGACAAACACATTCTATCCCAATTACTTTGTCCCTTGTTGTAATCTAAATAACCTTGCAGGGGTTTTTAACATCAGTGTATTGTCTTGTTTCTTATTTTATTCTTGAAGAGAGAGAAACCAACTCTTCAGGTTAGCAGCCAATTTAATATATTTTCAAGGTAAGGCAGGTACAATTTACATGTAGAGAGTATACCACAACAAAACCACAGTATGATGCCAGCACAATCTTAAAGAAAGTTCTCCCCCAAATCTCTGCAGAAAGCAGCCTTAAAAGAAAGCAGGGATTAGAAGTGAGCTGGAAGGTAGGGAGGGGACTTACCTCAAAATCAGCCAAGCAGAAATCAGAGCAGTAATTCTACCAGTCGGCACAGCACACTTTTAGAGCTATAATGGTGTGAAGAAGTGCTGGGCAGCATTGCCTGAAGGCAGCACTAATACACTGCTGACTAATGACCGGGCCACGCAGACAATGAATTTGGGGGTTGAAAACTAACAGAAACCGTGCAGTACCTTGACAAATGGGCTTTCAAAATTTCATTCATTGAATAACCTTTAAGCACAAAATTGGCTCAAGTTCTCTCGGGAATAATATGACACATGTTGTTGGACAATAAGTATTTTCCTTTTTAATTAAAACTATTACACCGAATACATAAACATGATTACAGTGAATAAAATGTAAGAGTTAACTATTTAGCACCTAGAAAAGACCAGACCCTGAATGTGAGGGGTAATGCCATACGTTCAGAAGGGTCAACAAATCCAGGGTTAACCACCTGATTGACTGAAATGCACTCTTGGCAGAATATATTTTCCCTTCTTTGAGACGTAAAGGAGAACAAGAACTTCAAAGGTATGTTTAATGAGCTGCTACAAACACAATTGGTTAAAAGAGGCTCAGAAATTATGTACTAAAAGCGGCATTGTACTTAGAATTACAAGTGAAAAAGCCTCGTTCTAAAGAGCCCGGTCAAAGTCAAGCCCCATAAAACAAATCAAGCCCCGTATAAACTTTGTCAGCTTGTGTACTGACAAACACATTAAAACAACAGAATCCCTCTTTAAAGGAGTTCCTTTTTTTTCAGTGCAACTCGACTTCTAATTTGAAAATAGCAATTTTGGCTCTTTTTACAGACAGAATGAAATACCTAAAGTGTCCCTAAATTAACAAGTACCACTTGCCATAGACAGCATCGCCCTTAGCAGCTCCTAAAAACTTCAGAAAGGGATCTTAAAACAGGAAGCTTAGTGAGCTCATAAAACTGTTGTTGGAGCCAGGAACACATAGCATATTTAATCTGCAAACTGTGAGAGTCTACAATGATTTCAGCAAGATCTGAGGCATGCCCTCAAGGTTTGCTGGGATCTGGGATTAGGGAGTTGATAAGAACCCTCTACTGCCCATGGACATGTTTTTCTTCTGCAGTTAAACACAAATGCATAGAGACGTTTGACTGCTGCTTGGCGTTACTGCTCAAGTTATATAAAAGCTTTGCAGCTCCTTTTGCTGTCAATATATCAAAGTTTAAAAAAAATCATCAAAGTGTGAAATTTCATTTAAAGTCTGCCAGTCTACAGCTCTATTTCACAGACCTATCAAATAAAAGTAAAGATGAAAAATGCACTGAAAGAACTTGAAAAGTTTGCAGCGGCACCCATGCCCTATTTTTGTTTATTCTGTCTCATTTTATTTGATTTTAAAGTATAACAAATCAATTCCCTTATAAAAATGACAGAGTCTAAAGGGAGGATGTCTATAAAACCTGTGGTTAAAAGACAACTTGAAATCATTATTACAGCTGAACCTTTTGTTGAATAAAAAGCCTCCTCTGTAGTCATTTTAGCATTTTAATTGCCTAACTGCAAGTTGGCAGAAAATATCTTGAATCTTCCAAAACAACCAGAATTACTACAGAATATGAGTGCCAGAAAAGCTAAAGCTTTCTTCAAAGTATTCTTTAGCTAGGGATTTACAACAATTGCATAAAGAAGAAAAGCCTGACTTTTAAGGTAATCTACTATAGTCTAAAAGCATTAACATTCCATTACTAAGGTTTTCCTGAGGATTTCATGACTCGTTGATTCACTTCTCCTCAAGTCTGCTTTTTCTTTGTACATTTCTGTCTCCCTGTAGTTGAACACATGCAACACTGACCATTAAAATGCCCCCTTCCATAACTCCAAATAAACCCTGCTGCAATAGCCCTCCAATTCCTCATTTATCAGGCAAAGATGAATAACTTTTCATTAACACTCTGCAACATAAAAATATGCCATTCCTTTCTCTAATTTGTGTAATAAAATTCAAACACACTACAGGAGTGCAGGTAACTGAATAGCTTTCTCCAAAACAAGGCAGGAAGTGTAACTGAAACTTTCATGGGTCCATATCAGTGCATACATTTATCTTGTTAAAAATTCAAGTAATGTGCAAGATGAACAAATTATGATGTCTCCAAACTTGAATATCTTGGTTTTTCCAACACTATTTAAAAAAAAACAAAACAAAACACACATTTATAACCACTGATACTTTTAATTTCTTAACTACTAACTGTTTTTGTGTTTGAAAATGAACAATCTTTCACAACGGATGATTACGTATAGCAGCAAAACACTTTCTTGGCCACTGCACACCTTCACAAGCCAAAAATGTTACTCCACTTACGCAGGAAAATGCAGGTGATGGCTTTGTTTTGCAGTACTTCTACAGGAAAGCTTTGGAAAACAATATGTCCTGCTGAAAATCATATGCTATTATCAGAATGCAAGAGTGCATTCATTTGGGCACCTTAAGCCATAGTTTTGCTTCACTGCTGCTTAAAAGAATACACATACATTGAGAGAGTCCTTTTCTTACTCATTCTTCCTACTCATTCAGAATCACATAATCCTGCTTTTAAAGAAATAATCCCCTGTCCTTAAAATAGCCTTCTCTCATAGTTACTATTATTTATGCTTTAGAATTGGGCTATACACAAAACTGAAAGTATTTACATACTAGCTAGTTATACCAAAACCTTCATTATATAAACAAACTCTCAAGAGGCTGCCTACAGTTTACACTGCTAAACTCATTCACCATTACTTCTAATATATATTTCCATTACTGAAATACAGTGGTGTGAATATAGCAATTTTTACATTTTAAGGTTACTTTACTTTTAAAACACTGCATTTGTCTTTCTTCAAAATAATCATGACATATATAATTAAGAAACTGTCAGATCATTATTAATTTTTAATAAAGGACCTAAATGAAATAATTATAAGTATCAATCAGTGAGGCACCTTTCCAAATTACAATGCAATTGCACAAATATTCAAACTACGTAAGGCCAGTTCTGGCACATTTCTATCCATAATCTCGTTGAACACCACACAAAAAACAATTCTGGAACACAGAGAAATATGGTGATACCTCACTATTCCAGTAACTTTAACAATTTTAAAACAGATACCTACAGCACAGAGAGACAGAGAGGCAGCCGTGCCCTCCTAAAAATGTTTGTTGGTTTAATCAGCCACATATCTCAAGGCCTCTGGAAAATTTCACTTCCAAGTTTTTTCTGTAGCACGCACACAAAAGAAACGAAATCTGCACGCTGAAGCTTAAAAATCATGTTTATTAAGCCTTGGAAATGAAGCGGGAAGTAGCAGGGGCGCGATGAAGAGGAGCATTTTACAGTGGGCTGCTACTTAATGCTCCTTTAGTGAAGTAGTTTCTAAAATGTGACACTGTGCATCAAACGGACAGCTATCCATACCTCTTGACTAAAAGGCTCTTTGAGATCTGTATAGTCCATCATTTCAAACTGAAGTGGCAGCTGGAAAATGTGGAGCAGCTGGCAAGGAGCTGGGAGAAAATGTTTTACATAAATATATCTACATACAAACTGGCAGAAGGCCACGGACACCGTACCCGCAAGACTGGATAAAAACTACGCACCAGAGGGTTAAAAACAAAACTGGGGAGTGAGATGGGGAGTGGGGGGGGCGTGTGTTTCCTTTTACCTTTTCTCTTCACGTGGTGCGCGGTTGGGAAGCGAGCGCTAGCGGCTACGAGCCGGCGGGCCCGTCCGAAGGCGCGGGAATTGTGCCAACACCCCACCGACTTCACGGGACAGTCGGAACCGCGGCGGACACGCACTGCTCCCACCCTCCAAAGTTGGGCGGTGCACGGCCGGGTCGCGGTGCCGGGCCGGGGCGGCTCCGAAGAGGTCCCGTGGGGCAGCCGCCCTGCTCGTCCCGCCCGGCCTCGGCCGGGCCCGTCCCGCCGCCCCGCTCCCCCGCCTGACCCCGTGCCA
>JANPWX010000112.1:1562018-1574384 GCA_024734555.1 Trochalopteron elliotii
CCCAAGGGCGGTGACACCCCGCCCACAGCCAAGAGGCAGAGCGGGGCGACGGCAGCCCCCCCCGGAGCGGCCCCTCTTCCTTGGGTCGCGCTTCCTCCCTCTCCCTCCCCTCCCGCTCCATCTTTCAGCTCAGCTTGCATCTGCAGCCCCGTTTCCCGCCCACCGATGCCTTGGACACCCTTTTCTCCCGCCCGCCAAAAATTCAGGGCGTTTTGGGGGAAAACGTGCCCTCCTGGTGGGTTTTCTCTGTGTGCTGCGGCTTTTGGGCTCGCGTTTCCACTGGCGCCGCAGGCTCGTTTGACTGAAGGACTTCAAGGAAAGTTTCACCTAAGCCATGTGACACTGAAAAATAGCTCTTTGGGGGAAAAAAATACGAATACTTGGGCGAGGGGAACAGTGGCGGTGATGCCTGCGCCTGCTCCTCCTCTCCCAGCCCACCTGCCAGCCTCCCCAGCACCCTGCCCGGCTCCTCTGGCCTTCACCCTACAAAACAGGGTTTTCCGCTGCCTTCCTCTTCCTCTTTGGCCCTCATCTCCGTTCTTCCCCCAGGCTCCTTGCAAGCAGGTTTCCCACAGCAGCATGCTGCTGTTCAGAAACAGCAGGAACTAGGGTGCCATTCGTTCCCATATCTCCATCCTTTGGGAAATTATGTGTCCTGACAAGACACCTTGCCTTTTTCTAGTTCTGCAGATTGCTCCCCTGATATTAAAAGAGTCTGAGAAACTGTAAATGAACATTACCACAACCATTTTCCATCAAGTCACAAGGTGGGACTGGCTCTCAGGAAAAGTATGTATATTTTTATATATATATATTTATATATTTATATGTATTTAAGTTGTTGCCATCACAATGTCAGATACTTCATATGCACATTTGTTCATAACCTGGCTCACAACACAGCCAAGTAAAGATTTGTTACTGATTCATACAATTTAGCAAGGTACCTGAGCTTGGATTGCATTTGGAACATCCCCAAAAAGTTAGTGGTTCTTGAAAGAAAAGGTATGTTTGCTGATGGAAATGAAAGACTGGCTTTTGAAGCTGTGCATTTCATAAAGCTTCCCTTAGTCTCACCATTGAAAATGTTAATTCTATTACAAAACAAAGCTGCAGGTATTTGTGGTTTGAGGTGACTTGGTCCACGGGTGTTCTTAGAAAGAGAAAGCAATCTTACCTGGCTCAAAGGGCCACTTCAATCCTAATTTCCTCAGGCTAACTGGTTTGGAGTTGTTTTTCCTCTGGAAATCTTTTCTGGGTGCAAGAAGTAGCTTTAGAGAGTTGCCTATAATACATGGATGTCCCTGGCACAGCCAGATTAATTGCCCTGGCAGTCCCAGGGGTGCCTTTTTTTTGTGCAGGCTTTACAGCACCAGGTCAGTACACCCTGACTTTCAGGATAGACACGGTAGTCAAATGCTTTCACTCTGAGTGAGATGCGCACATCATCCATGCTGCCACGCAGGCACATGCACCGTTGGAGGGGGGCAGCGGGGCCCTGGATGAGAGCCTGTGCCCTGGTGCCATGCCTCTGTAGCCAGTGATTTCACAGTTCACCAAGAGACAAATCTGCCCCTGCTCAGAAGGAGCAGCCCCTGGTTGCCGAAGCGATACTGCTGACAGGCATAGCACTACACAGGGAAGAGGCATGTGCAACACCAGGATCTGAATACCAATATGAAGAGCTAGTCTTCCAATTCTTTTATCTTATATGACTTCCTTTTCCAGTCTCATGTTTCCAGGAAAATGTTAGCTGTTTCATGATATATGATAATAGTGGTGTAGTGTTGTGGATGTTTTGTTTCAGCTATACATACTATATATATAGCGCCATATGTATGTGCTTTATGTAACATGTATACTGCCCCCTGATACATATATATGTGCTGGGGGAGTGGTGGTATACAGAATGATTATGCAAACCTCAAGTCCCTTTACAGATCTGTTTAAGAGCAATATGATTCCTTCAGCCCATTGTACCCTTGTCTCATTTTCTGCCTATTGCATATTCCTTTCTATTTTATGCAATCAATTTTCTTAAAACTCTTTTTTTCCTCTTTGTATAATGAAAACTCTTAAAAGTAACAGGGGAAATTAACCAACATCCAAAATGATACTTTGTAAAAGAAACAAATTAATGTGGAAAATCCTGTTTGCCTAACCATTTGTAATTCAGTATTGCTGATGTTAAGATACTGCTTTTAATAATAGCTTAAAAGACATTCAAACTGGGGCATGATTTTAAGTTGAGACTGGGCCTTCAAATCAGTATTCATCTTAGCCTTTTTGAAAAATAAGTTATTTCCTCAGAGTTTGGACATCTCGTTACATCATAAAGCAACTTTTCTCTTTTGTCTTTTGAGTTTTTAGTTAGTCTGTTTGTTTGTTTTTAATATTATTCACACCAACTCTGCTCAAGACACATATTTCTAATTTGAGATAAATAACCCCCAAAATTTCTCTACACTCAACTCGCATTAACATTAAGGCAGACAAAAAATTATAAACTAAAGAGGTGATAGAATGCTTTAAGATTTGCTTATGAAAAATAGTCTTCTGATGCATTTCTGAGCTGTGAAAGTCTTGAGAAAAGGGAAACACAGAAACAATAACTGAAGTTTCTGCCTCTGCCTGTGCCTGTGTCTGCTCAGGCCAAGCAGAAAATAAAAACTGACGGTGAGTGGGTGACATTTGCCATGTGAAACATATTGTAAGTGTTTCAACACCTTGACAATGAAGAGTGCAAAAGAAGCTTAGAGCATCCAAGACCCTTCAGCTAAACAAAATGAAAATGGGCAGCTCTGTTCAGGGAGGTGCCTTTCTTATCATCTTTCATGTCTGATTCAGAGGAATCATACTTGAAAGATGCAATGGGAAGATAAAAACTACACATTAATAAAACGTAATGATTTTTCCATGTCTGGCTTGCCCCTCCAAGGGAAACTGACCTCTGAGATTTGTCTGTGACGTTTCCCTGCAAGTAGGAATTGGCTCCTGCAGAAGACCTGTTGACCCATGCCAAAACTTATTTCTCTGACTCAATATGCCACAACCACAGAGCATTTCTGCCGTAAGTTATATCATGCACAATACTTTTGCATTTCTTCAGCCTACCTTGTATCCCCACTTCTTCTTGGCCTCTGACCTGAAGATTACAGGCCTCCAGGCTGTGTACTTGTCTTCCCTTTCTGCTGCATCTGTTGTTACAGGAAAGCACAGTCAGAAGGAGTACGGACTCTGCTCACAAAAGCTGCATGCAAAAGACCTGATGTTCAGTGACACCAAGAGCCAGTCTTCTCACCACTCCCAGTTGCACCACCCTCCACTTTCTCTCCAATTCCAGTGAATGCTCTACAGGACGTATTCAAGGACCTTGCTTGCTATTTACCAGGTGACATCCACTAGAAGACAAAGCTTTTAAGACAGTCACTTTCTTGCCAGTAGGCAAATACCATACAAGAATAAATTCTGTGAAATAGACAGGTCTGCTGTGCTTTCACAGGAGCAAACCTCAGAAAAAGCTCTGGACTGTGGAGCAATGGCACTGATTTCTGGTCATTTACGCAATATCCATCACAGGAGAACTTGAGTGGTGCGTCTTGCCCCCAGCCTTGTTGCAAGGCTGCCTCACACAGCAGAAAGGTCTCAAGAGGTACCTAGTGGAAAGAAAAGAGGAGTATGAGATGGACAAAATCCATCAAGTCAAAATCCTGTAAAAATCCTCAAAGTTTGCTGAAGTTGCAGCTGGGGGCACAAGAAAAGGTTCACGGCCTAAGGTGGGGTGCAGAACTGGTGTGTGGAGGCGACCACATTTGGGAAGGATATAAAGGTCAGGACAAAAACCTTGTCTGCAGTTACTGTCAGGGAATTGGTTTAGGAAAGGTAAATGGTGTGGGGCCTGAGTAGGGAAAGAACTAACTGTTCGGAATCTCTTGAAAGAGATTTCAAAGAAATTATAAAGTGATGTAGCACTCACTGCACACTAGTGTAAATTAGTAACTTTGGATTCTTTCATTATTTGGATTTTTGATTTTTATTATCGCCATTGGGAAAAAAAAAGGAAATTTATCAGCAAATATCCAGATGTGTCAAAGTAGCAACCATCATTCAAGAGTCTTGAGTTTTCTAAGGATGCTCGCTCATTGCAGCCTTTCACAGACTTGATATACATAATTCCTTCTAGCAGTCCATAACAAGGAACCTCTATGTCTTTCTCCTTCTTCTGCTAACACTGGGAATATTGGTAGACTTCAATGGAAAAAAGACTGATTCGTAGTGATCAAATTTATCTTTCTACTCTAGCAGATCATCTCTTGTACACCATCCTATTTCTCTGAATGTTTAATCTAAGTAACCTAGCTATTTATAACCTATATTCATCACTAGGTTTTTTTGAATGCTGTATAATGAAATTAAACAGATCAAAATGCAGTATTTTTTTTGCCCCACTATCCTGTAAATATGTAAAATTACATATTGCTTTTTCAAATTCTGTTGTCATTACTGAAGGAAAATTAAGGCTAAGAGCTGAGTTTTACACACAGACAAAAAGGACAATTTTATGCAGATAATTCTGTACTTTTGGGCTGTCTACATAGAAAGTCTGAGCTCTCCATCTCTTAAATACAAACTTTTTTCAAAATACTTTTACCCTCTTTGACTTTAGATGTATGTTTGCATTAAAACACTTCATTACTATGAACATTCTTCAGAAGAGTATTTTCTTTTTACAGGAAACTAAAGTGGTGTTGTTCTGCCTGAGATATTTTGATATATGACCATAGACACACCAAACAAACAAGCAGAATGAGTTTCCTTTGTTTGCTCTTAAAAGCACCTTCTACATGTTCGTTATCAGGCAGGTAGTACATGGGGGAAAAGCAGAGTCTCTCTAATAGGCTACATCCAGTAAAGACACAAAAATCATAACACTTCACACAGAATGGGCATAAATAATCTGTTTATCTCCTTTTTGCCATGCTATAATAAGAAATGAAATTGCTAACGGTGGTCATATTTAGGTTGTTATAATTAGCTAGAACATCACTAACATCCCCTTTAAGTGATCTGGGATACTTTCAACCTCTCTCTAGGGAGTTGTCTCAGCTTCTCTCCCAGCTGAGTCATTGAACTACACGTGAAAGGATTTAGCAGTATTTTGTAGTGTGTAGTTGCAAGCCCTTTTCCAGGAGACGTAGTTTATATAGAACTGTTCTGGTAGAATTTAAACCAATTCCTTGAATGAAATCACCTTTGTCAGAAAAAAAGACAGTTTTTTCTAGCGTGTCCAACCCTACGTTAGCATTGCTTATTATAATTATGTCAGTCGGGATGGGGGGATGGGGAGAATATCACAGATACATAAAGGATCCATCAAAATGTCTGAGTTTTGCCTGTTGTTGATGCAGTGAATTGGACAGACATTCTGTGGTGAATTCAGACACTCCCCTAGGAAAAGACTAGGTTTTCCCCTAAGTGTTAAATCTACTAGCCAACATTTTAAAGCATGCTCAAATACCGTGGAAGGCTTGTAGTCTTCAGACTTCTTCTCAGCCGCCTAAATAATTATTTCAGTAGCTGGTGGATGCCCATTGTTCTAGTCCAAATGCACATACAATGGCTTTGTTTGCTTTTTTTTTAATGCCAATAGAAAAAAATAGATTAATAGCTTCTATTTAATCCTGGCCTTGTATAGCTATAGAGATGCTGCTTAGTGGGCATTTGCAAATGTCTTTTTCATAGTACATTAATGCACTACTACTACACTTCCAACAGATCATCCCCAGTTAGAGTTGTCCCAGGTAAGCTGTGACAATAGCGTTTGTAAATCAAGTGGCATCCTATGGGCATTAAGGGGACCCTGAGGACTGCTAGTTTATCCTCTTGGCCACCTGGGTGCAGATTCCAGTCTAGTCAGGAATCCGGCCAATCTACTGGCCTTAATCTGTCCTTGGTGGGCATTTGTCCTTACAGGAAGATACAGTGGAACATACTTGATGATATCTAGACAGGAGACATCTGAGATTAGTGAATCTAAAGCATGAATTTCTCATCCATCAAGACCTCTTGTGATATATCTATCTATATTTACCTTTCTCAGTCTCAGATCTTTCACATCTATCTGTCTATACCAGTTGCTGACATAGTCTCATTCTGACTGGGACATTGAACTGTGCACCCACCAAATGGATCAAATAAAATACTGCCTCAGACAATATGTTGAAGGGGCTGTCGGTGACTGTGCTCCCACCCTTACTCTTGTCATTGTGCTCCATTTCAGGCTACAGTTCAGATAGACACTAAACCTCTAGTACCAGATGAAAAATGCCATGCCGCTTCAATATAAAGCTATTCTGTAGATAGAAAGTCAGGACATCAAGAAGTACTAAGGAGCTTGTACAGTCAGGATTTATACCAGATGAGATCTTTTCTATTCCTCTGCCGTCAACATAGGAAAAGCACAAGCTCTCTCTGTTTAATTTGGTGGAAAGGTGATCAGGTACTCACAGAAGATAATGTTATTGCTGGTGTGTGACCCAGCAGCATGCACAACTCCCATTAATGACAGAGGACAACAGTCCCATGTACACATACACATACAAAAATGCTGTCAGAGCCTTTCATTTTCCCTGCAGTTATTTTTCCTTGCATCTCATTTATGTCAGACTATTTGAGTTCTCTCATTCCCTCTTCTCTAATGAAAAACATCCACAAAAGCCTGGGAAGAACTGATTAGCAGGAGATTTGCTCTATTTCACAAGGGAGTAACACAAATTACACCTCTCTGTTCCCTGAACTGGATGTCTGGGTAACACCTCAGTTGGAGACAAGAAGGAATCTGCTGCTTAAACTCACAGTCTTGCTCAAAGGGAAGCAAGGCCCTGCTACTTCAGAAGCCCAAAAAAAAAAAAAATACATACACTGGTATGCCAGGTTCCTTTTACCAGGGCTTAATGACACACCCTTGCCTAAACACCTTTAGCAAGACAAGCCAACCAAACATGGGATTCCAGGATAACAACCAATCCCACAATATGCCCCCCTTTCTTGAAACTATCATCATATTTAGTTCTTCGGTACTAGTTTTTAAATTTCTCAGTCACAAAAATGAAAAAGATAAAATACAGTGAAGCTGAGGTCTTTCTGTCCAGATTTGAGATTTTGGACTGAAAGACTAAGTAAGTAGATCTCAAAAGTACACCTTGCTAGTTATACCTATTGGAAGTTTGGAGAGGAGCCCCATGGATCAAAACCAGCCATCCTTGGCACTGCTCTGGCTGTAATGCTCACCACTAGTGGTCCAGCGTGGAGTACAATGCCAGATGGTAGATAACAGTAACTGAACTTTCTGACTCTTTTCAGGGTCCTTTAGCAAGCCAGGGCATCCAGGGATATGGAAGTCTTAAGTGAAAGCAGATATCACATTTTCATCAATCATGTCAAATATTAATCTTGCCTCCCAGTTCAGTATCAAGGCTCCCAGGTTTCATTGAAGTGGGTGCAATTTTTGCCATAGGCTTTGATGGGCAGGAGTGATGTAATTTCAACAGTAAATTCTGAATTTTGCTGGAGTTACCCACACGCTGAAAACAAATAGTACTCCTTCGTATGTTTGTAGGATCTCACCCTAAGGAAACTTTTTTGGAAAATAAGGGATAGAAGAGCATTTTCCATAGAAAATTATGATACTTTGTTAACATGCCTCAAATTTGTCAGCAGTTGGCAAGGATATCTAAAATATTTGTGACAGATTGGAAGACCTGTACATTATTTTGCTTGAACCTAAAGGGTTTCTGTCCTGTAGTGCTCAGGCAAACAAAAAGTCTGTGAATTTTACTTGAATAAACATTGCAGGCTGGTGCTAACTTGTTATTGGTGCTGGCACAGATCAGCAATTGGCCAACTAAGAAAAGAACAGACAAGGAAAACAATGTGAGACATGCTATAATATATAGTCCTAAGTTTTGAACCAGTAAGACAAAGCCAAACACAAGTTTAGAAAAAAATCATGTGAGTTTTTAGGCAGGAAATATCTCTTCACAGTCTGTACATTTACCCAGCACAGTAAGACCATGCTCCATCAAAGGCAGTAGAATATTTTACAATGGAGACCAACCATGGTTTTATAATTATTGTCATCAGTTCAAGTATCCACCACAAATAGCTATGGAGAAAAAGCAAGATTGCAGAATATCTCAAGGTCAAAAATAAAGCTATTAAAAATGAGACAAAAATTTTACATGCATTTAGGGTGAAGCACAATCCAAAAAAAAAAATACTTAATACAATAAATGTGCACCTGTCCTATGTTCACTGGAAGTTTTCAACTTTTCCTTTTCCAAAAGCACAGCTGTGGTAGATGGTTGAGTTCTTACCCTTTTGCTTGAGCTACTATTTTACCATCTCAATTTTATTCTGTCCTTTCATTTATTTGTTTACTTTATTGAACTATTAAACTTAGAAATCAGATTCTTCCTACCTTTTAAAATATTAGTTACTAGGAATGCAAACAGGACCAAACCATTTCCATTTTTATGTGGCTTTCTGAATGTATTTGGTGAATGATGCACATGATACCACACAGTACGTAATAAAAAATAGAGACACCAAAGTGTTCAAAACCAATGAATTTGACTCTCATACATCATGAGATGTACCTTAAAAATATGAAAATTCAACTGAAATTCTACTGAAAGTTCTCAGATCTTTCAGGTTACTCAGTGAAAAGAATGCTATAGAAATTGAAACTGCACTACACTTAAAATTTTGCTTTGCACCTGTGAAGGCAGGGAATACACAGTGTAAAGCACTATGATAGCTGATGCTCACAGGATTCTGGAATTTAAATAAAGAAAAATAAGCACTCGCAAAACCCCACATGACAGTGGGATACTTGAATTGATTGGAAATCTGAGGATGCTGCACAAGGAAAAGTTTTTCAAGGCTGAAAGAAAAAGAAGAAACATATTTTTCGTTTTCCTGAGTACGTAAACCAAAGGAAACTTGTAAGTGGAAGACAGTAATATGATCAAAAGATGGCAGAGAGCTCTACTCATCTTTCACCATATACAACTTTGTGACTACTCATACTATGACCCAGATATAGATTAAGATCAGCTAATGGATGGAAAATAGAACAGCAAAGTAACAAGATAAAAGTTATGCTGGTGAGCAGTAAGAGCTTTAGGGACAACCTGTAGCTGTGATACTGTGTCCATCTAAATATGTAAAAACATATAAAAGCATTTGGGCAGTGCAGTTCAAAAGGGCCTAATCTTCAGTCATACTTGTGAGCAGACATCATGTCAGCTGTACTTTAATGGCCTAAAAGTTCATTGTCCAGTTTGAACTTCTTATCTCAATACCCTGGACAGTCCCTGTGTTGCAATTCATCTCTTCTAAAACAGGTGACTAAGACAGGATGAATCAGTCTTTGGAAATCCAGGGTCAATTAATCTTGCCAACTGCAAGGAAGTCATTGGAGGAGGTAAGCATCTGGCTGTCCCAGCACTTTCTGGTGAGACAAATCCCACCTGGGCTCTGACCTGCCAGCTCCCTGAGCAGTGCTTCCTTCCATCTGTGGTTCCTTCCTGACAGCCAGTGACCTCACCTCTGACTTCTGCCTTTCCCTTCTTCACCTTTGCCTGACAGAAGGTATATATATATATATATATATATATATATATATATCCCATACTATACTTCTGCTATTAAACATGAAAAAAAACCCTGCTCATGAAGCTTCTTCAGCAGCACAGACTACTGAAAGCAAATCAAGCCTGTCCTTTGTCCTCTGTACTGGTTTTCCAAAGAATCCCAAAGAAGATGAGATTCCTCATCTTACTGTATCTAAAAAATATGTCTCATGCTTTGAGGTGATAACCACATAATAACATAATTCCTCAGACACACTGGAGCCTACCAGAGAGAACCTTGTTTGTATAGGAAACTGGGCTATGGCAACAGTGAGGCCAAATCTTTACTGTCAACCACAAAGCTGCGAGCTTCTACCTGCCATCTCCATACAGGGAAGAGAAGCACAAACAACTAAAAACAAACAGAAAACCTCCAACTGTCAAGGCAGACCTTCAACATTTGTGTGTAGGAAGACAATGAACAGGGTTTACTCAGCTCTGCAGAGCTTGGAGAAGGTATGACTCATGAGCAATATGGAGGACGAAACATTCTGAGGTGGAGTTGAGGAAAGCTTAATTTATAGTTATGCCCTCCAAATCCCATTTAGCAGGCCAAAGTGTGATTAATTGATTTTACCACATTGGGTTGTGTAAGAAGATGTGCTGAGTGCTAATATCACAAGCGCTCACATATATCCAAAAGAGGATGTATGAGCAGTCTAATATCACAGACTGTATCAAACCATTTAAAGTTCCTTTATCCAGAGCCCAGCGTACTTGAGGAGGTTACAGACAGACAGCAATCTACCTGTGCTGTATGATCTTTGATGCAATTACATCACTCTGTATATCTGTTCAGAAAGAAGCAATGTCCAGAGAATGTGGACTTTATTTAAAAGCTTGGATCACACATAAATTCTTTTCATATTGGTATTCTTTATATACCACACAAAGAGCAGCATATCTTTATGGTCTAAATCAGGCAATTTGTATGGAGAGGGAGAAAATGTGTTGGCTTCAGAGTCACAGATGCATTACACACTTACATATACAGTTCCATTAGCATCAAACCTGGTGATTGATTTGTGTGCTCTGGTCCTTCGGCCTGGGTGCAGGTCAGTGGGTCATACTCTGCAGTCCTTATCCAGTTGCCTCTTCATTGTTTTTTTTACTGCCTGAGTCTGGTAGACACCAGTGAGAAAGCTGCCTTCAGCAAGAACAGCTGAATAAAAACTTCAAAAATTGGTCCGGCATTTGGTGTGCTATCTTTTGAAAAATCTGTTGAGACTTGTGGCAACAAAATGAGGCTGTAGCTTCTCAAGACACTGAATAGCAAATAAACGAGAATGAGCTATTCTGCAGAGAAGGACAAGAACTCCTTGCCTCTTCCCAAGCATGAAAAAAAAGTGAACTCTGCTACAGGGCCTGTTAACAGTAAACATGATGTGCTCAGGCTGGAAGAAGCTCAAGGACTTACTGAGATGCCTTCCTCCCCAGGGCTCTGCTGGAGGCAGAGGAATGCTGCAGATGTTGCAAAGAGGCTTGGCAGAGGGTAAGAGCCATTCTTGCAGGTAGGCCAGCTTCAGGACAGCGTGAAGCTTTACAAATCAAGCCAATGCCAGCACGGTGTGCTCAGACCAAGGTAGCCCAGCTGGAAACATCTCCAGCTATGCCTTAGGTGGGGCCTTGGTGGGGATCAATGAGGCAGTGGTGAGTCTGCATGTGATAAGGGCATGAATCACAGGAACAAGGTCTGCTTTGGAGAAAAGATAACGAGATAAATGTGAAAAAAAATGTCCTTCTCAATTAGTCTTGGATTCCAGTTATGCAGAAAGCTAACCAGAACTGGGAACATGAGTAATAAGTGGCAGGTACACACCCTCCCAAAAGGGCAGATATCCCTACCATAGCTCCTGATGTTTTGTCCACATTATTAACAGCAACACAGTCTAATCTGGATGTCACGGCTGTCAGCTGGCCCACCCCAGTGCCCCAACCTTGTGTGTCACGGGAGACAACCAACCCTTCCAACCAAATCAGTAAAGACAAAAGCAGCACTGCATTTTATCTCGAAAAACAACGACATGCAGAAACCCACATTTGTGTTCTCACTACCTACCCTCTTGAGTTTAGGGTTAGAGATAAAGGACCTCAATGTCCCAAGTTTCCCTTGCACTTATTCCCAGGTCAGTTGGGAAGCTGCTACTACTTACACTCCATTTCATGACCTGAGAAACCCCTCCTTTCTATAGGGTATAAGCCTTTTTTTTTTTTTTCTTCCCTTCCCTTCCCTTCCCTTCCCTTCCCTTCCCTTCCCTTCCCGGAACTTCCCTTCCCTTCCCTTCCCGGAACTTCCCTTCCCTTCCCGGAACTTCCCTTCCCGGAACTTCCCTTCCCTTCCCGGAACTTCCCTTCCCTTCCCGGAACTTCCCTTCCCGGAACTTCCCTTCCCGGAACTTCCCTTCCCTTCCCGGAACTTCCCGGAACTTCCCGGAACTTCCCGGAACTTCCCGGAACTTCCCTTCCCGGAACTTCCCTTCCCTTCCCGGAACTTCCCTTCCCGGAACTTCCCTTCCCTTCCCGGAACTTCCCTTCCTGGAACTTCCCTTCCCAGAACTTCCCTTCCCTTCCCGGAACTTCCCTTCCCGGAACTTCCCGGAACTTCCTGGAACTTCCCTTCCCTTCCCGGAACTTCCCTTCCCGGAACTTCCCTTCCCGCAACTTCCCTTCC
>JANPWX010000112.1:1574484-1709587 GCA_024734555.1 Trochalopteron elliotii
TCTTTTTTCTGTAGTGTACAACTGAGACCAGAGTACCACTCTGTTAGACACAATACTCATGAAGCCATTTACCCTATTTCAATGCCAATCTTACTTTGCCTTACTTTTCAAAAAGCTGAAGATTTCACAGCATTTCTCATAACTAAAAAAAAAAAAAAAATATTTCCACCGAGGCAACCCTGATCACAACCAATGGGCTGCCAAGAAAAATAAAATAAGTACTTATTTTTTCTGAAACAGTGTTACCTTTCCCTGCCATAGTGACCTGTGAGACAGGGATTGCTTTGAAAGCGTCATCTCCCTCATGCTGTATAAAGATGTGGTATAGACAAGTTTTCCAAACAATGTCAGGCTAGACACGGTCCACCTTTCATCATATCTCAGATGGATTGCCTTTGAAAGGCAGGTAGAGTAAATCACCAAATTGACACCCATCTTCCTACATCATTTGCTAAAGTTTTTCTTATCATACAGAAATGTTACATCTGTTACTGAAGATTCAAATGTGCAACTGTATACGGACTCACATTTGTACACAGTCAGTAACACAGTATTTCTAGTGTAATCCTGGGAAGGTTCAATATGCATTTGTGGCTAAGCCAGAGTCCAGATCTGATGGGGGCGGAGGGGGTAGTGTGGGGAGGAAGTGCTTAAAAAGTTTTAGACAAAAAAATCTTTTTAATTTTAATGCAAGGTAAATCTCTAAATAACCCAAGCTGGCTTTGGGGATGTCAGTCTTAATCTCTTAGTAAATAAGTTTCTAGATTTCCTTTCTCTTCTGACTGAAAAAGTCTAAAATTTCCTTTATAGTGCTCAAAAGTTCTCTTTGTTATAATTGTTGTTGCATACAATCCATGAGAACCTGGTTCTTCTGGTATAAATAAGTTGCTCTCATTTAGCTTTCCAATGTGAGTGACATATTAAAAGAACAACATTTCTAATTCTCTTAAGTGTTGACGTTGGGAAGGGATTTTTTAAAAACAAGTATGCTTGTTTTTCATCATCCTAGAGCACATTCAGAGCAATCCTGCTGATCTCACTGAACTTATCTCGGTGTAAATCTGGTTCCAATGAGGCAGACTTGAACTAAGCCAAATAGGTATTTTGACCAGTCATTGTCAAGTTAGTGTTTTCACGAGCAAACTCAGAGGGCAAGACTTGCAACCAATGCCGAAGTCAATTCATCTGCTTACATTAGAGGTATGTTTGAATCAGAATCTCAAGTGGTGTATTAGCCAGACAGTAGATCAGTAAACAACACAGAGAAACGAGTATCTTGTTTAGAAGTGTGCAAGTGTTTCTACAGAGGAAGGAGTATGACCATTAGGATGTTTTTTAAACTGTAAACACATCATTACCCAGTTGTTTAATTCCCCTCTTAGATGGCACAATAATAAATACAAATAAACAGTTTAAAAACTCTGGTTAGCATTCTTTAGAGCAACTTATCAAACTATTATGTTTTCAAGTCCAGGAAATTCTATTCGCATTCCTTCTTCTTCACTACCACACACCTATTATTTTTGGTCTAATGCTCCTCAAAGCTGTGTGTCTGCAAATCCCACAGGAGTCAGGGAGCACCTTGGATTGTTGAAGTCACTTTTTCTACATCTTTAAAAAATGTCTTTTGAAATTAATTTTGCTTATCTATGAATATTTTAATAGATAGAACGTAATTCTGCCAAAAATATTCACACAGGAAACTGAGTAGGAATCTATTCAGTGTTTATAGGGAACCCACTTCCATTAAGCAAACTGATCTTTATCAGTCCTGTGAGTGCTCACCATAAACAAGTTCACTGTATATGTCCACACTGCCTACCTCTTTCCTTCCTCCTGCAATCTGCAGCACAACTGGGGCTTCTAATCCATTTGTTTTCCACCCTGTGACTACTTACTGCCCTGGCAGGCTTTGCCCCATCACTTACATTTGGAAAAACTCTTAAAACCTAATGGGAAATAATAGGGCTGTTGGGGCCAGACAAGGAAATTCAGCTCTAAGTGCAGAGTTAAGTTAAGGAAGTTAAGTGCCTGTTAAGACTGGCAATGAAAGGGTTTCGTTGCACAATGATGCAAAGTATTAGGGGTGGAAGGAAGTGGAGAAGAGTCAGGTATCTCACTGGAAAACTCAGGAATTATTAAGAGAGAGGCTAGAAATACATCAGTGCACAACTGGCACTTTCTTAATTTCATTACAGCAGCAGGAGCTGAATTCAGGATGAAGGAACTGTTAATACTGGAAAAGGATGATTTTCAATTATTATACAAAAAAAGAAGAAAAAAAGTGCAAGCAAATGAAGCAGGAAAGGAATACATATTCTTTTGATTTAACTCATTTCTTTTGGCTTTGGGATTTTTTTCAGTAAGACCTGGCAGGGATTTTCTCTACCAGGGGCACATCACTGTGCTACTCCTCCTTGGCTGTGCTGGTCCCATTTCCAGCTATAAAGGGGCTTGAGGGCACTGCTAAACCAATGAGAAGCGCTTTGCTGGGGGTATGGTCAGGGCTGCACACAGTGATGACCCAGGCAATTAGAATGCATGGAAGCAGCATGTATTTTTGACAAGCAAGAACCACTTTTCTGAGCGTTCTGCCACAAAACAACTGTGCAGCATGAAGAGGCGGCTGTGGCATCCAGCTGCTACAAACACTTTGTAAGACCCCATTTGTTTAGGCACATGAAACTTCATTTTCCCAACCTCTCAGGTTCCGGTTACAGCTTTTTGGGAGGAAAACATACTGACTTCTAAATTTCTACAAATGCTACTATTTCAAATTTCAGTAACTCTCCTTTTTCATATTTTTCTTCCTTTGGTTGTTTTGCGTTCCTTTTCTTCCCCCTCTCCCCCCGCCCCTTACATGTTTGGAGATTGTCCAAAGAAATTAATTAAACTTGAAGGACATGATATTTGTTTCTTGTTTCAACCTCTTTCCCAGATTCCTTCTGCTGGGCGTTGCCTTTAATTAACAGCATTTTTGTTTGAAATCACATACCTAATGATCCCTATGTTCTCACTGTTTGGTTTGGGTTTTTCCTATTTCCTTCTTCTGTTTCTTTTCTTTTTTGTTTTGTTGTTGTTAAAAAATGTAAGTTTATTTATTTGCAAAGACTATACTGTTTATCCAAGTGGATAGTATCTTTAAGTGGAAAAATAAAAGCCAGGCCAATTTTGTTGCTTTTTTACTGTCTCAGCTTAATAGCTCTGTGGTTTCTACTTTTTTCTTTCTTTTTGTGTGTGTTTCTAATTCCAGCTGTGCAACACACATCAAACCAGACTGTGGTTACTTCTTGGTAAACTATGCTACTTAACATTTCATTTAAAAAACAATTAGACTTTCTTCCCTCCCAGGAAAACATAATGAAACTACAATAATATTCTTTCCACATCCACAGATACAGGATAATTGATTTCCGCTGTACATTAAAAAAGCTTTATGCTGTTTTGTTGGCAACACCAAATCTGTTTTATTTAATTAATGTTTCAAAAGGTAAACTGATTCAATTAGGATAACTTTTCAATGGAAATAATGAGATGCAGAATAAAGCATTTTCTAAGTTAGTTGAAGGATCTTGTGTGACTTCCTCGTGAGAGGAAAGCAGCTAACTTGAAATCAACTGAATTTCATCAATGAAAGGAGAATGGGGCCTAGTGGAATCACTCTGGAGCTCAACTGCTTGCAAAAAAACCCATTTTATTTCCCACACTAATGTTAAAAAACCTGGGAACTTATTACAAGAGTGCTTTTCTCCCCACTGCCACCTGCCTCCCACCAATAGCCAGCCTCATTGAGCCAAAAACAGCAAACAAAACACTTTTGCAAAAAAATCTGACTAATTCTAAAGAGTTGCAAAATGAAGATAAAATCTTGCAATCGATAATGGATGTGAGTGGAGTGTAAAATGTTTAGGGCTGCCTTACATCTTGAACAGAAAATTATGTTACACCCTCCTCCTTGGAAGTTTTGTTTCTCAGCACCTCCTTTGTGGTAGGTGGACAATTACACACTGATGATGTGCCAGAAACCATTATAGACAGGTAGCATCCATGGAAGGTGACCTATTTGGACCAGCAACAGGGCAGTGAAGCCAAGACTCATTTCACATCCTCTTCTCCCCCTTGCTCTGCCAGTGCACCAGTAAAGGGACTGCTCTTTTTTAGTCTGTATGAAGATGGACTTCACAAAAGGACAAGCATAAGGAGAACCAGCCAGCTCAGACAGTGCAATCTGAGGACTGTGAGATCTGAAAAAGTCCATGACTAATACCCCTAAAGCCCCTGCCCACTTTAATAGTTCACAAGAGCAGCAACACTCTTTTATGAGACCCAAAACTCATCCTCTTCCCTTTACCAGTAGGAGTGAGATAATGTTACCCTGAAACCAGCAAGAAACAGTAATTCTACTTGCCATGTTCAAAACCAGACAAATTTTAAGTACAGGTTTGTGCAGTTTTAGTGTGTTTAAGTACAGTTCCTAGTGGAGCCCCAAAAACCAGGAAAATCTGTTCTTCATTAAGGCTTTGGGTCATATGCCATTCATCTGTGTGCACGGCACCCTACTGATAAGTGGCTTGTGGGACTGACACACAGAAGAAAACCAGCGTGTAGCCTCTTTAATGCTGCATTTCTCCAGCGGATATATTTCAACCTCAAGCTGTAAATGGCTTAAAATGCAGGTGCTGCCTCTCATTATTTGTGCCCAGACTGCCCACTGATGCTACTGAAGAGGTGCATGTAGGAAATGTATGTGCATGTAGGGTACCTTGCCTTATCTCATGAGTGGAAGTTACGGCACTTCCTTCAAAAAAATAATTTTCTTAATCATCAGGAATAACATCTGCTTTTGGTGAGAACAGCTCAAGTCAGCTAAAAGATTATGGGGAAATGGCCTCCTGCTTTCACCCCTGAAGTTACTAGGTAACCATTTGTCTCTCTTATAAAACAGGAATCATATTCCTTTTAAATTTAGATAAGGGAAATGGAACACATTCAGCAAAAAATGCTAACTATCCTCCAACAGACCACAGAAGTCAGACAGATGCCAGCACTGAAGGAGGCTCGTTTAGGTAGACAGGAAAACAACTGAATTCACACACTACTTCTCCCCTTCCCAAGTTGTGCAATGGAGAATTACAAAGTCTCTGAAAACAGGAGCTAGCAGAGCGTGCAGGACACTCAGGAATGCCCACACAGCGCAACCTAAAGGACTGGGTTCTGCAGGATGGTCAACCAAAAGGACTTTGCATTGATGATACAATACCTATAACTTAATAATCTGCTTGAGAAATGTGATTAAGTTTCTAGAACTATTTTGATCTGCATTGGAGCCTCCATGTGTATTTGCAGCTGAACAGTTAAATCCGTGTTAGGAAGACACCAATTTCGTAGTACAAAGCACACCTCTCCTCTCAAGCTCAGCACTTCGGCTAACAGGCCAAACAGCATTGTTGACACTACAAATTACTGAATAATTCCTTTCACACACCTTGCTAAGGAGATAAGATAAACCCACATAGAGTAGGGGTGTTTACACTGGTGTGACACCTCGGTATCTGTGGTACCATGTCCTACTTTCTATTCATCTGCCAAGGAGAAGTCAGTGGGGGATAGGAGGGGACAATGACCATTCTTCACACACAGCAATACTGCTCAGAGTATGAACAGTGAAAGGTGCTTTACTCTCTTCTCCTGGTGACACTCGGCCATGAAAGTGGAGGAATATGAGTTAGATGGGGAGAGGAACAAAGTAAAGCAAAAGATTTTTTCCCCCTGAGTCAGAAAAATGGGGACTTTTCCCACTCCCATTCCTGTCTAGGCACATTATCATGATCCAAATGGAAAGCATTTAATTCATACTTAGGGCAGGAAGTGGGATTCACTCCTCCTGTGTTAAGGGAAGCCCACTCCAACAAGCCCCTTTGTTCTCTCAGCCCTGAAAACTCCTGATCAGACTCAAGAATATCAACCACAAGAACAGTTTACAACTTGGTATTGTAAAAAAATTTACTCCATCAGCAAATTAACAAATCAGGCAAGTACACAGTCACCCTCCTTCCCACCCCTGCCCCTTGTCCTAAATTCCCACTGGGAACAGATGCCCAAAGCTCTTGGTTCCACCATCAACATTCTTGTATCACTTAACAGCTTTTATGTGACATTCATGGAATGAGGTTCTGGCAAGAAGATTGTATTTTCAATATGCCTCATGATGTTCCATGTAAAGCCGTACCAGCATGTTTTCAGAAGGTAGCAAAAAGGTGCAAACACAATAGAAATAATAATCAAGCAAACTTAAGCAGTGGGGGAAGGAAATGAGCTAATTTCCAAATGCTCAGTGCCCAGTCATGGAGACTAAGGGCAGGTAAACAGGAAAAGAGAGGAAGGAGGAGGTCATTACACCTTTGGCTAGAGAAGTTTCTTGGGGTAGTTGCTTGAAGCAGCTGCTGCACTTATCTTTAAGGGGTGAGAAAAGACGTAGGCTGAAGGACTGTCTGAGAAAGGCTAGACCTTGAAAGGGTTGTGGAGTCCATACAGCCAGCCATACAAGTCAGTTGAAACACTGTGGTTGTTAGATGCTTGATAAGGTTCTTGCTAAATGCATTTTTGTGCTCTTAATTTTTTTTATTATTATTATTTTACATTACTGTAAATCTATGTTTTTAATTCTTACTTTGAGTTACAAGTAAAAATGCATCTTGGCTAGGGATAAAGTTGATTCTTAGCAATTTAAGTCATGATATACACAGTGAGAAAACTCCCTAATCTCAGCTCCCTCACACTTCATTTCATTTGTTTTCATTTGAATAGTGAGGGCTGAAACCTGAAAGAATACAAACTCAGATTTGTTGAACAGGCCAGGCTCACTCTGGTTCTGTGGTGATTTGCAAAAGTAGAAGCCCGTGGGCTGAGAATTCACCAGAAAAATGTGCTCCCATATCAAGGTACAAAGATAGGCTTTTCTCCATACCAAGAGTACCAGGAGTGACCAGGGGCATATTCCATAAAGAGAATTGGGGTTTTGGTGCCCAGCCATGCAATACACAAATCAGGCAGCCTGCAGAGAGGGGCTTCATGGGTTATGATCCAGTTGTCATGCTTCCCTGCAAAACACATCCTAGGGCTGAAAGTGGAGAGTGCTTAGGACACCACAACATCTCTGCAGATTAGCACAGGCCCAACAACATTTAGGCATCTGAAAAGCCTCTTAGTCTCTTAATGGATCTTCTCTTAAGCCTTAAAAAGGTAGAGAGGACCAGGAAATCTGAGGAATTTGTCAATTAAGTGACTTCAACCAGTCGGAATTTTGGGGGATGCTGGACACTGAAGTCTGGGAAGTGTGGCAATAGGGCACCAACAATAATATGGGCTCCCTTCCCTCACAGCTCAAGAGAGGTACTGGCACAACAAAGTGTAATTTTAATTTCCCTGCTCATATTTCAGGGAATCTTTGAATTTGCATTTAATTCTCTTTTTTTCCTTTGCTGCTTGTATTATTCTCTCCTTATCCCAATAATCCAAAAGTGTTATTTTCTGTCTAATTTTTTCCCCACAGATGGCAGGGCAGGGAAATAGAAAACAGAAGTCAGAGACCTTGGGAGTATAATGAAAATGAAATCATATGCCTCCAGATTAAAAAGAGGAAACGTATTAAACCTTTAAAAATACAGATTAATCAATTATGTATGCAAAAGAGGACACAAGAATTACAGTCATGAAAAGCGGAAGGAAATTCAGAAGTACAGTATATGCCTCTGGGATCCTCCTGACTCAAATCCAGCAAAGGGATGTATTTTCTCTCCATGCATGCCCATAAATCCCATGAATGTCAAAGGGACACTGTTCATTTAGAATAGGCCCAAAATTTAGGTTTAGAGAAAAGAAAAAGGAAAGAGGCTTCATAAAACACTATCATAACAGCAACAGCTTTAAAAAATTTAAGCACATTTCAGTGACCACTAAGGAGGGGAAGAAAAAGAGAGAATTAACAACTTCTGTCACATTGTTACAATTCTCACACCAGAGACTATCATTTACCAACACCACTGTATTGGCTTTCATTACACATTATAGTAGTGGAAGAGGCCTGTGAGTCTCCAAAATGGATGCACCAGGGAACGGTGTGGGGAAGCACCCTGAAAAGAATGCCTTGTGGTCTTTAGGATAATCCAATGACCTGGCCTGCCAGCAAAACTGTAGAAAAGAGAGTGATCAAAATGTCACTACCTAAGTTTAGTGTTTAGTTTTCTGCTGTTGCAATCCTTGAGAAATACTCAGGGTGTCTTCTGGATAAGAACATAAAGAAGGAAAAAAATTAAGTGCCCATTTATATACGTGTGCTTGGAGGGCCAAATTTTACCCAACCAAATTGTCTGAAATGTATGCTAATTCTTAAAGCCAACATAAAAGTGAAACACCACTGTTGGTGGTGCTTTCCTTCAGTTCTTCCATTATTCTCACTAGGTTTCCAGAACCACACCTTTTACAATGAGGAGTGAATTCCTCCCTGTTGTGTCAACAAATTACACAAATGTAAAACTTACATCACTTTATATAGAAATATAGCGTGTCAGAAATGTCCTGTTGATTCAAGTCCAAGAATTGATTATCTCAACCAATCAGCAATCCATTAAGAACATTTTAATTACTGCCAAAACAAAACCAATGGAATATTTCCCTAGGCCTTATTTCCAAAATTCTCAATACTTGCCCTGAACTTAGTGGAAAACTAGCTGAGTTGCTTTCTAGGGTCTCTTGCAAGAGAACCTTTCTAGATCTTCACCACTCTGATGGTTCAAAACATCTTGTTTTAAATATAGATATATTTGTGGCCAGTGGTTTTCCTTTGTGTTTGTATCAACATTGACCTAAATAATGCTGAAACACTGCTTTCCCTACCCACTCTTTATCCTTCTTACCACTGTAGAATTATATACTTCTCCTAGACTTTGCTTTGCCAAGTCTTCTGCTTTCATCTGATCCATCAAAGTTGCAGCTCCTGGATAATCCTACCAGGTCTTTCTTGTATCTACTTCAGATCCAGTCACTTAATATGGAAGAATGCAACTACACACACAGTCACTCTAGCTGGCTCTTTCTCATACCTAGAACAACCCTATTCTAACTTCCCTGTCTCTGCTGGAAATACCTCACCAGTGCAATTGGGATGGCGTGTTACTGCTTGTGGCTGTGTATCCATCAGTCTTTTTCCACAGGTGTTGGCAAAACAAAAGCTCCTCGCCTAGGGCAGAAATGCTAGATATTAAATCCTAAATGAATGTTGTTTGCTGTGAACTGCTGTTAACTATCATTGCATTACTACTACCTCACTGCTCAGAATCATTTGTGCAACAATTTTTGTAGTGTATTCTCTACAATACTCCACAAAATATCTGCAATGTCTTCCAATTTGCAAGGTCTAGGAAACTCTGTAATATAAATCTAATTGTGGCATTCATTAAGAAAAATATTAAATAAGGTCCTGCACTGGCAACTGCTGACTTCAGCTAGCTACATCTTAGAAAGTACTGCAAGTTTTTGCATAGTTAGAGTAAAACAATTACATTTCTGTTGAAGACAGAACAATTTGTCACAGTCTGTAATAAAAGGTGAAAATTAACAAACAGAGAAGATAGTTATACTGATGTTCAAAGAAATTTTAATTCTGGGTTTCCTTCTGTCCCAAAGGAATTTTTAGGTCTGTGAAAGACACATATCTTTTCTTAACAGCATATCTTTCCATAGCATCAGAATTGCCAATGCTAAATAGTTCACATTTTATTCCTTCAGAAAGCAGCTTAACACTGTTGACATTACGGAAGCTTTTCTGTAAAGCAAAAAATGTGCACATATAATGCAATACATAGTTATGACTATGCTGTTCAGGTATTATTGTAGGTGTCATGGAATTTCACCAAGACTTCTGCATCACTTTGCAACAGGTGGCCACTTCCTCTTCTCCTGTAGGTTACATTACAGCTTGCGGCAACTACAAAATAGAAGTATGCTATTTTGTCTTGGCCCATACACTGTTTGAAGCATCTACCAGTTTTCATGCTTAGCTCAAACTTCTTAGAAATCAAAGTAAGTTTCACTCATGCTTAAGAGATTTCTTTGAGATCCCTGGGAATAGCAAGATAGCACAATCTAGTACAGTTTCACCCAGTACATTTTGTTTTCATTTAATTTATGTATTATTTACTTTTCCTCTAACATTATATGTAGGTATATTATTCCTTCCATTTCCCCCCCCAAAAAAAGTATATCAGCTGATGGGATTTTGACTTCAGAAAGATCCTTCTTTTTTTCCATCTTGATTTTTTGCGCCACTTCATTTCTTCAACTTTTTTTAGCTTCTTATCTGAATTAATTTACAAACTGCAATCCTATTCAGAGAAATAAAATCAGTTAGTTAATTATGTCAAATATACAGAAAAAAAACCCAACCTGAAAAGACACAGATAAGCAAACAGTATCCCAGTGTGTATGTCTGAGGAAAGTACTCTGTCTATATTTCTCAAAGACTCAAATGCTGTGATTTCTGTGAAAGGAAGCAAAGTATACTAAGAAAACTGTTGTGACTGCAACTTTGGAAGTTTTGTCATTGTGCAAGGGAAAAGTCCTTTATTGCACAGTGCCATCAACCTGCAGTAATGCATAATAATTATCACACACTATAATAAAAGCTAAGAATTTTCACAATTATACACACATGCCATGCTAAACATCACAGTATTCTAATCATCTACGAGCAAGAAGAATTTCCTAATTCCCTTTCCAATTCATTTCAACATTAAGGAATATACCCCCTTGCAAATATACACACTGACTTTATGAGACAACTTAAAAGAGATGTTCAGCCATGGCACGGACTATCATGAAGGAAGCAGAAGTGGGTGTTTGGGGCAAGGTCCTATTATGTTGGGCGCTGACTCATTCAAAGTTGGTTGCAGGTGGGTAATAGGTAGTACACTGTGATTTCCATGCAGCAAATAGTGCTGGGAAGAGATGCTGTATGCTCTCAGTGGTTCTCAGGCTGTTTCTGTCACCATGATGTTGCCCCTTCCAGTGCTTTCTTCTGAATTTCTTCTTTCTTCTGCTTTCTTCAGAATTTATTTCAAAAATAAAATATGCTTTGCAGGCTAGTTTAAAATTACTTTACTTGAGGATCAGCTTACCTTAAAATAAATAAAATTAATATAAAATTGTACAGTGGTAATTGTCTGTTCCTCTTAAGTTTCTAAACTAGAAGTTACTGTGATCACTCTAACTTTTGTCATGTATGCACTTAACTTGTAATCAACCACACAATATTATGGTTTCATATAGTGTAGGATACATTTACCATAGTAACAGTAAAATGTTGTTCCAGTAGCTTATTCTTACAGCACTTTTGTTCCTTAAAATACAGATCAACTCACTTAAAGTGATTGCCACATGAAACTGTTACTCTGTTTTAGAGCCTGACCTACCTTGTGTACAGGGTTGAGTTCAATCCTTGTTCTCAAAATTTCCCTAATTCATCTATTTCAGTGTAGTTTACTTTATTGTCGCTAAGTCTATACCTTTCTATAACCTAGCTCATGCAGTTTAGACAGCATTATCTTAAAAATATCATGCTTTTATAAGACCATGTAGCAAAATGTCATCTTCAAAGATGAAATATTAAGTTGCTATTTTAATAGGGTTACTTCCCCTGATCACTTGATTCATCCACAAATTCATCTATAAAATCAAGAAGTCAGATGTCTGTGTCATTCCCTGAAAAGCACTAGCAATACCAAATTACACATTTCCCTCTTCCCAAACTGCAGCTAATTTTCTTCTGCTCCATGTAACACAAGCAACATTTGTTAAGTATCACAATACAGGCACGATTCAATGGAAGTTTTCATGTGAATTCAACACATTCATTAATTTACTGGAATTTCCCCCAAAATGCACACACTTGACAATGTGCAAGAAAGACATGTCTCATTTCATATGGTTTCTTAATGGCTGAAAAGCATGTGTCAATTTTTCACTTTGTTGTTTAGCATTTATGGTGTTCGAAAGCCGGTAGTTTTGTTCTGTGACATGTTCAGAAGCGCTGAGGAAAAATATTTTCACTTTTGAATAAACATCAGAAGTCTCATAAAGAAGGAAATAAAACTATTTGAAGGTATTGAAAATCATTGCTTTCAAAGCGATAAAACTGTGTAAAACTTGGAAGGTTAAACTCCGAGCTTCCTGCTTCCCTCTTTCAGCTAAGAATTGTTGTCTAAGAGCAAGAAGTCTTGGAGACCTGGCTCCCAGAGCAGGCACTCAGGGAAGATATTTAGAAAGCAGGCAAGATTTCATAAGGATGTCATTAGCGCTTTGTCAGAAGGGTTTTGAAATGGGTAGGCTTCTGGAAAATTTTTAAAACATTAGCTTTTTAAGGAATTTTCTGCTGAACTAAGTTTTAGAAGCGATTCAATGGGGTGTCACTTTAGGCAAGGAAGAGACCATGACGTGCTTGAGATTTTAAAATCCAAACCACAAAACCATGTATTAGTGCAGAATATTGCTGTGAACACAATTAGACTTCAGTATTACCCTGATGAAAAATGAACCCCTCACTCTGAACCCCACAATGGTCTTCTACATTTGAAATAGGTCAGTACCAACATAGAAACTCATATGCCTTCAGAACTTCTTTTTTATTTTTCTGTAGTCTCAAAAGATGTGTTTTTCTTTACAAATGTACTGCTTAGGAAACCTGAACTGAAAACTGAGCCGCTTCAATTAGCATGTCTTATTTGTCTGTGTTTCTGTTTCTTGACTTCATGTGCTTAGGTCTTCAAAGCAGATCTTCAGGGCAAATTCTTGTGGATATCTATTCCCAAATGCATTTCCCACAAATAGCCTGTAAGATATATTTAAAAATCAGATATTTTGTTTAACATTCTTTCTAGATGACCTTTCGTTTGTCACAGTGACCTCATCCTACCCTTTCTTCCAGTGTCAGTGCTTGCTGTTATGTGCTCCCTTCCTTTTTCCTTCATCTCTCATTCTCATTTGGCTCTTTTCTCTCCTCACAGTACAAAAATACCTGGTTTCTTCTCCTAACTAAAATCTCCTACCTTTCATCTCATTTACATCTATAATTTTTACCCATCTCCTTTCCTTGTAAACAGGCTGAAGATTCTCTTTACAATAATTCTCTGAATTCCTTCCTTCTCGTGCTACCTTATATTCCCCATATGTTCTCCCTTTACCTTGCAGAAACCATAAATGACAAATTCTTAGCTAAATCTCAATAGTCCTTCTACATCTTCAACTTCCTGGCCCTGTGAGTATTACTAACACTATCCAATAGTCTCCTCTTGACCACCTTTCCTTTCTTGACTCCTAATATTTTCCCTTCTTTTCTCCTCAAAGTATCTTCTCTTCCCTTGCCTTCTCTGAGCATTCTACAAGATTCCCTTCTCTTCCTCTTCTACGCATTGTGGATAATTTTGTGCACTCATGCAAACAAATCATAATTTCCATAGTACAGAATCAGAGCTCTGTTCCATAGCAATTTATTCCAGATATGTCCAGATATGTCCAGTAAGAATCTTGATAAGTCTCTGGGTATCACACTAATGACGACTAAAAGCCCCGAATGTTCACAAATCTTTTCTCTTGTCTCCATCTTTGATTGTGGTGAGCAACACTGATTTCAGCCTTGGATGTCCACATGCAGAAGCATGAGATCCTGTCTTCTCACTGAGTCTCCCATCTGTGCTCCCAATTCAGCCCACACCATGTTTCCACATGCTATCTCTAAACAATAGTCTTTATTGTCTCTTCTTACTGCTGAAGTTCTTGTCTGATGCTCATCTCAATTAGCGCAATGCCCTTTTCTCCAGCCCTCACAAAAGCACTCTTGCCCTGCTCATTTCAGGCCCCAGCAATATAAATCATTTTCCTGGCCTGTTGTTCTAACTATACCCATTATCTTTGAACCCTTTCAATGATCCCTTTTTCCTCTGGGACATCAAGCTTATTGTGACTCTCTTAACTTTCAAAGCCCTTCATGGCTTACTCCCAACTTGTCACTTTTTATTCACTATCAAAATATAAATGCCCAGCATCAGTCGGCCCCAGATGCCAGCTTCAATTGATCAATTTGTTAAATTTTCCAACAAGCATCTTTTGTGCTTTCTCCCTTGCTGCCCCTCAGGCTTGAGAAGAGCCTGCATGTGCATTCATAAAACCAACTGTTATCCTCCTTAGAATCCCTTATTAAAATTCTCCTTTGCCAAAAACTTGAACATGGCTAGCTTACAGGCACATGGAAAGCACCCCCTATTATGATCTTGTTATTCCCCTATTCTTATCCATCTGTGGTCACTGGTCTTATATTTCTATTACATTATTTTAAGCCACTTGGGACAGAGCATGGATGTTTCATGTTTCTCCAGTACTCGGTGTGCAGTGGTTCTAGACCACAATTTGGCCTGCAAGGTGCTGTGGTAACACAAATGAGAGAAAAAAAAATGTATAAAGAAAAGCAGCAGAGAGAAAGAAGCAAATAAGCAAGCAGGGCAGAGTGATTTTTTTTTAACATTTTGTATGAACATTTGCAAGAAACTTCCTGCTGGTTTCAGTCAGTGCAGAAAGGAAGACTAGACAGCCTGTTCAGGTTTGGACAGCCAGGCACAGGAACAGGAACATGGCAGACAAATAACACACTGGCGAAGACTTTTACATATTCATGTAAAAGTACAAGCTGAACACAGACTGTGTTTTTTAGAAACATGGCTTTGGAACTGCTCACAGAGCCAAGTCATTTACAGCAAACAGAGTATCAGACAGTTCAAGTTGGTTTGAGCTTCCAGTACATAAAAAGATGCTTACTTTCTCCAGGTTTCTAATTTTTTTTCAAGCTATTCAGTGGTACAATAATGAGCTATTATTTGCCTACTGTTTTCATGCACCCACCCCACTAGGAGAGCTAAATTATTCGATGTTTCCTTCCATTGCAAAGCTGTTGAACAAAGTTTTTTGCTAAACGTTTTGAAGGCAGATGTAGGATGGTAAAAAACATAGCAGCTCAAGTACACACTGCACTGACTGTGTGCTTTCTGGGGGACTGTCCAGAGCACTCCTGACTTTCCTTTAAAGAGATGTCTGGGAGAAAAAGTACCCTACACCCTATCCAAGATTTTAAAGTAACCACAGCAAGCCCTCTTATAATTAAGCTGCTCCACTCCGTTCACTTTCTTTCTAAGTTCGCTGTAACCAAAATTGCAGTGAAAGAATTCAGGACCTTTATACTCTTTCATTATAGCTAGACTTTTGCTACATGGGTGATTCTCAAAAGAGGAATTGTTAGTAGTGGTTTTCTCTCTGGCTCAAAATTATAGCACCTATTTCTACTTCTGCACGCACAGCTCAGCAGCTCACTAGGGTGCCTGCCACTTACAAGACAGAGTTTGTCCTGCTCTGGGCTGGCTTTACAGGACATGTCTATGACTTATGTATCTTAGACTAATACTTTTTAGGAGCTTCATCTTTTCACCTTTCAGAGATAAGGCCAAGTGCTGCAGGAACAGAGCTCACTGATTAGAAGCTGCGTGCTAAATGCAACAATCAACAATTGTTTTAGCAGCAATCAGAGAAACAAAGGAAAAATATATTTGCCACATGAAAAGCTTTGGATTTGTTTTGACTTAGATTAATTCAATTATGTGTAAAAAAGAAAAAAGTTAAATTCGAAGAATAAGAAATCAGTAAATTTACATAGAGATTAGGTAATAAAAAGTCTGTTGCACTGTATTCTCATTGGATGTCATGGCTTTCACTCTAAGTCAGAATTACAAAATATCACTTTTAAGGAGATATAGGTGTCTTAAATTCCTTTCTCATTTCTTTTCTTTTAATTTTCACCTAAAAGCTTAACTCCTCTGCCTTGCAATGTTGAGTGCTGTATGCATATAGAATTCTTATTGCCGTGCTTTAAAGCAGCAATGCCCTGCAGGCTCCCCCTCCCTCTGTGTTGTATCCTATTTGAAGACCTTAATGAAAGGGCCTGGTTCCAGAATCACAGCAGCTTGTCTGCACAACCAAATTCCATCTCCTAATGAGTTCCTCTAAATCTGCCATCAGGTGACTTTATTGACTCTATGATCATAATGAGGTAGCAGCTCACTTTCTACAGTTCTGCTGGTTTCAAGCCTGAAGTTCTCCTCTGCTCCCGGACTTCAGCTGATATTTAATGATGAGGAATCGAGCAGGGGTTTAATGTCTGTGAGAAATGTCCCTGAAGTGCAAAAAGCCCCAGACAGCAGTCTTGAAACTTTCCAGAGCCATATGACCCTCTAATGGTACACTAACAAACAGGAAATCTGCCCATCAGTAGCTAATTGACATATCTGAAGGTTTAATTGCTTCCCTATTAGGGAAGGTGATGCAGTATTCAAGTTGTCATTAAAACAAACACACTCTTTAATACATGAGGATTTATCTGAAACACATATCCCCATCTAATCTCCAAACCCTTGGTTTGAAACTGTTCATCTCCCAACATTACTGTTTCATTCCAGGGTAATTGGAAGATTATCCTATGACATGTGAATAGGTACAAGCTGTTCAAGAAAGAATGCACTCTTTAATGAGTACAGTGCAGGCAGCCCAGACACACATGGAGTCCCATTACGCTCAGGAGTCTAACTGAAATTTCAGTGAGCGACAGCATCTTCCTACGTGGCTGTAAAGCATCAGGCACACTTTTGTTCTCATATATCTAATAAGAGGATGGAAGTATGGCAAATGAGAGTGAAGAGGCCACCTGCCCCTGACTGTTTTGTTAGGGTTTTATCAGAGTTTTCTTTAACTTTTTCACTGTAATCTTTAAATAGTTTTATTTGGTCCATATTTGTTAAAAAATTGATTTTGAAATTTTAATTATGTTTGAATTCTTCAGATTCCACTCAGTCCTGAACGCACCTAGAAGTTGAGCAAATACCACTCAGGGATGGACAATGTTTATCTTCACTTCCCTTTTTTCTCTCAGATTTTTGGTCTTTTTTTTCACTTGAGATTAGAATTGAGGGTGTTCAATCACCAGCAAAGGATCAAGCTCAGAAGATTTGCAATATCCAATGTGGTTTTGCAGATTGGATAGAAATTTTCAGATAAGCGTGCAATTTTTTCTGACCTTTAGACTGGACCAAACTGAAGCTGAGGTTCAGATCTTCTTTCCATGGGTTTTGCTAAGAGGTAAGAATCACAGAATCAGAGATTGCCATGTGTTCTTTTAGTAATTTGAGGCATTTAGCAAGAGAACCCAAACCTTTTCATTTCTGCTTTAAACTTGAGGAGAGATATTTTTACAATTCCATTTTCACTGATCCAGTGTTTTTCACATTTTCCCCTCCAGACCTGTAGAATTCTCACGTTGCTGGTGGGAATATGTATGCATATATGTGAGTGAGTGTGTGTGTGTGTGTGTGTGTAATGTACAGTTAGAGTAATCCTTTAGGTATTAGGTCAGGACTGTTCCCAATCATATCCTCTCATAAATAGCACCTTTTAGCAGAACATCTGGAATAGGTATCAGCTACTACACTTTCCCCTGTTCTGTTTTACATTCACTCCATACCACTGAAAAAAGGGAGAGAGGCTGATAGTAAATATATCACTTCGGACTCCCAAATTTTATGCTAATACATGAAAAAACATTCAGTTACATACTGGTAACTCTGTGTATTATAATCATGTAATAGTATTCACTGTATTAGAGCTTCTGTAGCTTCTAACTGCAATATAATTACATAACTCATGAAGGGGGCCAAAATAACCTACATTAAGAGATTCAGTCCTTCCATCAGCAATGGAAACAGAGAATAGAAACAGAGAAACATGTGAGAAGAAGTGTGAACTTGAATAATGGGGAAAAGTATCTCTAAAGGATGCTTTCAAGAGTGACCCTCTAAAACAGGATTTACTAACAGAGATGGCCCTGCAGCCCAGCTAACTCAGAGATGACCTCAGGCATTTGAATGCATACACATGCAGTATCCCTGCATTACCTGCACAGTAAGGCTGGAATCACACAGACAATGCTAGAACTGGTCTCTGTGTGCTCCTTAACCAAGTTTGGAATTCGCTGTACCTACAGCCACACATACAGTCTCAGAGCAGTCTCCCTGCTGACTGCTGTGTCCCTGTGGCAGCCCGGCTGGGTAGGCTCAGCATCCTCATTTCACAGCACTGTGTCAGGTCAGTACTGAATTCAAATGGAAACCTGAACAGAAACTGGAGGTGGCTGATCCCAGCCAGCCCCCATGAAAGCAGCCTCAAGGGCCTGCATTGCTGCTCAGTTCCTGCCTGACCAAGGTGCTACAGAGATTTCATTAAATTAATCTCAGTGATCACCTAGACTGATACTAGAGGAAATAAATTGTTGAATACACCTCTCTGTTTCCAAAGAGAAATGTCTGTCCATGTTTCACCATTGCAATAGCACCCTACCTTGGAGGTGTGAACATCTGTTGTCATGGTTATTTGTGAGCCAGCTGGCATTTTCAAGGCCTTTCTAAGCCTTGCTGTTTGCAGCTCCAAGCCTTTCTCACTGTATCCCACAAGCAACTTTTGCAAGAGCTAAGCCACATGGTGCCCTTTATTGGAGGTATTGGTGAGATTCCCTTATAAGCATTCTACCACTTTACATCCAGTAGCAAGCTGTGGGACATGTGCAATGTGGAGACTGATTTGAGCTCCAGAGAGAGCAGAGGTGAGTATGTCTTTTACAACTACAGTGCTAGAAAATACTAGTTTATGACACCAGTTCTGAAGGGTGTTGGACTAAGGAAAGTGGGAAGGAAAGTCCACCTTGGTGAGGCAACTAACCTGGCTGTGCACCATGTTTGCTCCAGGGCAATAGTGAGATCAGCCATGGGATTGCAACACCGCTCTCTGGCCAGTTTCTTGTCTTCTCTTTCTTATCTGATATTCACTCTGGGGAAAATTCAACATTTTGCCTATATGTTTTTATGTGCATGGAGATGCAGAGATGAGCTTCACCAGTAGACACTTCTTAGCAGTACCTTGGTGTTGCTGCCAACAGAGGAGTTCATGAGAGTCCATTATTTTTATCAGGACAGTTTACTAGGCAGAGACACATTTGGAAGCAATTAAAAAATAATGGGCCAAACTCACCCTAATATAACCCCACTGAAATAAGTCACTGAGCTTAGCCTAGGGAATTAGTTTTATTGCTTCAACCAGAGTTTTGACCTCATATGTTTTTTTCTTAGTCTGCTTTACACTTGGAAAACTGAGTTTAAGACTGCTTAATTGTTCTGTCTCTCATCTTTACATGATGGTGATTCCACTTCTATAAATATCAATGCGGTGCACAGCAATCTTGCTGATCAATAAGGCACAATAGAAGATTCGGAATTTTTTCCTAGGCATGAAAGTGATACTTCATATAATTGTTAGGAGTAATTGTTGTTGTTGTTGTTTGCAATACTGTTCAAAGGCTGCAGTTAGACTTTCTTTGTATTTATTATAATGTCAGAATAGGGAATCTTTCTCTTCAAAGAAATAGAGGCAAACCGTAGACGGCAATACACTGTGACAAATAGGAGTGGGGTACGATAGCTACATGCTTCCTAGAATTCAAGCATTCTTTGGCTTTAATTAAGGTTATAATCAAGGGGAACATGTGCAGAAAAAGAGTAAAAAAGGGAAGAACCACCACTGGCCTTTCTATGGCTAGCAGACTATACCTGGTTAAGATCATCACAAGCCTTAAGCCTTAAGAAAGGGAGTGAAGAAAGAGAAGTTCCATGCTTTTTCTTAACAGGGACAATGGGGTCGCATGGAGGAAGAAACAAAAGTTTTTAATGGAAAAGGAACTGTGTTGAAGAAAATACTTAGTGTCCTCATAAAAAACATCAGAGGCTGGTGCAAAAAATTATAATGGCAAGATTGTACATACAGAAAAGTTGCTTTTCCCTTCCACCTATATTTTCTGTATTTTGGGTAACTTTCTGTGGTCCTCAGAATAGGAAAATTGTAAAACTGCGAGGATAAATTTTTTTGCTCTCACACACAGTCAACCAAATTGCCTGTTGTGTCCCATTCACAGGCAGAAAAACACAACAGGAGCTGAAAATTTGGGTTGATTTCAGATCCCAATTCATAGTTACAGACCTTATAGCCAAGCATGGGCAAAGGTTGTTACACTTTGGCTTTCACTAATTCTAGCAGTGCAAGTGGAATCCAACTTCTCCCTTGAAACATTTTAGATTAAGCCCAGCTGAATTCCCTGATGAGCTGATGTGCTCACTTGCAAGATAGTGTTATCCCTCAGTGCAAATAAAATTAATTAGATTTGGAGTAATGAAACTGACAGGTAAATAGAAGAATGAATCAAATGGACATTCATCTCTTGTCTGAGCAGGTCAAGGGATTTGCCCAGTTCCTTAGGCATCTCTAGTTTTTGTTGTTCACAGAGATGAATAATTAAAGGCTATAGGGTGTGAAGTCTACCACAGACTCTTGGCAACTGGGAACCAGCCACTATGTGTGCTTTATTAAAATTCTGCTTAAATTATTGGTAGTGCTGCACTAGCAGTAAGAACAAACTGATCAGCATCATATGGGGTCATTTGCTCCTTCACGCTCCTGCTTACTAATTAATTCTGGCTGTAGTCGTGCATTAAGGGAGGTGCTGGAGGCATACAGATGCTGTGATATATTCAAGTCATACATCAAAGGAGGTTACTGAACTATTAGCCTTGAAGAAAGGATCTCTGGCAAGATTATTAACATTCATGCTTCTTTGCCCTGGATTCTTTCTTTTGTTTGGATGTACACCAAGAGTTCCTTGTGTACACCTAGCTTTCCTGTGTTGCTGTTTGTGCTGGCAATCTCACAAACTTCTATGAGTTACGGAGGCGATAAGCACAGTGCTTGCCTTGTGCAGTTCTGGGGAGAGGAAGCTAATATTTTAGTGCATTAGTCCTACATGAGCTTTGCATTATGCTTACAGCACACTCTCTCCAGGGTTATTTGCCTGTTAGCATCACCATGAAAGAAGTGTTTGCATTGCTAACACTTCAGAAGTGTATGCTCCATTTTCCCTATTATTTCCCATGTCTAATGTCATTTGCTGATCTGAGTCTTACTATTTTTTGGAAGCCTAGTTCTCATATATACTCCTTAGCTAGATGACACTGCAAAGCTATCATGCTTCTGTTGGAGGGGAGGTGGAAGGGAATGTAATTTTTGCCATGATTTGCTTTCCTCATACTTTGAGTATTATGCTTTACATGACTAATCTAATCTAAGAAGATTCTAGTTCATCACAACTCTAAAATCTTTGAGTTGGAGCAATTTAGCCGTAAATGAATTCAAGCTTGAGAGAAATACAGCAGAAGACAAGAAGAGGATCTGAAACAGAAAATATCAATAGGCAGTCTGAAGCCCCAGGGAAGTATCATACAGACAGTACGATCAGCAAAGGTTTGAGGATGAGTACTGCAGAGCCAGGAACTGGAGGACAGTAAGGCTTCAAAGCCTGGGAACCTTGGAAACAGTGAGATCCAACACACAACTTGACTGAACTGAAAAAGGATGACAGAGAGAACCAAGGGAAGATTGGAGAAGGCAAAAATTGCACCCATATGAGCTATGTCATGTCCTGATGTAGCTTATGAGAGTTAAAGGCTCATTGTGTCTTGAAATGTAGGGGTTCGCACAGGTAAAGTTGTATATCTGTTCAATGATTGCTGTCTTAAAAAACAGAAAAAGTCTTAGTTTGGACTTCTGTTTGAAAATGGGAAAAGAACAGTAGCTACACATAAAATTCAAGAGAAAGATATAGTCTTCATTGTAAACCCTTGCTTTCACTGAGAAAGCCGATGAGAGTGCCAAAAAAGAAAACTTAAATTTGGATGAGCTGTCTCTTTACATTAGCATCCTTAAGCATCCTCAAAATGAGAATTTAAAAAAGCACAGGCTAGTAGGAATTTAGGAAGCATATCTTTTTTAGCTAATGCTCATTCATTAACCAAAAATCACTATTTCATGGAAAAAAGATCAGTTCTGAACATTTCTCGTTTTGACAAAATTTGGGAAAACATTTTGATGATATCAAAATACTATTTTAATGGCGTTGAAAAAACCCTGCCCTTTTCAGTGTAAAATTTTAATGGTTTGAATATTCTGGGTGACCAAATACAATATTTGGTGGTTTTCATTTCCATTTTATTTGAGACTTTCTTCAAAATATTAAAAACTTTCAGAGGATAAGAACATTATTTCCAATCTGCCCCCACCATGACTGGTGTCTGTTTCAACAGCAGATAATTACTTATCTGTCCCATACAGACATGCGCTGATTTGAGCTTACTCCAGCTGTTTGAACTGTCTTCTAAAAACCCAACACCATGGACTCACAAGTAAAAATACATCCCCTTTTAATTTCTCTGTTTAATTTCTCAGTTTTAAAACTTTTGAAGCAGAAGCATCCTGGCTCAGAGCTACACAACAGTTGTGAATGACAAAGGAGCCACCCCTGGGACATCTCCAAACAATATTCAAATACTGAACCATGAATACATCACAGTAAGGAGTGCCTGACTTTGCTTTATCATTAAACCTTTATATAGGGAAGTATTTATGGACCATTTCTAATAAAAAAAAGCTCTTAAGCTTTTTAGAATAATCCATGGACATCTCAACCTTCTAGATACACTCAAAAACAACTGTTGCCGTTTACATTTGCAGCCTTGCAAAAATGAGACCATTGTTTGTGCTTTTTCATTTATTTTCTCTTACATTGTTTGTCCGCTGTCTTCCATGTGTAACTATCGGAGAAAAGTCATGTCATTTTGGAAGAGGTGGAAATTTCAAATTATTTTGTGGCCTAAAAGTAATTGCTATTGGAAACAAGAAAGTTAGTAACATATCTCGTCAGTAACAAGAAAGTTAATAACATTAGGAAATTTGTCTGTTGGTAGAACAAGTAAAATGAGTATAATCAGAGAATGTGCAATAGAAAGTAGATATTGCTAAGATGTGAAATTCAGTAAATACTCACTTAATTGTCTTCGGTTTTCCCACACTCAATTAAACTAAAGTGTGTTTTTTCCCAAAACCTAATATCTTTTTTTGTTTGTTTGTTTTTGTTTTTGTTTTATTTTTTGTTGGGGGGGAATGAGGAAAGGACAGGATAAAAGAAAGTCAGTTTGTGATAATTTTTTAATTCACAAGACAAAGAATAGCTCCAAAAGTTCGGCTTAAGCTGTTATGAATTCACGGTAATTTTGGGAAGGTTTTGGGCATTGAAATAAGAACTCAGATACAATGAGGCCTTTGCAGCATACTGAGTTTATGAGGGTGTCTCCCCCTGCTCACTGAGGTGGAGAAAATCAGGATGAGTGTTTGAAGGTGACTGACACGGGATCAAGGTCTGGACTGTGAGTTTGGCTCAGTACGTTGCCTGAAAACTGTGGTTATTTCTTCCTGTCATAATCTTGTAGGCTAACACAGTCAAAGAACAAGAACAGTCCGAAGGACTGAAACGTGAGCAGATCTGAGATCTATAGGATAGGAAACAAGATGGATGTCAACTCTGCTTAGACCAAGAAAAACTGCAAAGATTTGCTATTTCACTCAGAGGAAAAGAGACCTTTTAAGGCCTCTCTTCAGAGTGCCCACAGCTGGCATGAATTAAGGTAAATTCAATGTTTACCTCAAAACTTGCATTCCTCAAATATAACAAGTGGTCAACAGCATAACCTAATGCTAAACCTTCTGACCAGTTCCTCAGACTTGCTGACCAGTTTCTCATTTGCAGCTCATCATTGGTTTATTATATGTAAAGCAAAGTCAGGTACAGCTGATGAGCACAGCACTGATCTTCCTCTAAGTAACAAGAACTGCTGTCTCCTTCACCACCATGCATGAGTCACACAAGGTAACTAGAAAGCTCTGGAGCCTACTGGGAAGTTTTGTATCGTGACGGTTCAGGCACTATGAATCTCCTGCAGGAATAACTTTTCCTGAGTGTGCCAGACACTGGGAAACATGACTTTTACAGAGAAAAAGCTTAATTATATAATATACATAATGTACACAAATATGCACAGTATGAGTAAAGAGGGTTTACACTTGTGGGAATTTCAAAAGAAAGCAGCAGCACAGATACAGTGGCATGTTTTGTAGAGCCAGAAGGGAAACAGATGCTGGTATGCCTCATGAAAAGCATGTATCAAGTATTTCTCTAATTTTTTTTTACTTTTTGGAGCAAAGAAGCAAACATTAAAGCTAACTATCATAAAAAAAATTAAAATTTTGTTCTGAAGCTCCATGAATACTCTAACATTCTTCACAGGTTGTTACTGAAAAGTTACTCAGCACAGGTGGTTTTGCAGTGATGCACTGGAAAAAATCCATGGTGTTCAATGGCTCTTTCAGACATCAACACATGGAAGATGCAATAATGTTCCTGCTCAGGGCTGCAACATAGAACCTACTGGCCAGACACAAGGCTTCAAACCAGAGCTTCAGGCAGGAAAGGCCTGTTGTCTCTGGGATACATGAATGTTAATTGGCACTAGCACTTTGGTGACACTTCCATGGGCTCAGTGTTCTCTTTCTAACCAATACTGCACACCATTTGAATTCAAACATATGCCTTCTCCAACAAAATGGATTTCCAGAACATGCCAGCCAGCTCCTTTAGGCTAATTCCAGGCCTACTGTTCCTGTAGCCCAAACAAGAGTGGGCATAGGCACCAGACAGCCCCACTCCCAGCTGGCTCCATCTGACATTCTTTGCAGAGAAAGCCGACAGCCTGGAGATCACTTATCATCAGTATGAGAGATGGTGGCCTACCGAGGTGATGGGCAGTGACCCGCTGCCTGGAGGCCAGGCAAAGGGCAAAGGGGCCACAGTGACCGACAGTGCAGCTATCCTGCAGGAAGACTGAGCTGTTCTGTGGTGTAATGGTAGCTGCAGCCATTCCTGAGCAAAACTAGTGACACTAAGTGGAGCTGCAAGCTGCGTTAGAGCCAGCTGCTTTGCTCTCCAGTTGTGAACTCCACTGCAACAGTCACGTAGGCACATCCGTGTCTGTCAGGCAGAGCGGACTCTTGAGAGCCAGCAGGGAAGTGGAGGGCTGCTAGGGAATCCTGAATTACCCAGTTCTGAGAACAGATGGTGTTTCAGCTCCAGGAAAGTCAGCTCAGCAACCTTCACAAGCTCTGAATGCACCTGAAAAGACATAAAGATCTTCTCTCCACAAGTGTTACTTGACATCCTCAAACTACAGATTCCCACCCTTTTGCCTGCTTTGAGCAGAGGACTTATTCATGTGTTTAAAATAATACTGCTCCACCAATGCAGCATTTTCCTTTGCCCTATCAGTTCCAGCTGCAGATTCCCATCCAGTCCCTGTTTTGAGTTACACTTCAATAAATATCCTTGCAATTGAAATCATCTTTCCTTTTTGTCCTCACTGCACTACAGATTCCCACACTGACCCCTCCTTCAAGCCACAATTAATACATAATTTATGTCTGAAATAAAAATCACCTCCTCCTCCCGCCTTACCCATTCCAGCTGCAGTTTCCCATTGCCATCCCTGCTTTGAGCCATGATTAATACATATGTTTAAAATAAAATAATAAAAAGTAATCTCTAGCCTCTGCTCCCCAGCTGCAGGCTCCCATTTCTATCTTATCCTCCATTTCCAGCCTGTGAGCTCTCCTAGCATTACCTCCCAGTCAAAGAGCAGGCCTCCCCCTCACCGCAGCAATGGCCTGCGAGGCATTTCTTCATGGATCACTTCCATCTCCTTCAAGGATCAAACCCTACAGTGTGTGAGGGGGAGGTAGCCATAAGCCTTTCTTACACCACTGACATTTTCAGGAACAAAGGAAAAAAGTGCAGTAAGTTAACAGTCACCAAAACAGGGAGCTGCCCATGAGAGACACATCTGGGATTTTCTCTTGTCACCCTGTGAGGTTTTGCTGTTCTGTCCAATGACAATGGGTTAAGCCTCTACTTCAGTTCTGCCTCAGGAAAGATTTCCAATTGATTAAACAGAGCCTGAATGACTGCATAACCTGGTGTGAGATTTGGCCTTGCTGCATAGCCCATGGCACAGGTTTCAGTGGATGACTCCCTGTGGAGCTGACAGGATCCTGGGTAGTAGTCAGCTCATAACCCCTTGTTCTCCCCATTCTGTATACATGTATTTACACAAAAATTCTTTCACACGTGAAACTTATGAAAAGTGTTGTGTTACGCTGAAAAAAACCCACGTCTGTCTTTGCCCTTCTTCAGTGAATGAAACATCAGTATTCTTCAGCGGCTACCACTGGTGCTGGCACGAGGAGAGGACAGCTTGGAGATTTTTACCACCAGACTCAGAGGAGTAGTTGCCAGGGTTGGCTTTCTGAGTGCTGTTCAGGTGGGATCAAGGTTTGAGGCTGGTTTCCCTGTTGTTTGGATGTTTACCTGAATTGACACCTGAAACTCTTCACACTACCTGCATCTTCATATTTTTTTCTACTGTCTTCAGCAGACATGAAAAAATGTTTTGTTTGGGAAAGGTGAGGACAGAGAGTAAAGGGAAAGGACCAGGAAGGGCCTGGGTTATATTTCCAGTCATGGAATAAAGATGAGATATCCTGGAACTTCAGTGACCTGGAACCCAGGCCTCTGGTATAGTCAGTTTGTGCACTGTGGCTGTACAGAAAAAGCATAAGACTGACAAAAAAGCTTTGTTCTGGACTAGGGCTGGGGGATTCCATTGTGGGAAGTCTTGCTGCCATTCTCGCATCTGCTCCTCTGAGGCACTCATGCAGAAAGGGCAGGATAACGGGACACTTCGTCCTGACCCTGTGCCTCTGGGACAGCCCGCTCTCATCACTCTTGTTAGCTCTAATTGCTTTTATTATAGCTACTTGACCAATTTATTTGTGTTTTATTAAATAGTTTTGAAATGGTACAGTTAGCAGAAGTAGCAACTTGTTAGTTGAAAGTAAATATCTCTCAAGAGAAGAAGCAGTGTGAGTTGGCATGTGGACAGACAGCTAGGTGACTAGCCCTGTGTTGCACATGATGTATAATCTCATATTCTCTTTACTTCAACCTATGTATTTAGCTCAGGAACTCATCAGGGAAGGGTTTCTCTCCTTTTTTTGTTTTTGCACTATGCCTAGTACATTAAGGCCTGAGTGCTAGTTTGATACCTAGAAATACGGCTATAAATTGCAAAATAGCAACTGTTCAAAATTACAGAATTTGGGATTAAGTTTGGTTTGCTCATTAAAACAAATATCTAAAATCTAAATTTGAAATCCATGTGTTAATTGGCTTCTCTGCCAAGGGAAGTACTTTTTCTAATAGAAGTAACCTTGAGATGAAAACACTAGTAAAAGGTATGTGGCAGCAGATTCTGCTTCAGATGTATTTCTCATTGTATCTCCTGGGAACAGGGATCAGTTTTTTATTTCCTAAAGCTAAATCCAGAAAAATATCCTCTATTCCACTTGCCTCTGTGGACATTGAAGCCCCTTACAGGCATGGAGGAGTGTCAACCGTCCTACCCTGCAGGCATATGAGACTTGATCTTCTCCATGAAACCAAAGAGGGGAAGAATGGTGAGGAAGGAAGCAGCAGTGCTGGGAGGCTTGGTTGGGAGCCCAGGAGATGCACACTTTTTTTTACTTAACTCATTAGTGAAGGCCTTTGAGATCTATTTATGGAAAGTCCGGCAGAAAATGTTGGCATTGTTAATTAAAGCTTTCATCTCTTTCTTACTTGCTAGGAGATGAAATGCAGCTGAGAGTGTTTGCTGTCCTAAAAGCTGTAAAGATATTGGGCCACGACCTGGGTTCCATACAAGTTACCTGCCCTGCTTCTCAGCCATGCTTGTGTCAGCTTTCATTTCTGCATTCTGGGTTGAAAAGTTTCTGTGGTGCTTGTTTTAAATAGTGTCACTTGCCTGAGAACAGCAGTGACAAAGGATTGCCTGAGGTGTGCAAACCTGGTGAAGCATACCCATACATTACACAGCACTGCCCTCTCCAGTTGCTCACACCCTTACAAATTGCCAAGCAAAGTTGTTGGAACTCCTGCTTCAGCTGCTGGGCACAACTGTCTGGCAGGAACTGAACTGTGCATGTTGGATGGAGCATCACCAAAGGGCAGGAGAGATGTTCTGGCCTGCACTGCTGGGTCCACACTCACAGGGTTTTACAAACAGACACATTTCCCTCCTGCTCCCTTGAAAATTTGGATGCAAGGGATGTATTCAGTCACATCAGTGTGCTGAGGACTGAGCAAACTCAGTTGGTTTCTGCCATGGTGGAAGGTATGTTAATAACAGGCACAGGAGACCCATAAAGCTCTGCGGACTGAGAAATCAGCTGCGGCTCATACTGAGTGTCGCTACTGCTGTGAGTTCAGTCAATGTGCACCCAACAAGAATGATCATTTATATATTTAAATTTTGATTATGTATGAAATGAAGGGGGGGAAAAACTCCAAAATGAAATTAGGATTTAATAGCTGTTTTGTAGCTTTTGAGGCATTTATGAACAATTTGTGTATGATGGATAGTTCTGAAAATATGACTTTCTCAAGAAAATCAGTCCATTTTGCAACTGTAATGAATCATTATATACAGTAGTCCAAACACTTGCTTGCCAGCCAGCTACCTTAAAACAAGATGCTAAGGGAATATTTTTCTTGATTAGATAATGGGCTGGTTGAAATTCCTTCAGCTTTACTGAAAGAGAAGTTAGCAATTTCAGACATATCAGATGATGCATCAATTTTCTGTAAACAGAAGACTGTGCAATGCACTTTATTGAAAAGGCCTTTATACTGAGCTAGATTTAATCTCTCAATTTGAGAAGCAGCTCCATGAAATAAGACGTTTGCATGCAAAATCTCCCAGATTTCCAATGGAAATATAAAACAAAGAAGAGCATGTTCCCTTGGGGAATGCACCTATCTTGGATTAGATTTTCTCTGATGTTTTTGCATCATATTACCAATGGCTTCAGGGAAGTGAAACAGCAGTTTTCTTTCTGGAGAACAAAGGCTTGCAGAGTTAAAAAAAATGTTAATATATTTAAAGCACTTTTGGCCACTGTTCTTTTTATTTCTCTGAGAATTCTGGACAAAAAAAAGGTATCTTATTGTATTATTTTATCATCTATGTTAATTATATTTGCATTTCAGGCTACAGCTGAGAATTCTGTAAAGGAAAATGATTTCTAAATGAATAATTTCTGTTTCCCATGGACATAGCTATTTTAACTATTAGTAGTGCTCTGATAATACCGATCTGACTCCAAAACACAGTGGAATCCTTGAAAGTATTTTCCCTTCTGGTTTGTTTTTTGGGGTTTTTTTTTAAGCTCCATGGATTTTGGAAAAGATCTGATGGCCACACATGGAATGTATGTAAACTTTATCGAAAGTTTTGGAGACTCAGGATCAGGATTGTGTTCTCCTACCCTAGATTTCAGTTCTGACATCTTCCCCTATTTGCATGAGTTTTTCCCTTGTTAACTGTATTTGGCATTTGATCAGTTGTAGGAGCAACCAGTGCAGTAGGTTTTGCTCATGTGGTGTGTCCCGCTGGATGCAATGGGTAGGTGCCATGGGACAGAGCAGCACCAAGCACTTTCAGCCTGTTCAGATCTAAGGGAAACACTTTGCTTTTGCTTTGCTTAATCAACATAGCAGATAGTTGTTATTATAATAAATTAATTAATAATTTAAAAATCCTCATTTACTGATAAATAATTTAGGAATCTGGGCTTTGTCTCCCCTGTTTGGCCAATGTGAATTAATTAAGCCCTTTACAAAGAGGTAATACTTTTTAAACACTTCAGGTGGAAAGACTCAATTTAGTGTTTAAAGCACTCAATGTTGACCTGAGCATGCTTTAATCTTGAGAAGTGTTATAATGCTTTGTTATAATGTTATAAGTACTATAATGCGAAATGCTTAAAAAAGGTATTTTTAACAGATCATCCCTTTCCCTCAATAAGAGATTAGCAAGAGGTACTATAATTTAAAAATAGATTAAATAAAACCCGTGAGAGTAGATTGTCTGGGAATTTATATTCAGCCTTTTTAGAATATTCAGTAACAGGGAACATGCAATGATTTGTAAAAGTATCCAAGGGAAAATCAACACAGAAACAGCTTTTCTGTAGGAAGCTCATTTGATTGTGGAACTTGTGACCTCGAATAGTAAGAAAGCAAAGCAATGAGCAATTTGTTTTGGTTTTCTTCATTCTTCAGGGAAGTGAGGGGAGAGATTTGGACATTACTACAGCTGGCAAGAGATTCTGGATTTCTGATTAAGGATATTTAAAACAAAACCAAAAGCTTGGGAATTATGTACCTACAATTCAACTAGTTATAAAAAACTAGCTAATTCTTTCATCTGAGTAAACACCTCAAATACTTATATTAATCTGCAGACAATCTCAAAATCGTTGTATCTGCTAGTCTAGAAGAAAACCCTAAATTAATTTGTATACTAGTATACTAGTGCTAAAATATTAGTATACTAGTGCTAAAAACAATTGTGGTTTTATATTTTGACAGGTCAGCATTGACTGAAGAGGCTTCACCATATTCCCTCAAATTATTCTGAAGCAAAGAAACCAAACTATAGACACAACACTAGTAACCTGTCTGAAAAAATGCTATGAAATACCTTCCTGGAAGTCATGCTCCTTAATTTTCTTTAAAAGGCTTAACAAAGGGCAGAGTTGAAAGAAATCTTGTATCGAAACCTGATGAAAATAATTCAGAAATGAAAAGGAGTCAGAAAATGAAGCATAATAGACTTGAAGGTAGCACCTGGATAGGCATGGTGGAAGGTAGTTGCTGAGAATAGAGCTACATGCTTACTTCCCTTGAAATTTTACATATCTGCTGTTTCAGCCACCAAGATTACTCTTGAAGCATGTCAGTTCTTCATTTCATTTCCACTTCCAGTTCACAGATTAGCTGGGAGAGCAGTATAAGACAAATTAGCTCAGTCAGCAGGATGATGGGTTAAGGAGAAAAAGAGGAGAGTGGGAAGAAGAAACCAAGCCACAATGTCATGGATCGTGCAGCAATAGCTGTTTCTATTGCCTGCAAGATGAGATTTAAATTTCACAAGGTCAAGGAACACAATCAAGCCTACTGCAGAAAGTAAATGATAACAGAATACTACTGCTTAGCACTTCCTCTGCATATGTTGCTGGACAAAAAACCACAAGGGCTTCTTGGACCTCTGGACATGAAGAGTAGTATGTGCCAATCAAGTAACCAGATAATCTTCTGGTAAGTTGCTTGACTAGTTGTCTGCAAGCCATGTAGGCAATCCTTTGAGTAAAATTTTGTTGTTGTAAAGTAAATCAAGGAAGAAGGAGTAGAATTAAATTTCACATCTCACATATAAAAGGCAGCACCATTAGCATTGAGTGCAAAGGCACTAAAAATACTTGTACAAAGCAATACATAAGTGTACCCATCCTGTTGCTGTGCAGACATTCCTAGGTTTATATCCAGTAATAAAGATCTTTGCAGTGTTTTCCCAAATGGTTAACATGAAACTCTACCTGTTCCATATAAAATCCCTTTGAAGAACATCTAAATTTCAATTTAAGAGCAGTATAGTTCTGCTCTGCATTACCTGACCTTCAGTTTCTCAGAAATGCCTTCATGTTTCAATGTCCATACATAAAAAACATGTAGATAGCTGCAAAATCTCTGTGTGTACATGTATACATATCTAATGAATATGTGATAAATGGACACATATTTATTATACCAAACTCTGTAATACAACACTGCTACCTGTATCTAATGCGATAATCAAAAAATGATATAGAAAGAACTGGAGTTTTAATTTTGTCATTGCTAACATTCAACTCTTGAGAGGAGTTCAGCTCAGCTGATCTGGCACCTCAGCCTTGAACTAGTGGTCCTTATTCCTTTCATGGCCCATGAAGAAAAATACATACTTGTATTATATCCTTCACATCTTCCCATAGTGGACACCTTACACAGCCACAATGAATCCCTCCTTTCATGATCCTGTGTCTTTGTAAGTTATCTGCAAAGTCCAGACAAGGATGCCAGAAATGCTACCAGCCTAAGTAGCCATGGTGAACACCTAAATGGGTTGTGACTAAGTCTGCACTCAGATGATGTTGGTGGAGGTCTGACCCTCCGCAGAAAATAAAACAAACCAGAGCCAGCCATTAAATATTCAAATTGTAGAAAGTTGCCAAGTCCTCCTGAAGCTCACTGTTCCAAATTACTGGATACCTTTAATTGGCTTTTTATTTTTTATCCCAGTTTTCCTTTCCTCATCTGTAAGACTGAGACAACAGTCCCACTGCATCTCGTATTTCAGATACCAATCTCACAATTTAAAAAATGTTCACCCAACTCTTGCTCTCACAACAGCTCACAAGTGAGCCTACAAGGAAATTAACAATTCTGTACTCACTGCAGGGCCTGCTGATATGTATTAAATAAAGCCTGGGGCCTCATGTCACCTGGGGGAATAAAAATAAATAATGGATGCTTCTCTGAATTGGAAAGCATCACAGAGAAGTGACACTAGCAGGAGACTAGAATAAGAGACAGGCAAACTAACTTCTTAAATTCCAGTGTTAAACATAGTGAAGTGCATACAGTATCACATATTTGTGCATATACTCATTCAGATACATTTTTTGTCTACTTGTATGCTACATCATGGCTTTTAGGATACAGACCAAGTAGTAAGAACTTGAGAGAAATTATATCTAAGATACAATTCAGTCCTCTGAACACCAGTGTAAAAGTAAATACAGGAAAAAAGCTCTATTTATATAGACACATCCTCTTCTGATTTTTAAAAAAACTGGCTGATCACTACCAAGAAAAAAATACCACCGATATTAATCCCTCTAAACATGAGACAGAGAGGTCACCAGGACTGGTTATATTATGAGGTTTCAGGTTTTCAGAAGTGGTATGAGGACATTCTAATGGTTGGAGGGTGTTTACTTACAGCACCAAGACCATTCCTGTGCTGTAAGACACAGTAAACACACATATGGATGCAGAATAACTCTTTGCCTTAGAATTAGAAAAAGACAGAAAATGAGAGCAAAAATCTGGACTGATATGACAAAAATATTCATATGTGCTGGTATGAACTCCCCTTTCTCTGAGTTACCTTTTCTTAAGTTCAAGCTTTGGATAGAGCAGATTTGCATACTTAACTCTGGGCATCCTTATCTTCAGCCCATTGGAATGAAGAGGTTTGACAGTAACTGAATTTTCACCTCTGCTGTGAGAAGTGCAAATCTTACTTCAAACTCAACATGACCCTCTGAGACACAGTGCGGTGCATACCATCAGGCCTCTCTAGGTTATCTGCAGCCCCTCTATGCTATGTTTCCCTTTGAATCATATACTATAAGATAAAAATGAATGAAACATGTTAAAAGAGTACACAGCTAAGTTGAAGGGACACAAATGTATGAGATCAGGTAGGACTTTTCAAAGGATGACTGAAAGAGAACTCTTTACAAGCAGCTGGTTGCTGTGATAAAAAGCAAGTTCTCCCTGTCCATTTGGTGTGGATATGATCTCATCTCAGGTGGTTTAAGAAATCATCTCATAAATATAATTAGGTTAGAAAAGCATGCACACTCAAATGTGGAGGTTTTGGAAGCACAACATGGATTTCTGGTGAAGTATGACTGAAAAATGCAGACACAATATCACTTCCCTTATCTGGTGATGTGGAATTGTCCTAGGACACAGAAGTGCTGGAAAGGCAGCATGGGATGTCAGTATTTCCAAGTACCCAGGGAGCACAGCCCTGCTTGCTAACTCTCAGACTTGTGCTCTTTAGGTACAGAATTTTGGCCCCCTCTTTCAAATCTCTTCTACCCACACAGCTCATATTTCTAGCACACTTGCAGCTTTCCCAAAGTCAACTACAACACAGAGGCACAGTGGTATTAACAGGACTTGAATCAAAGGACAACACCCAAGAAAACCAGAGACCTCCAGAGCTGGACCTCTGAGTTCGGCCAGCCAGCTCCTTCTGCCTTCATTAGGACTTCATTGAACAAGAAAAACTGTGTTTTGCAAGGCTGAGCACTTTGAAAAGCAAAGTCCTTCAAGTTTATATCTCAAAACATAGGAGGTGCTAACACCAGTATTTCCAGTGGGTGGATGACTCTTTTGTAAGCTGGAAACTGCTTGGCTCCCATATATGTGTGGAAAGAGACAACATTCCTTTGGGCTTCCTTCAGCAGCAATTCAACTCCTCCAAGGAACCAGCAGAAAATTGCTATAGAAAACACCCTATCCATCCTTCATTTAGGGCTACATAATTCTAGGATAATAGAAAAGTCCTGGAGACAATAAAGCTAAGAAGGACTATTTTGGATATTAACCTCACAACCTTGCACAAGTACATTTGCTAAGGTGACTGGGGTCTTAACCCTGAAATTCAAATGCTGATGGATGCAATCACCTATACGAAAGGATTTTTCAAATTAAAAGTACTGTAGAATGCACAGAAAAAAAAAGTGGCTGTCTTTAAAAACACACACAGAAGTAGCATGCCAAGGCTCTTTTTCCCTGAATTTTTCTTCCAACACTCATGGTTGAAAGCAATGTAAAACTTGAGTGTTGTACTGTGCAACAAAGGTTCGCATAGACAGTGTTCAATAGTCTGCCAGCTATTTCCCATCTGAAAATAATGATAATTTTCCATACCTTAGGATAGGTGTACTTCATATAAATGTCAAATAACCACTCAGCCTTGCCATAATTGGGCTTTCTCTGCATTAGAGAAAACCCATATGTTGATTTGTAGTCACCTCTAGTAGTGGAGCTTGCAGAGAAGAGATATAATTTAGCCAAATGTAAAATGTAAGCATAATTGCACTTTAAAGAAATGCAGTTTTCAGCTGCATAAACTGAAACCGTCTATGATGACCAGGTTCTGTTACATCTGGAAAAAGATTAATTCTCTGACATCGAACCCTGAATTTCTGTTTTGTTGAACTTACAACTGTTTAAAGATTCTTTCTAATATAAACTTCAGATTGGCATATGAGTACTGCAGATTACTGTGTAAAGCCCCAGCTGGAGCAAGTCTCTAAATGTATTGTGTAATTGACTCACACAGGAAGGAAAGGAGAACCTGGTAAAATACTTCATTCACTTATAAAATATGAGCTAAATTTTTGTCTCTACCAATGAACAGCCCTTAATTCAATACACAGTTATACAGGTATAACTGAAAGAAGAATTTGGCCACTTTCAGAAACAATAAACCCTTTATTTGATTTGTCATTTCTTAGCAAGATATTTGTATAAATAAAACACTGGATGTTTTTATAACTGCAGATCTTATTGCCACTGGTTTTAAAGAACAAAAATGTAGGAAACAAGGAAAAAAGAAGAGAAGAGTTTGCATATAAAAAACTGAATAAAGATAGATACTTGCCCTTTTCAATAATTTCTGATGTTGTGTCTTATTCTTTCAATGCTATCCAGTTGATTAGACAGAAGAAAGATTGTTGGAAAACCATCAACAATGGATCAAAGCAGTGAAAAAAACCCACAATTTCTGTCCTCTGTCCTACTCATAGAATCCACCAGGTATAAAACAACATAATTCCATTGAGATGAAACAATCTGGACAGGTTTTTATTAAATGGCCAATACCATGAAATATGACACAAACAGTAGCAATGAAGTTAACTACAGTGGTGATTTTTAGATCCCTAATATACTGCCAGTTTTTGATCAATTAATTAGTTTAAACAGCATGTGACAAATCCATTGCAAACTTACTAAGTACTGAGACAAAATATCAAGAACTACTAAAGGTGCAATCCAACAAGAAAAAAATTCAGTTCTTGTTTTCTCTTCTTTTCAGTATATATTTTTATGGACTCCTTCAGAGGGTGCTACTGCTGAAAAGTACCCCTCATATTAATCTGGTGGTCTAGCACCATTCAGCTGCTAGCGGCTGTGTTCCAGATACCAGAGATTATTTTTAAGTTATGAAGTAGATTACTTGCTGATTTCCCTCATGTGAAAATCATCTTCTTAGATGTTGGCCTTGTCTGAGACTCTTACTCACTTAACAGAGGGTCTGAGGTACACACACACATGCTCATCCTGCACACCGTACACAGAGTGCTACATATGCATATGTGCGTGCAAACAAACACACAAAAACACACACAAAAAATTCTACAGGTACATATACCATGTCTGCATCTGAGTCTCTTGAAAGAGACACTCATGTTGCACCCCAAAAGTATTATTGTTTTCCACAGGGACCGTGGCATGGAGTCTCCAAGTATAACACAGATCCTACAGACTGCATGGCACAGGAAAACTTTGGGGGTTCCCTGGTAACAAAGACAAAATATTTCAGAAAATGCATAAAAAGGCAGAAGCACAGTCACAGAATACTTTGTTGTCCATTCAGTTCTTATTTAGTGATTTTAAATCTGATATTAATTTTGCAATTCTTTCAGATATTTTACTTCTCAGTTCACTAGCCAAAATTAACATCCTTGTGAGCCAATACTCCAACCATCCCCATGCCTACAGCGAACATCACCTCATCCAGATGTTCCTTGCCAAAAACAGGCGTAATGTGTGTGGAATCGGGATACATGTTGTACTTACCTTAATTTAATAATTATTCTTCTGGATGACAGTGACCACATCTCAAACATTAATAGCCTCCATTGTGTGATCACTGGTATCAATCACAGCTGTTCCATAATGAATCTCATAAAAATATTCAATCAGTGATGGAGAGGGCCTTTGAGATCCACAGAATGAGTTTCAGATGTTTGCAAAGTACTCTGAGGTAGGCTGCAGCTCACACAAGGGAAACTCTACCAGGTGTTTGCAGTTTCATGCCTGCTGCATAAGTAATGCAACCCATAAAAAGGATTTTTTTTTCCTCCCTCAGAGCAACTCAGCCCAGGGAAGCAGAACAAATAACAAGATAAAGAAGCACTTTTAGAAATGGAAATTTTGACCAATAGGGGTGAAATTCACTTTAGTATTATAGCATTGGATAGGAAAAGGGTAAAAGATATTGGGTTTTCTTTTTCTTTTTTTTTCAGGGGTGAGGGAGGGGGTGAACGAGGTGTTTTAGATGTACAGGAAGGCATGAATATTGTCTGAATGCTGAAAATCATAATGTGTTCAATTTTGTGACTGAAATATTCAGGTGTAGGATCCATTCAATCTTACAGACAGGCCAACCACTGTAACCTGCATACCAATTATCTCATTCCTTGTACCTTCAAAACAAGGCCATTACACAGCAGCTTTCTCTCACGTGAAATCTGTGAGTAGTTGTGCTATTACTCACAAGGGGAAAGAACCCCAAACCAGCAAAAAACAAAGGGCCGAACCCCGAGAGGGAAATCCCATGAGAAAAAAACTGTCCTGTTAAAGTTTCCATTGGCAGACCAGCAGACCTCAAGAACAGCTTTCTGTGGTAAGTGAAGTTACCTGTTTCTGGAGGCTGGTGGGGATGTAAAATTGGAACAGATTAAGAGGGGGTAAAAAAGGCTAACCAACATTTCTTTCAGCCTTGAAAGTACTGCTGGACTGGACAGTTCTGTTGCATACAAATAGGCACATCCCAAGCTAAATACAGAGACTTCAGTAGTTGCCATGGCTGAGTACAGTTGGGGCGTCAGTCGGATGCACTCCTTTGATTCTCTGCCCAATTCCAGGGTAGCCTCCAGCAGTCTGAGGCCGAGGGACAGCTTTAATTTGTGGCAGCTGGACACAGTCATTGAGGAACCATATGGCAGCTGGGAGAAGCCAAGTCAGGCCAGTGCCTTCCCCTGCCCTGGGATACCCTTTGCAGAGGTGGGAGGGAAGCTCTGGTGTCACAGGGATTCCTTCCAAGCTCTGTGTAGCTTCAGCCCTGGGTCTTGCAAGGTGTCTTAGGGGGTCTGCAAAGAGTTTCATGCTAATTTGTCTCCCAACATCTGTCCAGACACATCCGCTAATATCCAGAGAGACTACAGTTGCTATCTCCTCCTGAGAAATCTCCCATGGCATTAAACACTCTTAACAAATTACACAAAAAGCAAGACATTTGCACCAAGCCTATCATTTCTGCACCATTGTGGCAGCAGCCCCTGGGACACTCTCCCATGGTGTATCTTGGGTGATAGTTCCCAGGGGTTATGGGTTGGATAAAGCACCACAGATTTTGGAGCTAAATGCTGCAAAGGCATCTGGTTTCAATAAAACTGGAAACTAGACCAAGTTTGGTCTGCAGAAGTTTCTTTCAGGTACAGCACTGGTGTCTTATCTCAGCAGCATCTTAGCTTCTCCATACCCTTGCATTAAAAGTCAAATAATATTTATGTGGATACACAGACAGCTCATGTGGCAATATTCTTAAAATAAATTAAAGCAGTATCTTCATAGTCAAGAGAGTAACAATGCCATAATTATAAATTACAGGGAACAATAAATCACAATAGGTCTCTCTGCATCCTTTAAGCCCTTTTGTTTGTATTGCAGGAGTCAGAGTTGTTGGGTTTTTTTTGGTTTAGTTTGGGGTTTTTTTTAGATCAATATGCAACCTAACACAACAGCAGTAAAAAAACCTGAAAAATGTCTGTCCAAATCTCATATGTGAAAACAGGTTTTTCTATCTGGTTTAGTCAAAAAAAAAATAAGACCTTCTACCTTCCCAAAAGGGCCAGACATAAAAACAACTTTACTTGTGGCTTCAGACATTCAGTGACATTCTGGATTAGCTTTAACCATTAGGTAATGTTAGATTCAAAAAACATTAGCCCTCCCATAAACCCAATTCATAAACCTTCAGCTGAATAGTGCCTTCATGTATTTCACGGATACAAAACCCAAGAAATAAAACTTTACTAAATTCTTGTATTCAATGACTGGATCAGGACATGTGTCTTCTCTTTAGGAGGTTTTGAAGTAGATACTCACACTGAACACGAAACTCAACAGCTTTTTCATTAATTTCTTGACTTCCTCTACAAAGGTGATTTGGTTTGTGAGCATGATAACCTATTTTAAAAATAGTTCAGCACACTCCTTTTTGAGGTTCACTAGTGTTTGAAATTTTTTTAAAATTTTTAATTAAATGAGAAAAATATATCACGTTTAAAAGTGCTTGTCCTCTGCTACCCATAGGTTTTGTCAAGTGGAAAAATCCACTATCAGATATCAGAGAGTTAGTGTGACTTGAAGACAAAGGGAGAAACCCCTTAGCTCATCAGGTTTACACTTTCCCTTTTGGCATCACAAGGCAATCACCAGGGCTCCTTGCAGGCTGGGAAAGCTTTCTTGTTAGATTCAGGATCTTCTGGTGCAAAACAGAAAACTTTTTCTTTCACAGAGCCTGGCACTCTTTTTGAGTATGATGTGTGCAATGTGAAATAGAAAATACATTTAATGCCAAAGATATTATGCAACTGAAAAGAAGCTGGATCCTCTCTTTACTGGTTGCCAGCCTGTATCTTGCAGTCTGAAGCTGCAAAGGCAGCTGCTAAATCTGTAGCTGCAGTGATACAAAACTGAGGTATTACCCAGCATTAAGAGCTGCATGAACAAAAGCTGAGAGCAACAATATGCAGCATACTCAGCTCTAAAAACTGCCACAGTAACTCGCTTCACTCCTCTCCTCTGTCTAGAACCACAAACCCACTAGTTAGGTATGGGGATTCTGGGCCCCTCTGGCTCTTTACCTCTCCCCGAGTGGACAGGGAAGGGCTGTGACCATTCAGGATAAGGAAGGAGGTGGTGGGATCAGGGAAAAAAGTTCTGGTAGCAAAACAACGTGGGACAAGGATGGGCTTGCCTTGGTAGTACAATGACAGACTTACCTTATATTACTGTAATGAGGTTTTGTTGACAGATTAGTTTGGAGCTGTTGAATCTCAGGCTGTCTCCTCCTCCCTGTGTTTCCCATGGTTTTTACTGTATTCCTTCTCGAGATTTCCCTTTTGAGGGATAAGGAGAAGATGGGGCAGAGGTTCAGGAGGAAGGCAGTCTGCAGCATATACCCTTCATTAGCAGGAATGTCATCTGAGGATGATTTGGGTGGAGGAGCCTGAGGATCTGGCAGGAGTGAGCTGCAGTGATCAGTCACGCACAGGGCACAGCAAGATGGCAACAGAAAAGAAGAATATAAGCCATGCCAAGGATCGGAGGCTACTGTGATTTGTATCAGTGCAAACACGTAACGGCAAAAAAATGGCAGTACTTTGAATTTATAGTGGTAGACCTTAGGTCAGAATGAGACCCACACATCTGAAAAAAGTGGAAAAGGGAAAACTATGCAGACAGCAGTATGTGAAGGCAAAATGGAGAGATAATGAGAGGATATGCTGCACTAGGATATTGTATCAGCAACTATGGAAATATGAAAGTGGAAATGGTTAAATTAAATTACGTTTTAATGTTCATTCTGGTCTGCTTGACTATCATGAATATTATAATCAAATGATTGATAATTGTGATATCCTGGCAGAACAGAAGTACACAGTCCCCAAAAAGTGTTAGATTGTATCAGCGTGGAAATCCCACTAACAGGAAATTTCAAAGATCTCCAGACAGATCCTTAACTGCTTCTATAGCAGTGCTCACTTCTCCAAGATTACATTTTGTTATTTAATTTTTTAAAAATATCTCTGCTAATAATTAACAAAGATTCGTATCTGAGAAAACAATCTCATTTGCCTGTTAGGTAGGAGGAGATAAAACTTTGCACAGTGACAGTCCCAGGGGACAAAGGGTGGCAGCTCCAGCACTCCGCAGTGCCTCATCAAGCTAATTCACAGTGTCACAGGCAGCAGGAACCCACAGGTGCTAAATACAACCTCCACTATGAGCCTGTCCTCAACAGCTTTTCCTGAAGAACCTTGGGGTTTGCAAACATCGTATTTGGAATGACTGCTGTTTAACCAAACCAATGAATGAACCAGCCCACTCACTGACCAAAATGACTGAAACCAAAGATATCCATCCCTGCCTGTCTTATGCTAGAGAACGTACTAGTTTGCCAGAGGTGTATTTCTCATTGTTGGTGTGAAAGGTAGTGGGTGTGACAAGATTTTCTGAACTTTATCCATAAGTGCTAATGATTACTTTGCTACTGAGAAAGGATACAGTGATGGGAGGAAACAAACAAGTCCTCAAAATAGACTTCTTTTTTCCAAACCACAGATGGAAGCTCAGCTTTCCTTTTAATAAGCATTCTGAGTTTGATTGCCAATGCTGCTGTTGCAAATCTTTGCCAAATTTCTTCTGCAATTTTTACTCAATTTTTAGTTTATCAAAATCATATTCACCTCAGTTGGAGTTTTATTGGCATTGTAAATGAATGAAAAACCTGAGCAAAGACTTTGGAATGTGACTGAGATATTATATGTCTTTGCATGTGTGTTTATTCATTTTTAAACATTATTATTTATATCCTCTGGAAGCAAGAGAAAAGAAAAAAAAAATGAAGGAAGGGATGTACTATAGGTTAGTTTAACAAAACAACAATGATTTGCATTGCTGCTGACAACTATCTTGACTCTTCAGCGGTGAGAAGTGCCAGATGGTGAATTTGGAAGAGCTAGCAGCAAAAAATGTGACCATACCAGGTTCAAGGAGTCTCTGAAAGGAGGAATTGGAAACTGGAACTCCACATAAGGATACAATCCAGAAGCAGATCTCACTTTTATTGAAGAGGTAGCTGCAGGTAGCATGCAGTGCATTAGAAGTTCTTTAAGGTCTCTATTCTATTGTTTGTCTCCAGCTGCTGAAAATAAGGAAATATCTCTTTGGAATGTGTGTGTATATATATGTATATATCTATATATATGAATGTGTATATATATGTATGTATGTGTATATATATATAGGGGAAGAAGAGACTGACAATGAAGAAGTCAACTTAATAAATAGATACATGTATCATTGCAAGCAGGAACCTAGAGCAGAGTTCCAATTCAATGTTTTTGGGAAAGGTTCAGTGAGTATATTGATAATATATGCTGCCCAAACAAACATTTAACGTTGACTGATGCTACCTGGAGGGATTTCACACCTACACATTTTAATGGGAAGGAGTGGTCGCATATCTGGCCAGTTGGGGTTAGAGTGACCAGCTGGGATTGCTGTGTCCGGGAGACACCATATGAATCCAGCCTGAGAGTCAGATACGTGTTTCTTTTCTTAACAGAGTCAACCCTGATAGAAGATAGGAGGCAAAAGAAATGGTGCATGGCATTTCTGTCTCAAAATTTTGAATCTCTAGGTAGTTATCCAGGAGCCCTCTAATCCCTCTAACACCAAGAGGCAGACATATGATCTGAGTTACTCCATCTGGAGTTGCACATCTAAGACACCCTGGATAAATCCCACCTTTTAGAGTACATATTTTTCTTGACTGCACTGCAAGCCTTTAGGTGAGATCTGAGTGCCTGAACAGACACATCATCATCAGCACCTGAGGGTGACCCACCTGGCCTCTTACCACCTCCCCAGAAGGGCATAAGTCTCTTGTAGATCATCTTCTTTGGCTCTGACTTTCAAAGGAAGATTTTCATTACATTTTACAGCCCTGTAGAAATGTCCTAAATGTCTCTGGACACATTTGCCGTGCAGCTAAGTACCTGAATTGCTCTCCTTGTTGGGGAGCAGTAACCAGGTAAACAGAAATCCATTTTGTGTTGTCAAAAAAAATTTGCATTAAAAGAAATGACAATAAGGCATTACACATCACACCAATGTGTCATTGAACACATTATGCTTTCTCCAACGGTGACAGTCACATGGATACCTAAAGAAGACAAAAAAAGACAGGCATGTTTGAAATTTCCCATTAGTTATGTCCCACTCTTCAACTGTTTTCAGTTTGGGAGTTCTTGATTAGGATATGGTACTTGTGTATTTAATAATTTTCACTGGTTTTTCTTCCAAGAACATGTTCCATCTGGCCTTGAACTCAAACTGACTTTTACCAAAAACAGAAGCAAAAAAAGACAAACATCCTGCCTTCCCCAGCTACCAGCAGTAAAGAAATGTATCCAAAAACAGAGAAAGTCCTCAAAGACCATGCAATCACTGCTGGCTTAGTAAAAGATAAACAGAGTGACAAAGCAGAATAGTTTCCAACTATATTCCTATAAAAGTGGTGTTGGGATAGGTTACAGGTAAAACACATAAACATCCACCAAGTTCCATGAAGGCAGATGCAGGACGCCCAAGACTATGCTAGTCTGGAAAATATTGTCCTTTTTGAAGTCCTGGGGAGCTATAAGGAATTATGTCAAGATATTTTTTTATCTATACTAAGCAATTAAAAGAAATTATTGCAGTATAGATGGAAAATGAGTTCCCTTAAACATACAGTATGCATTCTTACTAATCCTTCAGTAAAAAATTCACCTTCAAAGTAACTTTTCATTATCAATCTTGATATTAGGACATTCTGCTTTTCTTCCTTTCTCCCATTGATCCCAAATTTAAAACGCATATTTTCAAATCTCATACATTACTATAAATTTTACAATTGTATTTATACCCCCTTACTGCTTCATAGGTTCATCTATTAAATTAATTTATATTTGAAAATACCAGGGGAAGATATCGTGTAGAATATAAATATTTATTTGTAGAAGCAGTGTTACAGTTCTGCTTGCTTTATCTCAGCTGAGGTCAGGATGAAAGACACGGGAGATGTAGAGTCGAGTTCAGTCTTGATTGTTTATTATATTTTATCTATTTACAGTTTTACAAAGCATGAGCTCTAACTTGCCAGTTAAAGAAATGAGACAAAATGGAGAGCCTCTAACTTTTACCACGGCTATTTAAGAGATAATTACTCAATACTAAAGTGACACATATTATTTATGCTTTTGTCCTAACAATGACCATTCAAGGTCTGAAATGAAGACATTTTTCACCTAATTAGAGAAAACCACTCAAATCTGTGAAGAAGAAGGAAGAAGGTGAAAAAGAAGAACTCAGACAACACTCTGAATTCTTTATCTTTGCCCACACACATTACTATATACCAAAACTTCAAACCCAAGTTTTCACAAAACCCAAGTTTTGTGTGAGATCACACAACACCACTCTAACTACACACCCACAACCCCTGTACCATCACACAATCTCAGAAGTCTGTTCCAAGGGTTCAAGGCAAATGCGGTGCCTGCCTGAGGGTCAGCACCCCTCAGCTCAGAAAGCCTGAAATTTTCAGCTTCTAGGGTTCCAACAAAGCAGAAGTGTAAATACTGAGATAGGAAACAACGTTGATATGTAAATCCCATTTGGCAAGTCCATTTCAATGAAGGAAAGAAAACATCTCAATAACATAAGGCATAATATAGGAATGGTGATTATTCCAAAACCACACGTAATAAACTCAGGAAATACATAGTGAATATGGGAACAGGCTATACAAAAGTGCAGAAGTAGATAAATCAAACAACCTGACAAAGATCTCAGGTGACAATGATTTTTTTACTCCTTTTGTGTCTCCAAAGGGCAGATTTCAAATTGTCATGGATGTAAACAATTACAAGAGAAGATGATAAATTAATTACTTGGACAGAAAAAGCAACATTGGAGTGCTCCTAAGGAGCTGATATTTAGCTATTGCCTTGTGATATAGTTGAAGATACAAAGATCTAGAGTAAATTACAGCACCTCTCTGGAGGCTGCTGTGTTCATAATACCAGAAACTGTATTTCAAAGGCTCTCTGGATAGTCTTTGGGGTCATTAACTGTTGTGCAAAGCCAGAATAACTCCTCTGGCACCTCTAGATGTACTCTTTGAACTCCAGGGCTGTAACAAAGATGAGATATACCTGGGGACCTTCCACAGGGCCAGGTTTTGGGACTCTGGTGCTGCAGCCATCAGAGAATACTGAATGGAATAACAGTAGGAACTGGAGAGACTTTGGTAGATGTTTTCATAAGTTTACTGAGTTCAGAACTGGTCTCTGAGGAAAAAGGATGACTAATGCGTAATGGCACAACTTTAAAAGTGAACCTACAGAGACATAGTAGGAAACTACACACTAGTCAGTTTGACATGAGTTGTGAGCAAAAGCCTTTGAAACTCTTAAAAGAGTCAAAATGGAGAACATTTGGAAAAGAACAGATTAACAGAAAATAGCTAGCACGGCTTCAGGAAGTGGAGGTCACCATGGCTCACTAGTAGAGGGGAATTCTTCGCGGATGTTACTGCTGGGCTAAGGAAGGGGCTGTGGTGCACCATCGCCGAGGCTGGGTGTTCCTCAAAGCAATCTGACAGCCTCCACAGTGGGACTAAATGGACAAGGTACAGAGTTTGTAGAACTGGAGGAGACTGCACATTCAGACTGAGTAGGAGCTGAAGAGGAGACTAAAAATGATGACCTAAATGATGACTTTAAAATTTTAAATGTGAAAAGTAAAAGAGGGCCACAAAGTGCTGCAGGAGCTTGAACTGGCTTGGAAAAAAAAAAAAAAAAAAGACACAAAACCAAAACAAACAGAAAAGCACAAAAAAGTGTTTGTTACTGATTTAGCAGTGACCAAGATCATCAGTCCTTGGAAAATAATAAGCCTCTCAATGTACTGTAAGCTAGGTAAGAATTGCTATGGTCTTTTCATACAAGAGGGAAAACAGAAGCACCACAATATTAATGGTTTGCTTAAGCTCACACCTCCTACTTCAGCTATCTGGCTCTTCAGCAGCACTTGGAGGAGAAAGGGAAAACCTGGGACTAGGATCCTCACACGTAAGTAAAAGGGAAAATGTTTTTTCAACATCTTGTTTTAAAATGAACATTCTTCAAATTGAGGGGTGGAGAAGAATCTTGTGATACAAGGGAAAGATGTTGATTGATTTCCCCTGGGAATCTGTACATTGAATTCCACCCTCTGCCCTCCCTGGTGAGGTCCCCAATGCTGAGAGCACTCAAGCACCCAAGTGTGACTCAGGGTGATTTTTTCCAGAGTTACCCTCACAGCAAGATGTTTTTCAAAAATCACCACCCTTTATCTCCTGGTAGAAATATACCATACCCAGTGAGGTTTCAAAGATGCAGATGAAAATAATGCAACTGCACTTCACCTAATTGCCAGCTAGGAAACAACACAAAGCTACTTACACCAGAAAAGACATACCCTGGAGGAAGGTCCACAAACATGTATTGTTGTTGCCACCATATTGCTGACAACACTTGCAATAAACCCACTTTTTATTTTATTAGTAGCCTTCTGCTGTCCTTCAATGTCATGATTCCCAACTGCTGCCACATGGACCCCAGTTCTGGGAGCCATGCCAGAGTCTAGGTGCAGCAGGGAGGCTGCAACCCTGTCAGTGGGGATTGTTTTTTTTTGTTTGGTTTGTTGTTATTGGGGTCTGTTTGGGGTTTTTTTGGTTTTGTGGTTTGTTTTGTTTGGTTTGGTTTGGTTGGGTTTTTTTGTGGGGTTTGGGGTGGGGGTTTTGTTTTGTTTTGTTTTGTTTGTTTGTTTTCAGAAAAGTCTAGGTATTTAAAGCTCAGGTCTGCTGCCTGGGAAAATTGTGATCCTGGAGCACCGTCCAACTGCCACAAGACCAAGTAGCTCTGTCCCAGGCACAGAAATGCTGGGGCTGCTCAGCCTCCTGTGCTATGTTAAACCTCCCCTTGAAGTAATGAATCACAGAGCCACAGATTTCACTCTACAACCTTTTCCAGGCTTCTCCTGCTGTTGACGGGAACTATAAAGGCCAGGACTTTCCTCTGACTGCTTGTGGGTTTCAAGGCCTCTTTTTCCTTTCCTTTTCTGGTGCTTCTTTGCCCTGTCTTACATGTTGTAATTAGCTTTCCTGGAGGAGTTTTACAAGATGAAGATAAGAAACAGCTTATCCCAGACAGTTGTTTGTCTTCACATTTTCCCTCGGAAAAGAAGAAAAAAGACTTCTAAGAACTGAGTTTCTATCAGAAGCATTATTTGAGGGGCTAGAGAACAGAAATGCTCTGGGCGGTCAAGGAGGGAACTTTAAAAGGAATCCAGCTGAAATGCAATAATACAAATATTTGAAGGGATTTTTGAGGAATTCCAGGACAACCCACTCCTCCCCTTTTATTAGTTTCACCAGTGCTTGATAAAGTGGTTACATTTTCCAAGTGATTGACAAAAGCCACTTTTTAACCACCATTTAAGAAGCAAGTATGTGGCTACATGATTGTGTTACCCCACCAGGAGAGAAGTTTTTTAAACCATGCATTGAGTTGATATTTTCTTTTCCTAATCTCACTATTTTTGGGAAAATAAATATTTGCTTTCCTTTAACAACTAGCTTTTGGAGTCAGCTGAGTGCAGCTGGGAGACAGCACGACAAATATTGCCAAGCCACAGGGTGATTTGTTTTAATAATAGGTTGTGACCTGGGTCTCTCCGGATGGTCTGGTACTTACTACCTCTGTACCCTGTAAGTTTGATTTCACAGTCTACAGCTTGGACCACAAATTGATAAAACTAAATTTTGCTTCCTTCACACATTCATTGAAGTCCTGGTTCTAGAGTCATGATGGAAATCAAGTTTGTACTTCTTGCCAAATTGGTTTTCTTGCTTAAAAAAACCTGAGAAACTCACTCCTTCCACATCCTGTAGAAGTCAAAATACCAAAAAGCTTTAAATTATAAATAAACAAATTAATGGAAGTTCACAAGGAGTGATTAAACAGGAAGATACAGACATAACCTCTAATTCAAAAGTGCCTAGGCTGCCAACTGCCAGAAAGGAGGCAGAAATATTGAGCAGCTATCACTGTAAGATAACCTTGTTTTTATGTCAAGATATTCTTTTTGGTAAAGCAATGATGCAGTGTTAGTAAAGAGCTAAGTAGCCTAGCAGATGTTGAACTCAGAGTTTAGCCCTGTGAGGAGGAAGTAATTTTTCACAACACTGAGCTACAGCACATATATTTTATTCAGCACATGTTCCTGTTGCCATCTCTTTTTTTCTGAGTTTTGTTTTGATGTATGTGCAACTTGTGTTCAGCTTATAGAACAGGAGAAAAAAATAGGTATGGGTACACACAAGAGGACTACAGCACCTGCCAAGGCAGTATCTGGCTGCAAGGCTGCATATTCAGAGGAGGTTTCTATATAGGGAAGAATGGGAGGTCTAAGAGGCAGTTTTAAAATGGATTGGGGATTGAATGGCAGAGAATTTTGAGGTTTGAGATGGGATTGGTGAAAAGAAATGAGGAAATGAGGTTTAATATGAACACCCTCTTACCTCTGTTCACACAAGCATTTCTAATCACAGTCACCTTTCTGAAGGGAAGAAAACAAACTTACTTTCTTTCCAATATTCTCTTTCTCAAAGACATGTGCAGATAAAAAAATGCACATGTCCCTGACTCCTACTCTTTCCCATTTTTGCTATTGGGACCACAGTATAAGTTCTTTATTCTGTTGGTGAAATTTAGGGTAATGAGAATGTCTTCACTTTGAGTGGTGATCTTGACACATTTCAGAGAAGTCTGACTGTTGAGCACCCTTTCCCATGGGAAAAACAACAGCTCTATGGCTCACTCATTCCCCATCCCAACCCATCCTGTCTCCTGCCTTATTGAGGGGAATATATATATTTGAATCTCTGCCTCTTTGCTCCTTTTTACCTAACAGATTTTCAGTCCAAGAGAAGAGGCTCTTCTGTTTAGATCCTGAGGTTACAAACTAAACATCTGGGAATGACCCAATTGCAAGATGTGTTATGGACACTTAATCCCAGGAGATAATCAATGAATCTCAACTTCGTCATGTCTCCTGGGAGAGAGACTCACAGCAGTTTTGGGGCAAATTGCAAGAACAGTTTTTCAAAAGACATCACAGTTTCTCGTGAGTTGCAATGCAAGATGTAATCAAAAGTATGTATTCTATTGCTGTCTGTTGAAACCAGTTGGGGAGGTGTTTTTCTTTATCTCTTCTATGACCCATTCCTCATAACTCTGGGGGGAGGGGGTCTTCTGTAAATGGGCCAGCTGTTTAAATCACATAGGTGGAGCAGTGTTTCTTTATCTCTTCCACAACCCATCCTCTTTCCAGGGGGATATCTTCTGTTAATGGGCCATTGAGTGTCATTGCATGACTGGTAACATTACATCACCCCATTGTGAGATGCTCCACCCAGGGGGAGGAGCCAAGCATTCCTACCTGGATAAAACCTGGGATTCAGAACACCAGGACAGCTTGTTTCCACTGGATTCCCAGTGGACAGAGGAAGAGCGAACCCATTTCACCACCACTGGACCTTCAGAGAGAACTACACCCTTCTACAGGATCATCTCTGCTCCAACAGAACGATATCTGTCACTCCAGGAGGACTTAATTGGACTGCTACCAACACCCTGACCAGCTGGGTGTCAAATCGTATTCTGACTCTCTCAGTGTTTTCTTTTTTTATTTGCTTTTTTTGTACTACTACATTTTTATTTTTAATATTCCTTGTAAAGAACTGTTATTCCTATTCCCATATCTTTGCCTGAAAGCCCCTTAATTTCAAAATGATAACAATTGGGAGGGAGGGCATTTACATTCTCCATTCCAAGGCAGGCTCCAGCTTTCCCTGGTAGACACCTGTCTTTCCAAACCAAGACACAGTTGAAGATAATTGGCTGACCAGAATAATTGTATGAGTTCAAAGGACTTGAGGAAGAGGATAGATATACTGACTGCCAGAATATACAGCCAAACATACTTTTAGTATAAATAATATTAACCAAAGTAAATTCTCTGTATTATTATGGCTTTTGTAAAAGTTTTACATGATTTTTATAAAGCAAAAAAACAAACAAACAATTTTATGAAAGTTTTATGAAGTACCATGTAAGAACTGGGATTGCTTTTTTTGCATGTCTTTCCTTGGAAGAAAAGGAAACTAACTATAGTATTTTTCTGGCTTAGGAAAAATTATGAAGTATATAATCTGAAATGCTTACAATGAATTTAAGGTCACCAAAAATTTTTCATTATATACTATCTCTCTACATATACACTTGTATATTTTTTGCCTGTCCTTGCATATATAAGCCTACTAAGCCTACAGCAAAATAAAATTCAAATGCCTTCAAACACAAGAAAAAAAGCCAAAGCCAGAAACTGTTCCAAACCGCACCTCAGACAAAGAAATCTACATCTAAACAGTCCCTGAAATGTTAAGAACTTAAAAGTTTAGGACCATTTCCACTGCTAATAAATCTATCCTTCATTATTAGCCACCACATGGATGCTTTAATTTCTGTCCAAGTCTTCTACAGACAAAGCAAACAACAAATGTGGTAAGTTCTGTATCAGATTCTCTTGCCCTTGGTTGCTATGCACCTTTCCTGTGTGTTGATGACATAATGTCATTTAATTAACCCCAACAGCTCTTTTCCTTTCTTTTTTCCTTTTTAAGAAAATGGATGTGAAGAACATTCTTTTATGAAATGGTTGTATGGCTTTGAACCCGTAATATTTTCTCCAGAGTAAAAGCAATGGTTTATCATGGGCTGTGTTGCTTGGTTTCAGGCTTTGACTAAGTCAAAAATTTTTCTTCAGCCTTATTAAAAAGAGGTGGTAATTGATCTCTGAATAACTGACGAGAACTAGGAATGGGATAGAGGGAAGCCATATGGAAGTGAATATTCAAAATACAGAATGCAATCTAATCTATCTGTTCTTTCCTCTCCTTGGTAGGCCTCTCTAAAGAGAGCCAGAAAACAAATAAAGGAGGATGAGGAAGGTGAGGAATATGAAGTGGCTTCCAGACCGACTAGAATTCTTCTCTGAGAGGAGATGACTGTGAGAGGTCATGATGTAAACAAATAAAATTATGGATAGTCTGTTTATTAACCACCTTTTTCTGGTTATTGCAAAAGGTAAGAGCCAACCACTGAAACTGGCCAATGAAGCCACTTGATGGAAAACCAGGTGGAAAGTAAAGCAGAAATAGTACTTTCTAGTTTTCTCTGGCTTACATCAAGCTCCTTATGCTGGGGCATCCTCTGTGACCCTATTTCCCTCTCTCCCTTCGTGATTTTTTTTTTTTTAATGTATTCTACATAGATTTCCACATATCAAGTTGTCTTGTGACTTTTCCCCTCCACCACGGACTGTGGTCCTCTTCTCCTGCCTAATGTGTGTCCTTTCTAACTGGACTGTCTCCCAGGCTATTGCCTTGCTTCACATCCTACTTCATACTACATTCCCACCAAACCATCTTTCAGTCACACTTTACTCAAAAATGTTGTGGAAGTTTTTGGCAGACCAACCTTAAGTCTTCCACATTTTCTCTGGGTATTTCCTAGGAGACTTCAAAGTAGTAAAGGAGGTTTGCCACACTTTTGGGCTTGAGCCAGCAGGACTCTGCTGGACCATTCTTACACTTTTCTGATGGTCCTTCCAATTCCTTCAGGTTTAGACTTCCATGAATACTACTATTTGCCCACATCAACCTTGTTTTTCCTGCCTGTATAGCTGGAGACAGGAGCTTCCAAAAGGAGTTCTGGTAGTTTTGCAGATGGCCACACTGGCACTGTGGAGGCATTAGTGCAGTCAGGACACCAGGCTCAACAGAGATTTAGGGGGAAAAAGTGGACAAGGAGCAGTAGTCATATCAGCTCTGCATGATGACCACTAAGGTAGAAACACTTGAACAGTATTCCTCCATTTTCCACAAAAGCTTTGCTCTTTCTTTCACATAGGTGCTAAGAAAGACAAAATTAATGAAAATAAAAAGAAGGCACTGTGGGTCTTTTGAATGTTTTACTGTGATATGGACTCTTCAATTATCTTATGTCTTGCACAGCATTTTTAAAGACCATCCCAACCCATTTGGCTGGTGCAACTTGGAAGTATAACTGCCAAAAGGAACAAAAAAAAATACGTGGATGAAAAATATTCATGGCACATGAAATAAGAGAGGAAGTTATTCCTTCAGAGAGAGAAAAAGAGATGATACTACCTGAAGAATGGGACATATTAATGACTACTGTAGTGCTGGTAAGAACATGTCAAGAATTGGTGCACATATGCAATTCATGGCATTTTAGACATCAACCTCTTTCCTGCATAGATTTACAGCATGTTTTTAACCAGCTCAGTAGACAGATAAAGAAAATGGTACAGCGTGGCAGAAGACAAATATTTTCAATTCCTCCACTACAAAGATATAATATTCTTAAAACAAGGCATTTCCCACTCCTTTATCTCCAACTGCTCTGCCGTAACAAGTCGCTTGGATTGACTCAAATTATACGTATGCCAGATTTAAACTCCAGAGTCAAGTACCTAATTTTCTGAGTTTGGAGGTGTAGATTACTGGCTAATACCAGTCTCTATAGCCAATGAAATTAATCCTAGAGTTTCAAACTCCTTAGTGACCATTGTATGCATTTGAGTTTGACCCTTCCAAATCCATGCCTTTGTTTTAGGTACTAGTGGCCTAAGTTATGGAACAGTACATAACAAATCAGGTGCACAGCAATGTCATTACATATACACTGTCATTCCATGTCATGGAGATCTGGCCTGAGAGACTGGGTGAAAGCAGTTAAAGCCAAAACTATGTTTAGAGTGAAGAAACACAGGAAATACAGTGAGTGCCCACATCAAAGTGTCTGTGACTACTCTGAATGGCATCTGCACTTTCAGGCTCCCACAGTATTATTTGCTTTAGCATTTGTGGTTGATCTGAAGTCGGACCAAGCAATATACTTCAGGGATGCATCTGAGGAGATAATCTAAGAAAACAATGGGCTTTTGCTCTGTTTCCTGAACAGCATCATCATCAAAACTTACTGAAATCAAAAACAAAAACACAGCAAAGCACAAAAGGGTCAAGTCTCGGTCAGGCTGGAACCCAGAGAGTGGCACATATTACTCTCCCTCCAACCAATGCATTCCTCCATCTACTTCAAATTAATCAATAAACAAATCCTTCTTGGCCTAAATAGGGTGCTGAAGAAAGGCAAATTAAGATAAAATAATGGAAATGAAGGAGGAATTAAGCTGTGGTCAGAAGCTGATCTGAAAATTACAGTTAAGCAACCAAAAAACTACTAAATTTCACCTGATGCTTGTGAAGTGACCACACAGGTTCACTTGTTCTGGGTCTTCTCCAAGGCCGTGATCACTGGGGTATCCAAGTCTCTAGTAAATATGTCAGTGGGTATGTGAAGAACAGCTTTGTGCACCACCTCGTAGCTGTATGTAAAGGATGGACTACATCAGCAAGGCACACAGCATTGCAATACCAAAGCATTGCCCATTGTTGCATGTCTGTCATTGGCTCTTACAAGTTCCACCCATATTCTTTCAAACTAAGGCTTGATGAACCTTATTTTAAAGAAAAGCTCAGAATCACTTGTCATCCTCAGCCTGTTTCATTACTATATCTGCCCTGGGATAGGAAATGGAAATTAACTATCTTAATTATTCTTTTTAGATCAGTGTTGAGGCTGGAGGAGCTCTGCAGTAGGAACATTCATTTCACTATAAGCAAGTACAGCCCCTGGCACAGAGTATCCCAAATGAAAGGCACCACCAACAATAAAACATACATTGCAAAAAATGATTCCATGAAGAATGAGACCTGAAAATATTTTAACATATTATTTTCACAATGTTTTGTAATGTCCTGTCTATACAATGTGGTTTTGATCTGTTTTTTTCTTTACTATGAAATGTATTCTTAAGATAGCATATTCTTTTATAGAGTAATTTCCATTATTAACTGCAGGAACTATTCCTGGAGTAGGTAAAACACTAAAATTGGAAAGAACTTCTGAAGTTGGATCTTCCAGTTTCTACACATCATCTTATCATTTTTACCCAGGCAGACTGAGTGTAGACAGCTACCAGGACAGAATAACAACAAAAGGCTACAGCAGGACTTCCTGGGGGCCATAGCAGAAGTTTAGTCTATGATCTTTTCTGTATTATATGTTCTGAGTCAGACTCCTCTGCTTCTCAAAAAGGAAAAAAATAAAAGTGTCTGAGACGAAGTGCCCTACTTTGTCATCATTTTCCATTCTATTTCAGAGTAGAGAAGAACCAAAACCCATGTGCAAATACTATCTTGAATTTGAAATGCAGAAAAACTTTCAGAGGATAATAATTCACTAAGGACTGACTTATTCATTTTATGTTTCTCGGGTTACAGTCTCAGCTGAAATAAGTGACTGAGTCTCAGGCACAAATTCATGTATGTTCCTTCCTTTCAGATAACAGGGAGTACCTCACACAACAACGAGATTTTGTATTCCCTCCCCACATAACAGCCTCTTCTTCTTCCACATGCTGTTAATACTTCCCTTCCCTGAGTTTTTCATACTTTAACCAAGTTTAAATTTGTCTGTAGTCACTACATATGGGCACAGCATCCCAGCTGCTAAGTGAACACATAACCACATACTTAATTGCCTAAAGGCCTACAAATATTTTCCATGTTATTTTTCCCTCTGTTCCTAATGCAAAATTATTCCATTACTTGTTTGGGTTTTGTTTGTTCGTGTTTTTTACCTACCATTTAATATTTAGCAGATATCATTACTGATGTGCTGACATTAAAGCTATTGATTTTTTCCCAAAACAAAGTAGCTACATCCAACATAAATATACTTTTGTAAATAAAGACAAAAAACCTGGTAACTACTGAAAAATTCCCCCAAAAAACTATAATTCATTTTCAGTGCAGATATAAGGACTAGTGACAACCAAAGGACAATCAACTAATTCACCACCACATCTTAGCTCATGGGATGGTGTATCTGTTGGCTGATGGAGATCCATAAAAACTTTCTGCCAAAAGTAATTTCATTACTACACTTGACTCTGAAATATCTACAAATATTTGTACAATCAAAATTCTTCCCTTACTGATGTGCCTCAACAGCATATAATATAGAGATAAAAACAGGCGGAATGAAAATTCATTTTTAATGTGATGTAAGCCTTTTCTGAAGAAGCTTCATGGTAGGCAGCCAGTTGTTCCTGGTTCAATAGGCAACAGTAGTTCCTACAGAACTTTCCTTCCAAAAACATCATTTTGCAGTTCAGCATATTGCTGTGAGTTTCAGGACCAGCTTATTGTGTGATTGTGTGAATTTTGCTGTATCAGAGGAATTAGGAAATTACAGGATAATAGCAGGAGAACAACAATGTCTAATCTCCACAGGTTGTTGTAGTAGCTTTGATATCAGATGAACACGGAAGAACCCAAACAATAGTTAATGGTAGAGTGGTCTTTTCATAGGATGAATCTATTACTAACACTGAATAAATGCTGACATGAAAGCATCTCTTATTAATTTTTTTTTTTATTCCCATGTGAAAATATGGTCGATTTTCATCGTCTCCACAAACTTTTTAAATCGCTTGAAAACTATCCAGTTCCTTATTTTAACTTCTTTGGAAGCCTACAAACCCTTTGACACATGTCGAGCATTGGCCAAGCAGGGGAAGTTGCAGTTAGCAATGTGCAGTTAGCTTTGTATTTCACCATGTGTTTATCTGTGCACAGTTGGAATATTCACTTTTGAGCATTGCATTCTAAGAAATCTCTTATTCCAGGAAATGTGCCAGGCAGCACAAAGCAAAATAAAAATATCCTGATTGGAGAAAACCATGAGAAAGAATGGAAGATGGGGTGAATCTGACCAGTAGTCCCTTGAGCTTCAATCAGACCACAATTATCTACCAAAGAGCTCATTGATGGTGCAATAGCAGAGCCCATCTCAGCTCTGTGCAGCAACCCCACTACTCACAGTCATCCCAAACAACTCACCTCCCAGACAGAGAGGAGCCAGTTGGGGTATGTGGTCTTGCATCTCTTGCACATTCCTTCAGACAAAAAATGTCAACAATTTTTATATAGTTCTGAAAACTAAGCATTTTATAAGGTATGCTTTTACATGCACACATATGTTTAGGTGTTAAATAATGGGTTTTCCTTCAGTTATGGATTTTAGTTTCCCTCCCCTTTCTTCATCTCCTTCTTTATTCATTCTAGGTGTTTTCCTTGCATAGACAACATCTCTTATCTCTATGCTTTTAAAACTATTTCCAACTGGAAATGAGTAAGCTATTCCTTTGTAACACATTTCAAGGATTTATAAGATACTACTATTATTTAATCAAAACACATGTCAAAAAAACTTTTTCTTTGATTGTTTTTATTTTAAACAACACAAATTTTTATATTTTGCAGAGAGACTTCGTTTTGTTTCAAGTCCTGAATTTTAAAACAAACTAACCCACCCAAAGCAAACAAAACCAGACCCACATACTGAGCAAATGAAATGAAATAACCTGCACTCTCAGAGGGTCCCTTATTACTTTAGCAAATCATAACCCAGCTCAAAAATTACAAGAACTTTGGATTTTCAAATGCTTGAAAAGCTAATGTAGATAAAGTTTACCAATGGATAGTGTTTTTGTTTTAGTACAGCTAAAACCCTTGTGTTTTCTATTAATTTGAGGATTATAAAAGATGACAGAATCCATAAATCAAACAAAAATATTAGTCACAAGCAGTTCAACATGTTTTCTCATACTCATACAATAAATTCCCTATGCATTCAGGTAATTCCCATGATCCATCTTTATGCATTTTTATTAGACTGGCATTCAGAAACTTCTGATTAGTTCATTCTTACAGTAACAGCAGTTAAAAAGCAGACATGTAATAATGTACAGACAAACTTCATGGGATATACATAAGACCAAAGACCACAAAGAGATCAGCAATGTGAGAAGAAACCATCTGGCAGTGAGGTTTTTGTAAACTGCTAAATGTGCTATAGATTTTTATTGCAATAGTGTATCAATAGAGACTACAGATTATTGCCCACTTACAGCTTTGTATCACTGACATTCTGGACAGTAAATATAGTTTCTATCAAGCAAAGACAGCAATCTAAAAAACAGGTACATAAAGGAAAAGACAAACCAGGAAATTCAGAGATGGAGAAGGGCAGCTTTTAAAAATATCTGATTAATACACTAATTTCTTTTGAGTACTTCTGTTTACTAACGACTAAGTGCACAAAGCAATAATCAGGATCTACAAGTCATTTGCTAGGTGCTCTGGGAACACACACAGAGTCATCAACAGAAAACTAAAGAAGACACGAGTGTGAGCTGGAAATAAATGGGGTGCTGAGATCAGATTAATTATTAGTAATACTGGGAGGCCAACATGAAGACCCATGATGTGAGATGGGACCTCAGATATCCATCAGTGTTTCCTCCTCCCCTACAGGAACAGTGACTTCCAAAAAGGAAGAATAAGTGGAGGAAGAAAGAGGAGAAACTACAGAGATACTCACCTCTAACTTGTGCCTAAAGAGTGTCTCATCCTCTCCTCCTGCTTCCTATCAGACAACATTTCCAACCTCTCTTGGTCCTTCACTATGTCAGTTGCAGCAGACAGATAATTTTGACCTGCACACATACCATTATCAAGAAAGACCAGCATCAAGTCTGAACATGATTTTGATAAGCAAGCTGTTCTCTCTCTTCCCAAGGCCAAAGAAGAAACACTAGTGCCAAGGTGGAAGCAATTTTATTAAGTACTAGGACGGTAAGTAGTGTTCATAGATCTGCTTAGCTGCTCTATGACCCTGCTGCCTGTACTTTACAAGTCCCTAATCCTGAGTTTTAATTTCAACCTTGTTACTTGAAATTGCTTTTTTGGACAGCCTCTGGGCTCCCTGTCTCTCTAGGGAAGAGCAGGGGGGTATATAACTCATGTCTGAGCCTATCTGAGCTCTGGGATGGGCATTTCCCTTTGCATTTATTTTGCAGGGTTCACCTGAGCAGCAGTGGCCAAGAAGAGATCTGGGCTCCCCACCTCTCCCAGGTGTATCAGCAGTCATGTGGATGACACAGCCTGTGTAAAGTACATGGTTATCAAGCTTGTCTTCCTGACCTCCTTCTATTATTTCCCATTTTCTGCCAGTTCCCAGGGTCTCACATCAAACTGACTCTCCTGCCCAGTGAGGTGCAGCCTCACAACTCTCTCCTCTCCTCCTCCTACAGATGCTATTGTCTTACAGGGAGTAGTCCTTCCACAACACACAGACATAGTCCAAGGGCCACACTCCACAAGTGAATTCTCCAGGTTCTCAGCCCAAGACCACAGCATTGCAGAGAGCATTGCAGACAACCCAAGTGCTTGCTTGTCTCACCTGCTGGGCCAAGGAGTCTTAATCAATTTTCTGCAAAGGCATACGGCTATACTGGAAGGAGTGAAGAGTGAGGAGCATGTCACCCAAAACAGTCTCTAATTTATGGCTGAAGTACAAAATGCACAAATGACAGAGCACTCCTCAATGGGCTTATCTTTCCCCATTTTATGGGAGCTTTATGTAGCTCCCATCCTTCTTGTGCAAAACTGTAGATCTCCCAGGTGAGTGCTGAAGCAGTGTGAGCTCTTTTGGAAGTGTCACTTAAGAGCATGAGTTCACCTTCAGCATGATGAAAGGAGTGCACTTAGCCTGGGTTTGAAGAAACTGCTTTGTACACTTGGCATAACTTGTGTCTGAGTTTATGGCTGGAGCTTGGAGTCTTTTGGTTTTGAACAATACTAACCAGTCCTGCAGGTAGCATCCTAAATTTCTACATTTAGTAGAATTTTCGTGCAGAGATTTAACAAACATTGCTGTGCCATACTGTAGGAACATGCCTTTCTTTAAGCCCTTGACTTGCTTCTAAAATTATCCACAATGGGTGAGTCATTGTTACTGTAAACTCAGAAGGAACTGGATTTGAGAATTTGAGAACAAAGAACACAAACCTTAAGGAAACCAGGCTTCATTACCTACATTGCTTATGGAACAGCTTGTTTCTATATATATCACTTAAGAATCATATATAGCATGGTCATTTTATTTCTGAGGAACATGATTAGGCATCAGAAAGGCTTTCGTGCACTTTGTTTATGAAGGTGTATTTTTCCATAGTGCATGTAAGGATATTTTCAATGGGATAGGCAGCTCATGTTTTCCTAACATAGCTGAAACATTGAACTTGATTATTGTATCTCAGAATAATGAAAAACATGAAACAATATGATTAGAAACACTGTAATGAAATTACAGCAGAGCCAAATCGACATTATCAGAACAAAACATCCATGTCTCAGTCCAATTTTTAGCCTGTTTAAACCTCCCTGAATGAAAGCATTGCTTGTCTGTTCACTTGACTGCTCACATGTCACTTTTACTGCCAGGATTTTTAATTTGCAAGATATTGACATAAAAATCAACAACAACATATAAATACAGGTTAACTCCTTTTCTCCTGTGCAGTACTAAACCACCTTTTCAGCATCAACCCACAACTGCCAGATGAAAGAGAACAAAGGTATTGGTACTACTTTTCTGTCAGAAAGACTAGCCATTGTTTTACTTTAGCACTTTGCTGAATAAACTAAAAACAGGACTTCCAAAATGCACAACTATAAATTACTGAGCTATGGAGATGCAATTAGAAAGGAAATTAATATGAACAGTGGAGTGCCTTAATGTAAAATGTGACAATGATTAATCAAAGGAAACCTGGATTTTGAGCAGTAGATATTTCAGCTGACTACCAAAGATAACTTACATTCTGTTTTCATAGTAAATTCTGCATTTGCTTAGAAAGACTAAGAGACTCAATAGTTGCAATATTATAAAAACAACCAAAAAACCCCAACAAAAAAACCCATACAAAACCCAAAAATATTCATGTAAATAAATTACTAGAGGTTCCCTTCAATTCCTGCTATAGAAGGCAAAGACTCCAGACAACTCTACACCAGGAATTCTGTGGGATAGGAAACAAAGGACTCTGCATTATTGGAACAAAAAAATAGTTTCCAGAGTAAAGGTCCCATTTTTTCCATGGGGCAGACCATATTTAGGGGAAAATCACAGGTTAGGAATGGGCCATAAGTGAAAACAGAGTTAAGACATTAAACATATGCTAAGTGCAGTAAATACATTCATAGTTCTTTTGCAGTAAGAGAAATCAGTTGCCAGGTAATGTTTTATACCTTAAATACACAGTTGTATATATTTTTTTTAAATTAGTGTATTCTTTTTATTGATTCACTGAACTTTTCCAACTGTCAGATTTTTAGAATATAATGCTGCTTAGGTACAGAAGTCAACAGAATATGAAGGACACAGTATGGACCACTTTCCTAACATCACAAGTTATAATTAGACTTGGTTGTAAAAACTGGCAAAGCCACCATAAACCCTTTTGACTGAGAAATATTTCAGTCTGAGGAACAAGCGTCCATTTTTAACATCTTCAGAGCAGCAGTTACTCAACCATGGTGCCTAAGAAGGGGAATTCCTGTATTTATTTTCTTCATAATATCCTCCACAGTCAACCTTCCCTATTCTCTGTGGCAACAGGAAAGAAACAAGGTCCAAGGCATTAACTTAATATGTAAACTTCGGAAGATTCCAGCTACCTACAATTTTCAAAGTGTCATTAATCTTAAAGTATTTGCAGCAGACCCCATAAGTAAAACATAGATTTTCTGAAGGGACTTCTGGAGTACTGGTCCTGTTTTCCCAAACAGTCTGATGATAGACAAAAATGTCCTCAGGGACAAAGCAGTCTTGTGTCCTAAGGTCAGCTTACCTGATAGAGGTCCAAACCCACACAATTTACAACATTTTGTTTTTTAGAGTCCCTCCTCTGCAGTAAGATGTAGGTCTCAGACATCACTGCAGAAAAAGGTTGATTTGTAGTGAGACGCAGCACACAGTGAGCCATCCCTATGGGAGGAAAATAATCCATGCAAAATTCAAAAGAAACTTATGCTTACTAGGACATCCCATTCTGCCTTGCTTCTGCCAAACAAAGCACCAGAAGGGACAGGAATGTCTGCTCAGGAGCAGACAGAAAAAAACTCAAAGCAGGTTCACAAGCCTCCTTCAAAAATGCATGAGAACCCTTCCACTACTCTTGCTGTGGAGTTCTTTGCCGGAAAGAAGTCACACACAAGGCTTTCTTCACTTGAAGGTCTATTTGGATACAATTTGTATACTTGGCTTCTTTAAGATGCATGAATTTAATTAGAAGCACAAAAATAACAACTTCTATCATCATGATGAAGAATGGCGGATGGATGCCTGGTCAGACTAAAGAATCTTCATGTTTGGTACAAAGCATGGTAAAGATCATGCCAGTTTCTCAAGCCTTCTTAGGCAAAGACACAGAAATCAGGTAACATGCTTTCAATACTGCTTATTGGAAGAGGAGCCAAAAATGTGTTTGGCTGCTAGTTATCAGATAGGCAGGATGTACATGTACTCTCTGAGGTGAAGAGCACTGAGAAATGAAGTACTGAAAGCATTCCACTGTGTCATACTAGAAATGTTAAGAGTATAAATGTTAAGAGTATAAATGTTAAGCTAGAATGTTAAGAGTAGTCTCTCAAGCTTTTCCTGCCCAGCTTCATCCCACCAATTTAATAGAAAAATATCACTCTGTCTAATCTGAAGAACAGAACAACACAACAGGAGAAGCTGTGTTGTATCTCTGCAAAGCAGAGGGAGCTCACCCTCAAGCATCTGCTCTACTTGTTTTATTTGTACTGATGAAGACCATACAGGGTGTCTGCAAGTGGTTTGTAGCTAAGGTAGTACAGCAAGACACTGTTTTCAGAAATATTTTAGACTTAGAAAAAGGATTTAAGAATAATACACAAAGTGCGAACTGCAAACTTACCCAGGGATCAGCAAAAGCAGAATCTGTTTGGGATTCCATAGCAGCTAATCAAAAGCTGGCATTGCCTGCAGGTGACCTAGAGCCCAATTTAACACTTCTTAGAAGTATGCAGACCATTGAGCAATTATAGAGATTGTTTTTAGAAAGCTGAAAATAAGTTGATTTAAGCATATAGTTAGAAATACACTTTTGGAGCATAACAGAGGCCTTTTAACAGCAGTTGTGTTCTGCAATAGACAAAATCACAAGGAAGAAACAACAGGGGAAGGATGAATGGTGGTGTCTTGTGTATGACAGTGAGCTACAGTGGCTGAAGAATCAGCCTTACAAGCTTTTGGTATATGTACAGATTGCAGCAATGCAGCAGTTGAAAAATCCATGCATCTGTGAGGAAAACTACAGAGGTTCAAGTGCAGATTGAGTTTGTCAAATTAGTTAATTTAAAAAATTACACAAATATTTGTGTTATTGCATGTGAAATGTACAGCATATGAATTTAACCCTTTCTTCCCTACAAGATACAAGGCCTTGATTTTGGCAGTGTATAAAAGCAGAACAATTAAACAAGCAAAAGCAATATATATATATGCATTTAAGAGGATTGTCATTTAGGAAGTACAGGGTCTGATACCAAGAATTTCTGCAGGATCTCTTTGAAAAGCCTGCAAGCTGCAGCCCCCTCTGCCATCTTGAATGACTTTTTTCTTGGAGCAGTGACCATCTACAGAGCTTTTAAAATGTCAGTCATTGCTGTGGGGATCCTCGAATGGATATTGCAGGAACACAGGGATTTACATCTCATAGCTCTCTTTCTCAGTTGAGACCTACAGTCACAACTAAAATGCAAATAATAAATATTAATAACTCTTCCTAAGAGTTAAAGTGATCATTTCAGACAGTTAAATATTATTGAAGCAGGCCCCTGATGTGCTTGTCCCTGTCTCATGTGTATTTTTCTGCTGCAGTATAAGCTCAGCAAAGAACAATTTAAGTGCATGCCACGTATTTTCATTACATGTCCTTCCTTACACAGGATCATAGCAGTGAGTTGGTGGACCAAGCTCCGCTTTCAGTTACAGCAAGGTGACTCTGGAGTAAATCACTTGGATTCAGTTGAATTACACTGGTATATAACTGAGAGGAATTTCCTCTGATAGATATCATTTCCATGCATGATATATGTACGTTCCTCAACAGTAATTAAGACCAGATGTTGCTTCATATTTATGCTGTAAGTGTGTGGCTATTGTTTTTCTCTGGTACCTCAAAAGTCAGTTTTTTGCCATTCCCATACACGGCCGGTACTTTCCCACACATTCTCCAGCTAATAAGTTACAAAGATTCCTCCGAACAAGTATCTAGTGCAATTTAAAATTGAAAAGCTTGGCAAGGAATTAGGCAACAGGTGCCTGGTATCCATCTATTGTGTATTTACAGCTGGAAGAATTACAAGCTGGGTCTTTCTAAAAAAGGTTTGGAACTCAGTGTCTCCAGAGGAATGTGTGCTGAGAGCTTGACACGGGAGCAGGGACACTACCCGCCCTCACAGGGACTGCAGCTGCAGAAGGGAGTGTGGCACAGGGGCTGGGGAGGGTGTCTTGACACAGGGACACACGCAGGAAGATGAGGTTAACTTACATTTTTAGACTGGCAATCCTGGTACTTTCCACACATGTGCTGGGCTTGGGAAGACTCCAGAAAAGCTAGCCAAAACTGTCAATTTATCCAAGCTTTGAAAGAAAAACTCTGAAAAACTTTGAAGGTATACATACCCATTGTATATTATACATCAATATATTTTTAAATATATATTTAATATATAGGTGCATACACACAAATATGTGTGTTTGTGTATATATGCATATTTCTAATGTTCACAACCCTTTACTTGCTGCCTCTTAAACTAAAAGAAAATCATCTTACACTGACAGAAACATTAGAACCACTATAGGAGTTAAAAAGGACACTGACTGATAATTGCAGTCACCATCTGTGATTCAATTAATTTCTCAGACATAAGCTCTGCATAAACACACAATGAAAGACTCTTTCTGTAGGGTGGAATATAACTCTAGAAAAATTTGCAGAGGCTACACTGAGGTTCTTACAAATTTATTACCCTGTTTATTTTTTAAGACAAAAGCCTCTAATTGTGTCAGTCATAAATAACAGCTGTAGTGCAGGCTATAGGTTTTTATAAGTAATCATGTTTCTGCAAACACTAGCCTTTGCTGAACTGTTTCACTGAACATAAGTGAAAGCTTAGAACTAACTTTGCAAACAAATTCTTTAAGTATTCAGGGCTGAGTGAAGATTATATTAGAACAAGGCTAGATTTTAAAACAAGATAATTTTTTTCCTTCTGATTTCTTCACATATAACAGCCAACTGGAGGAGGTAATACATCCATAATCAGATAACAAATTCTGTGATCTTCATAAGAGTACGAGGGTTTCTAGAAGACTAAGGATATTGATGCTTTGTCTTTAGTGGTTAACTATCTTTTTCCCCCAGACACGTACTCAGAATATGCACCTTGTTATACGTCTGCCCACTCTCTAGCCCAAAAGTGGTTTGGACCTGGACTGTAGTTTGTAAGTACATCTGCAGTACAAAAATCAGAAATGGCAACCACTGAAGAAAGATATGTATTCTTTTCTTTCTAAAACTTTCCAAGGTATCTGCTCAGTATGAATATTCTGTTTCAAGCAGATGAAAGTATGGCTCTGATTTCAGAAAGTACCAGGATGAATTCTTACAGAGCAGAATTTCTCTTTTCTAAAACTTCTCAAAGCTCTCCTCCTCCTTTGCCCTTGCCCAGGCACAGGTATCCATACGTGCCTTTGGGGTTGTATATGGTCAGAGGGAAGCAGAACAGCCATCAACACAGAAACAGTGCTACTGTCCACATCTCAACTGCCCCTTCCAGCTGCTTTGCTGTAGCTTAAATGATCATCTAGGTGAAAAGTGGCTGCTTTTATCCAGTAAGCGAAAGGTTTTGCTAACAGAGGCAAGAAGGTATTTTGAAGACTTTACCTTCTCCATACTGCCAGGTCTCATAGCTGTAATTATTGTTTGTTTTGCTCAGAGCTCCAGGTTCTGGATTTGTGAAAAATATCAGCTTTCATTAAAAGAAAAAGTAGGTTTTGTGCCTGCAGAGACAAGTCTGAAAACATGAACTTAAGGCCTGGGGGATAAAAAAAAGGATAGAAAAAAAAGTACTTAAAAAGGTATTACCTTAGAAAAAGTAAATTACATGAATTTTTAGGGCTTAACATATAATTTCTAAAGGCAGAAGACTGGGTATAATGCACCTTGTAGCTAAAAACCTCCTTGAAAATGAAGATAATTTTACTTTTCTGAGCACATTTGGCTTCCACAGAGCTCTGCAGAAAAAATGGAAAAGAAAAAGACCTTCACTCCTATGACAATCAAAACTAAACTACCATTCAGGTGCTCAGGCATGTTTCTGAGTGCAGCATGTCAGGGTACCCTGTCGCTGGAAATCATCTGAGAGATGGATGGGAAAGTACCAGACACATCCACATGATGCAAGTGCTGCTATGGTGATATGGGCAGAGCAGATTGTTGCACCCCACATAACTTGTGACTAGGGATTGTGTCCCCTCCTCCACTGCAGTCCTCCTCTACTTACATTGGTCTCTGTAAGGACTTCAAGCTTTACTTATTTGATGTGAATCTCTGCTGCCTGTGCCTAATTTCTCCTACCTGTTGAAATGTTCTCCTCTCTCTGTTGCTGTGTGAAAGACTTGCACAAACAACAGGGGAACCACTGGCAATGGTGCATTAACTACATGTAAATGCTCTTGATGCACAGCGTAAATTAACTGCAATAAACAAGAAACTTCCTGTCCCTTATCACTCTCCATTACATTTGCCTTATCTATTATTTGTTACCCCAGATGGTAAAAAAATGTAAATGGAAATTTGTTTTTATGCTGCCAGTGCTCCTGCAAGTGAAAGACAAAGAGATGCATTAGGATAGATCAGCAAAGTGAGTATGGCAGTGGCGACACCTAAAGCAGCAGAAATGCTTTGGGGTAATACACCACTGAGGCAAATGGAGAAGGTCTGCACCTTTAGACACCCAAGCTATGTTTACCTTTGTAAAATACATGGATAGCTTTTCGTCATAGTCAAAAGCAACCAGCACTTAGGACTGCTTTCCATGCAAGTTGTAGCTGGATTTCCTTAAACTGGCTTAGCAACCAAATCAATTAAATCAACATTTCCCCTCAGCATGGATTCTCTCATGCCCTGCAGCAAAATAAATTTATGAATCTTCTTATCTAGAATAATTCGATCATCCCCAATTTTGGATGCTTGAGAAAAGTGGGCAGGTGGAAAGTTGTGGAGACAGAAATTCATTGTCATCCCTAAATGCAAAAAGCATAACCAATGCTGGTATTAATTATTTAGTATCCCATAATCAGGTCAAACCATTTCCATGCCTGTTCTAGATCCTGCCCTTGCTTCTGTGAATATCATCATTCCTCAAGGAAGCTTTCGGATATATCCAAGACCCTTCCCCTGTCTCTGAGTCCAGCTGGCATGTTTGGCCATATTTATACTATTAGTTTCTCTCACCCTCTAAATCACAGTAAAAGGAACTAACAGCATCTGATTTGCTGCCAGACTGCTTTGGGAAACATCCCTGGCCCATGCAAATTTTTTCAGCATGCTTGGAAGTTGTTTGGGAGAGGGCAGGTTGGTGCAGGATGAAACCACAGCCAGGAGCACCCTAATGAAGGTGCCAATGACTGAGCTCCAAGGCTCAAACCTTGGCACTGCTTAATTTACAGCTTTACCTGAGCTAAGAAATCCAGGAACTTCCCTGAATTGTGTTAGTAATCTTTCATCTTAGATCTGATCTATTGCTAAGAAACTTAATTCTAGCAGTGACCAGACAGTAAAGCCCTTTTTCTTCAGCAACACAGGCTGTTGCCTGTTATCAATGTGCAGACTTTTGGCTCAATCCAAAGGCAACTCAAGTCAGTGAGAAGCTGGAAAATTAACAAAAAGAAAAACATGAAAAATCATTGTGCCACTGTACTGTTCTCTCCTTCAGTACTGTACCCAACTTGAGAGCCCTGGAAGAGGGACTCAAAGAAAGGAAACAGGAATGATCAAAGGCATGAAATGGCTTTTGTGTGAGGAACCCCCTAGTAGTCTTGGACTACTCTGCCTGGACTTGGTGGGGATACAATAAAGGTCTACAAAATCCAGAGTAGTGAGGAGTGGCTGTTTTGTGAATGAATGTTCACTCCCTTTTCCAATAAAAGAAGCAGGGCCACCAGATGAAGTTCAATGCCACATGGAGAAGCGTTTTCTTTAGTTAGCAATTAAGGGGCCTGTAGAGCTTTTACCAAAGAACTATGCAAACATAAAAACTTTACACAGGTTTGAGGAGAGATCGGACAAGTGCCTGAAATAGAAATCATCTGGGTGACAAAACAGAAAAGCTTCACCAGGGCCAGGAAATGCCCTTAGCTGAAAATATTTGTAGGCTGAAAACAGGAATTATCACATATTCTTGCCCTGTTCTCATCCTTGCCTTCCTTGAGGCACGACTGGGAACAGAGTCGTGGACCAGATGGTCCAGGGTCTGAACCACCTTAGCCAGTTTTACATCCTCAGTGGTGACACAGAACAACTCTGGATGAAATATTATCTCTTCTTCTTCCTCAGAGCTGAAGTCACATTGACTTCCTACGGGAGCTGCTTTGTTTTCTGAAGGGTCCTGGCCTTGCACAACACCGGGAAAGAGGCTGTCAAGCAGTCTCTTCTGAACACTCTACATTGTCTGTATTTACCCCGCAGGGTGGCCAGGTGTCTACATCAACTCTACGTCATCTAAACAACACTAAATTACAGCATTGACTTAGTCAAAACTTAAGAAACAGGGAAATAATCCTGATGGCTGCACACCAGGTCACAACCTTGGCTAACACAGCAAAAATAAACTCAGGTTTTTTTCTGGTCAGTTTTTCAACATCTTTCAGAGGTAGCATATGGATCCTCGCCAACTCTTAGCACTGCAACTTTGAATCCTCCCTGAAATCCTGCCGGATTCAATTTTCTGTTTAAAATTTTGCTTGTGATTTGGGAGTAAGGGAATAGGGAAGCATGAGTATCACTCCATCTGGGATTTGAAAGGCTATTCCAATCAGTTTTCTCTTCTGCCACAGGAAACAGTGATTTATTGGTGAAATGCCTAATGCAGCTGGGAAGTTCTGCTGAAGTCTTGAATTTGTGAGACTATTTCCCATGTGAGAAAAGCCCAGATGGGAAATAGTCACACAGTGGGAGGGAGAATCCTGGAAAGCAGTAATGTCAACAGAGATTTAATAGTAGTAGTATGCAGCAAATTGGACATGCAGTAAAGAGTAATACAGTAGCAAAACAGACCAAAGATATTTTGGCTTGAGTCACTATGAGCTTCGTTTCAGACACTGGAATGTAGCCTTAATTTCTGGGCATGCTGTTACCTGAAAGATAACTGGAATGAATTCTGAGAAGGGCAGGAAAACTAGTGTGGACAGAGAGCCCAGTTTCTAATAGCACATTCTGATTGAGCTCTGAGCACGAAGCACAAGGGGAGGGAGCAGGATGTGAATGTTGAGCCTAGAGGAGACAGCAGAGGGCACGGTGCCTTCTCACGAAAAACAAGTGTTGCAAAAAACCAGGAGATAAAAGTCACAGAGGAGTTTTCTAACACTGGGATATGTTAGGCTGTGGAATGGCCACCAGAGCAAAGATGCCAATTACTGAGATGGTTTAGGCTGAAGAAGGGAGGTAAAAGCACAGTACAGTGGGAACATTCTACATAGGCGGACATATGTAGATGGGTTGGAAATACTAGGGTTTCTTCAGTGCTGAGCTGCATAGCCTGCAGATTCATGATCTTCTTAGTGAAGATAACACAAAACACTCAGAGGCAAACTGTGACACATTTTCAGTCAATATTCAGAAATGGCCCAGGCCTATTCAGATCAACCCATCCCTCACGACCACATACACCATGTGAGAAACAACCTCCACTTTTAAAAATTTCAAAGGTTTAATAAACCTTAAAAAAACACAACAAAGGACTGAATAAGGAAAGAGGACAGCGCACTGGGAGTTTGTGACCAGCAGACACAAGATCATATACAAAATGTCTGCTCCGCATTTTATACCCCTGGGTGGTTGCATTAGTCAGTCCTGGCCCCTCCCAAAGCCTGCCAGTCAACTCTTCTTTGCCGTTTATTGGTGGAGGCTTCTTTCTTGCAGCTTGATTGGAGGTCAAGTGTTGCCATGCCACGCCCCCCTAGCAACAAGACTCCCCCACTCCCAACTGCCCCATGCAAGGGGCAGGGATACACGCCCTCCCTCCACACATCCCGGACAACACAGGCTGTCCAATGGCAACAATACAGAGGGGGGGAAAGGGGATTATGGGGAGAACAGAGGGCATCTAAACAACAAACCACAATAACATAACTATGCATCAATAAGGCTTCTTTTAACATACACACAATATTCATCCCCTAATTGCAAGAGCCAGTCATCGTATTATCTATCTATAACAACCACAATTGAACATCTACCCATGTCACACTGGAGAGAAGGAGAGAGGGAAAATCTGACTTCCTGGCTTGAATACACAAAGCAGATACTACACAGTTTAAAGTAGTACAGTAACCTTGAATGTAAATTGTTTCCGAAGTCTTCTATATGAGAAATTATTGCATCATGCCTACACTGTTATTTCACTTAAACTGCTAAGATACAATCTTGGTACAAGAGAAATAAATAATGGGTCAGTATTCTGATTAAATAGTTTTTCAATAGCAATTTTATTCTAGTGTTTTTGACAAAAATCCCCACCCTAAATCCAGTCCTTAAGATTAAATATTGGCAAGTATTAGGGAGCCAAATTAGTCATTCTACTTCGTCACTCTTCAAAGAAAAGGAAGTCAAAATTAATAAAAAAAACCCCTGATGCATATAAGATTATTGCCCTCCATCTTTGCCTTTGTTTTTTACAGTAGAGATTACCACATATCCTTCAGCAAGGATATGTAAAACCTCAGCCTGGGTGAAAAGAGTTAAGAAACAGCTCACACATTATCAGAGATCCTCAAAATCACAACAGATGTCACCTACCAGAAGCAGAAATCATAGGGTCTGAAGGACAGGTTTAAATACAAAGTTTGAGACTTAACACTGAATTTCTTGGATATTTTTTGCCTTCTCCAACCACTAGAGTTATCTCAGCAGGCTGTGTATAAGTCTGATTCTCTGTTTTAAGCAGAGTTCACAAGGTAAATCTCAACAGTGTGGCTTTACAGTGATCCCCTTTGGAAGGCTGAATGTGAGTGAAGCCAGAAATTTAAGAAGTCTGGATCAGCACAAGGCAATGGTGCGCATTGTCAGCAATTCCTACTACTGTTCAAACCTGGGATAAGGGTGTCTTGTTATCTCTGAGTTTATTATTCTGCAAACCCACAAACTGTACTATGACAAGAGTTACACTTAAAGCTTCAGGAGACAGGTTTCTATGTTTACCAAACTTCAGAAGGCATGTGAGCAGCTAGATCCTGGACTAAATTCTGCAAATGTTTTTGCTTGTGTTTCATCCATATTTAAGGATGCATATATCTCTTTAGTTCTTTAGCAATTTCCAATGAAGTAGAAAGAAAAGGTGGGGGGAAAGGAATGGTTTTGCATTGACATTTAAACAAAAATCTATCTCTTAAGTATTAAGCACTATTTCAGTTCCTTACTCCTCCAATGGCATTAGCTACCATGTCATGAAGGTCAGCATTTACTTTTACATGTTGGAATAAATTCCGAACAATTAGAAATAACGGGTATGGGAGGCAGTGTGTTATACATCTCCTGCAGAAATAGTGCAACCCTAAAATTTTACCATTAAATCGTTCATGCTTTATTCACCTTTCCACCAGTGTTCAGAAGGCTGGTGAAACGTAGCAAGTGTGGAGACTGTTGTTATCTTTTCTCTGACACACTGCCTCTACAGCCTCCCTAAAGGTCTCCAGGGAGGACTGAAGCCTTATTATACAATCCCACAGATTATTTCTGTTGTGTATGTGACCCCAAACAGAGGAAAATGAAACATAACCATTTTGTGGGCTATGAAGCTGGGGAAGAACAGACCTGTGCCTCAGGCATGACTGGGAGGCAGCAACCTGAGTTGGGTTCCAGCTTCGAGAGATCAGATTTCATACCACAGTGTTGTGCACTCACCAGTGAATTGTGGAATTGCATCCCTTTCATTTTCCTACAGGTGAAACAAAGATGATATCAGCTGAGAGACCCTTGAGGTGAAAGAGCCCCTAAGCCTAACAAATATTGTTGGCTGTGATTTTAACATTTCAGTCCACCTTCAAATTAGTGCTGTTCTTATAATGGCAAAGCGTTCTTTTCCTCCACCCTCCTCTAGAGTAAACCAGTAATCCTGACAACAGCTTCAGGGGTTAATGTGACAGTTACCCACACCCTCTGCACAAAGTCCAGGCATATCTTTGTTAAGCAACTAAGAAAGGATTTCTTTCAAGGCTGTGTGGCTTTTGAGCCTTGAAAAATCTTATTAGTCAGATAGGGAGAAAAAAAGTATATATAAGCAACCTGTTGTAGGAATTTAGCAGCTTGTGAATAGAAAGAAGACAATTATGCTGGGCTGCATGGCCAAAAGTTTAACGGATCAGACCCCATATGCCCTAAAACCATCTCACTCTGACTTGCTGAGCTGCTTTAAGCCCTCTGTCAAAACGGCATGAGCCTCAGCAATTCACTTCACAAGTACAAGACACCAGTGTAAGGTAAAGCTGATGCAAGCTGGGAGTAGCTGGATCAGTGAGATATGACTCTCATGTCTAAACAGGGCTTTGGGCTGAGCAGAGCTGGCTTAAAGTTGCTTTCTCATCACAAAACAGAATGGATAAACTAAGCAACTAACGCACTTCCTCTGACCCCCTGGTTCTTAGCTGCAAAGAGAACCAGTACACTCCATTGTCATCACTATGCCCTTTTAATTTCAGCACAGTCATTTCTGAGAATTATTAGTGGTAAAATTCCTTAATAAACCAAGTTGCCTAAAAACTCCAGAGAATAGAGGCTTCCAAATCTTAAAATTTTATTAGAAAGCTATTTTCTCAAAGACTTAATTTTGAAAATTAACCCCAAGGCTTGGAATAACTCTAAAACCTCAGTGGCTCTTAAAAAACTAAGCAACCCTTCTCTTCCCATTTCTTATTCCTTAAATAAACTATTAAACAAAAAAACCCTTATATTTTAAGTACTTAAAATTTAAAATTTAAGGCTTTTGCTTCAGGAAGTAGTTATACAAATAGAAACATTTTGTAACACAGCAAGCTTGGGCCCAGTTTTGTTATGGTATAACCCTGGGCTAATGCCCTTAATTCAGCCAAGTACAAAATACTTTTTACAAGGTTTCAGGACAGAAACCTTACTACTCCTTCCCCAGTGAGAAGCGCCATTGAAGAGCAGCTGGAAAGTTACTGCATGCTTAAGAAACATGAGAGAAAGTCAGAGATCTGATTTAGGCTTCTTATCATACCTCTGAAGAAATCTGGCAACCATTCTTTGTCTTATTTACCCATCTAAACTTGGAGGTAATCCTCCTCCTGTATTGCACCAGTCCTGAGCCTTTGCAGGACAATGCATCAGTAACCCCAAGTCACTTCTCCACGCCTAAGCTGGAGCCTGTGTGTCCTTTCCTGTCAGTCCCACAGCAGAGTTTTGCTAGTGGTGGGAAAACCAATGCCAGCTCCTACTTGAAAACCATCCCTGAATCTTCTCAGCTCTTCCCTAAGCTAGACACTGTCTTCTCGTTTCCTCTGTGTGTGATTATCCTCTTCCTCTCCTCTCTCTGTGTTTGGATGGTGGATACAGCAGTGTGCTTTGCTCTCTGCCCTGGGCCCTTGAGTATTCTTGGAATAGAATGATTTAGAAGAAGGAGGTTGATTGATTTTTCTTCTGCATGCCAGGCTGAGGACTTTGTGAACTTCCCTCTGGCAGGCTAAATCCTGCTGATTTCAGTGGGAGGTGGGAATGCCCTGCACCTTTTTGAAAAGACAGCAAAGGTCCCCCTGGCAAAGGATCTCCCTAAACAAGGGCTTTTTACTCTTGCAAAATGGTTCAAAAAATTAGACTTTAAAAGTCATAAATTACCCCAGTAAGCCAAGGAATTTGCATTTGTAAAGTACATGCCTGAGGTGCAAAACACATTAACAAAATATACAAATAAACAAAGCTGTTCAAACCCAAATGCAATTATACATTCAGGGCAAAGTGCCATGGAAATCCATGTCAGCTGTGCATGTATGTTTGAAGGCAACAGTTATGCCCTGAGTCCAAACTGGTTTGTTTTCCCCACAGGGAAAATATACTAGAAAATACTGGTGCTATCGTATTATTTACAGGGTAGCAGTAGCTAAGGAAATTAATTGCATTTTGCACTGGGCATTGCCAGTATGCACAGGCACACATCTGAGAACAAGTCCTTTGCCTGAGAGGTGGGTGCTGACCTGCATATCCCTGTCAGTGACCATGTCAAATGCTGTTCCTTACGCAAGAAGGCTGCTGGCAGGCACCGTGAGATGATTTAGGTACTGAACCTCCATTTCCATGGGAGGCCTTCCAGCCCATTCAGGAATTTACAATAATGCAATGTATCTCTGCAGCTGCTATATGCAGGCACCACTCAACCTCCCCTCAGTGGCACTTCTAAAATACCAAGGAGCTTCTGATGGTCCAAAAACATTGCAACAATACAGAGAGTCATTTTAATAATCTTCCCAACATCCTGGGGACTGTCCTGTGGGTGGAAGCATGACCTGGGAGCAGATTAATTTTTCATATATATATATATCATGCTACATCAAGGGTGGTTTTGATTACCATACAGCTCAGCCACTCTCAATATTTTGCATCACTCTCATGCCTTTCCAGCAAGGACTGTGGGGCCTTCCTGAGGATAATGGAAAAATGAAACTTCACCATTCCTGCATGAAGCACATTTTCCTTCAGCACTGCACCAGTATGTCCTTTCTTGCCTTTAGCTTCTGTCATTAGGCACTCATATCCAGCTGTTAGCTTTTATTTCCCTATGCCTAACTCTTGTGTTGACATCATTCAATGCAATTCAGTGATTTTTAACAAATGCTTTGCAAGGCCCAGAGGAGAAAGGCTTCCACCCTTGTGGACAAATCCTAGGGGTCTCCAAAAGGTAACTCAGGTTCCACCAATGCAGCTGAGTCCCTTGAAGCTCCCTGCTCAAGTCATACAGCTTGTACAGGTGTAGAGACCAGAGTCCAGTTCATGCTGCCTTCTGACTTTGTACTTGGTCTCTGTGGCCAGGGAACCTAAGGGTGCAGTGAAGCTGCAGATGTGTGTGAAGCATGGAAAATTACACCCCTGGAGGAAGACCTGCATGAAATATCAATATGTTTTTCAGAAAGTCACTGTCACCAGGCTAAATGACCCTATGTAGGGGCCCAGACCAGCATGGGACACTTTCTACAGGTCCACAAAGCAAAAGTGTCTGGAGGCAAACATTCAGAGAGGAATGGTGGGGAGATATCTTAGACAAGTGTTTTGAAGCATCTCACAGCCACAAGACATGTTTTAAAATGGAAACTTCGGGTGTCTTTGCTCTGAAAATTCTTTTGTCTTTTGAGAAGGACTACAAAACATTTTCAAAGAAGAAATTTCATTTTATTCTCTGTTTAGATAATGGTTGCCCAAATTACCCGTGTTTTGAATATGACACTTTTTCCTGGTGGCAGTCATGGGTAATGTAACACTGACAAGTTAGGTTAGACAGATTCAAATCTGATAGAGAGAAGCCTGAAATAGTTTTCCTGGCTATATCCACAGAGGTTTAGTGCCAACTCTGGAGGGCTTTTCTGAGCCTTGTTTTGGGATTTCTTGGGTGTGAACAGAAAATATGCCAAATAAATTCAACAGAGAGAACCACAAATTAAAAAGCAAACAGTATATCACTAGTATGTCCTTGTTTTGTAGTGTCAACTCCAAGTACCAATCATGCTCTAATCGTTCAATTAAAAAAGCTTTACATTTCATCATAACAACGTCATACATACACTTGGTGTTGGATTTTCTTGGTTACAGGACAATGGGACCTCTATTGCTTTCTTACTTTTGTCAGGTTTACCTTGTCCCCTTACGGATGCCAAGCCTGTATCTCCCTCAGGTAGTTTGCTCCCTTTCCGAGGCTGGGTTCTAACTGAAGTGGCCTCTGTAAGGCCAGATCAAACCTGAGTCCCAGTGGCTGCTGGCCTAAGGTGTTGTTCAGAGGCATAATGTGGCCAAGCCATCACCTGACAAGCAAAATTATGTTGAAAAAACAAACTTTTTGAAAGTAGATTTTAAAGTAACAAAAAATTCACATGCATGTTCTTCTGCTGAGAAAATGATCATCTCCAGGGTACAACCTGGTGAAGTTTCAAGCAGCCCTGGAGTTTCCTTGGCTCCATTTTGCTTCCTTCTGTCACCCTTCAGCTAGTTCTTGAAAAAGCACCTCTCCTGAGCTGTGCCAAGTTCTTCTGTGTATCTGGGATTCACTCCACTGTGAACTGCAATTCCAGGCCGAATGAGTCTTCAAAGATAGTGATTCTGTCTCATCTAAGACCTCAACAATCTTTCCAAACTGCTTTGTTGTAGTATAGTTCTCCTTATGCCTACTTTCTCCAGAAAAAAGTTTACAAATTATAAGAAGAAAATACAGCTGCATAATCCAAGCACAAGGCTTGGCCTGTCTCAAAACACATGAAGATTCCAGAAATCTCTATGGAACTGGTGTTTTCACTGAGAAATCAAAACACATGACACTTATCTCAAGGCCCATATGGACCTTATCTGGAGTTTACTTAGGTGATTATGTGACCACAGGATCTTCTAGCCAGTGTGTAGTTATGGATGTTGAGCACATAATAATAACCTGGGATGGTGACAATGAAAGCAGGTTTTCTGTGTTTTCACTTGAGCACTGAATATAGAGAGAGACAAAATTCATATATTCTTTTGAAAAGCCTGACCTTAGTCACTTGGTCAAAATCCAGTGAGTCATTAGATAAACTGTAAAAAAAGGCATGTTGTTGAGTTATACACATTCATTTTTAACTCACATTTCTTTTTTATTTTGAATTCAAAGTATCTGGATACCCTATTTCTCATTTCCTCTCAGCTTCTCTATAACTGAGATAGAGACAGAAAAAAATAAAATTCTGATATACCATGAGAGATCTCATTATGCTGATGTAAAATTGATTAGAAAAAGCCCAGTTGTAGAATTTCCCAGCAAAAATTTGAAGCTTTAGGAGGGAAAGATAACAAGAAACATGCATTTTATGGGAACTTCAAGTAGTGAAATTTGTTATCAACAACAAAAAGGGCAGTATTTGGCCTTACCCTGCATGAAAATAACAGACAATACAACAAAACACAAGAAAACGCATCTCATGAAGTTTAGATTAGATGGGAACTGCAAGTTGCATAGCTCAGCTCAGGAATCCCAAACTTTCTAAGAATACAGAGGATCTTGCTTCAAGGGTGTGCGTTCAACCTCTCCCAGGTCACAAAATCCAGGGTTATTTGGACCTGGTACTTTGCACCAAGGACACAGAAATTTTAATTCAGATTGTAGAGAGAACACAACTTCCTGCTGGAACAGTCACAAACCTGTCTTAGATAATGACGCACAAATACCTCAGCATTTTCCATTTTTCGTTCTTTAGTACGAAGTACTAAATTATTAGGGAGTGAATAAATAGTATCCCTCCTGCTGGGAAGACTGCAGTAAGTTTTCCTTTAAATTTTTCTATGCATTAAACTTGCATATATTCATTGTATCTTGTAAAGATAGTCACAAAGTTTTTATTATGGGATGAATATAGATGTAGATGACATAAATTTGCAAGGAGTAAATAACTCCGTGATTATAGGACTGTATGTTCGTCCTGTGATCATCTTTAGTACATTGCTGAATGAACCCTTATAGAGCTAACGTTTGTAAAACAGCTTTGTAGTTCTCAGATGAAAGACACTACAGGAGTGCAAGACATTATTATCATTATTCAAACAGTAAGTCTGAAATAAAGCATGAAACTACTGCCAGAGTGACTGTGGGGAGGTGGGAGCAGGGCAGGGGTCCAAGAGAGGGTGAAACAGCAGCTGGCATTCTCATTTGCTGCCATTAGCACAGATCACATATCTCTACGTGGAGAATCATTTTCTAATTCTACCTTGGGAGAAGAGAAGGGGAAAGAGAGAGTCATTCATTCCATGTCATTCAGAAAGGACCTTAAAGACCTATTTATTATGCCGCTTCCTTCAGGGAGCTTGCTATAGGGTTTTGATTTCAGCTTCGATATACTGACTGCTGGAGAAGAAAAAAAAAAAACTTCCTGAACTGCTGCTCTCCCTTCCTCTTCTCAACCCTGAATTTCACATCAAGCTGTATTGTTCTCTTTCCCCTTTTCTGTTTGTAATGTCAAAACATATATGCTCATACACACATACACAGCCAGAAAATCTCTAAGAGATATGGATATTCTTGTCTCAAGAATCAGGATAGTGGAAGGTAGTCTTGATCCTATCTAGGATCTAGGAAAAGATGGAGAGGAATTTGTTTAACCCTCTCAGATGGGATTCCAAATTATTTAGATCAAAAATTCCATTTGAATTGTTATGTCCTGTAGAGCTGAACAATAGAGTTTAAATTATTTTCATTTAATAACATAGTCATCAGAGCTCCCAGTCTTTGACATGCAGTTCCTGCTCCTAATTGCAGCTATCCTTCTTTACAATGCAGCAGCAGTTTCAAATTTCAATTCATTGTGTCTACAGTTCTTACCCAATAAGAGGTTTAACAGCAAATAAGCTGCATTTATCTATTCATAGATGATAAATGCAGAGCAAGCAGGAATAATCAGGTTTTAGAGCATCCCTAAAACACTGACAGCAGACATGTTTTGGTATGACCACATGAGAAAGCATAAAATTTTCACCAGTGGTTTCCTGACCTTCCATCTTCATTGTGTTGTGCGTGGTACAAGCCAGGGTTCCCTACACATTAATCGCTGATGCAGTCCTCCACTTTTGTATGTTGCCTTTAGTTTACCAGATACTAAATAGCTGCTGTAAAACCAGGAAATCTAGTGGAGTATTTGTGGGGGAGGGGAAGGAAGACAATTTCACCACAGGCTAAATCCCTATGTAGTTTGAATTGGGGTAGCTTCATACTAAGTCAGTAGAATTGTGCCTTTTTACTTCAGCAAGGAGCTGTGTCCATTTTTTCCAAGCATCTTCCAGCTGAACAATGTGCAAGCACAACTCGGGGCCATACTTATATTTAATCATGTGACAATATTTGTCAGAAGTGGACTGTCCTTGCTTGACTGACTATCCTGTGCTCCTGAATGCAAAAGCTTCAACCACTTAATCTCTATCAAAGGTGCAGGTAAAAATTTCAGGTTGCCATCACAAATCACTGGTGAATAATAAAGAAATTCCCCTTACAACCGAGGTAAATTCAACTCAGTTAGACATACATTTCCATTGCACCAAATAACCAAGCTCCTTTGTGGACCTTCATAGGTGATGCTGAGGTAGGTAAATTAGCAACTGCTACTTTTGCCATCCCTTTTAACCCAGCTGGCCCTGCTGACTTATCACAGCAAATTGTTTGGCTGCCACATGCTCTGGGATTTCATGGGTCTAACCACAACAGACTGGGCTTCTGACAGCTATTGCTAGAGTCTTTGTGATACTGGGATTTTACTTCTATGCGTGCTGAGAAAAGAAGGAAGGAGCAAGCAGAAGACAGAGAGATCCCAACTTACTGCTTTATCTTTTGTCTCCCTTCCTTCACTGTATTGTTGTTCTTTAAAGGCTTGTGGCAAATAGAAAATTATGTGCTACATTGACAGAATTTGGTCACTGCACAATGGCTGTTTTGCCTAAATCTTTCTTTTCATACATTTTCTCCACTGTCCCACAGCTTTGCACAAGCATAAAAAAAGAAATAAAGTTGCATTTAAAACACAGGCAGAAAGGGGAAATACAACAAAAGATATCAGGAGAAAGAGAGGGTTTAATGTAATATTTTATGAGATATAAATCATTTCTACAGGGTTTGCCCTTTAAAGTCCATTATAATACTTTAATTGTGATTTTATACACTAAGTGACGGGGTGTACTCCTCCTTAGTATTGAATTGATGAATAAAAGACGATCACCAGCCTGTGTTAAAAACTGGTGAAGGCATTTCACTGAAGCCTTTGGCTACAGAATTCCATTTCTCTGGCTTCATTCACATTCAAATTTTCACACTGATAACTCAGTTCTCCTCAGCCAGGGAAATAAAGGATACTCTGATGCCTGATTCCACTTTCAATTACACTGCTGCAACTTCAGAGTAGCTCCAAGGAAGTCAAGTTTCACACCAGTATGAAAATCAGTACAAGAGTGGATTTGGTCCAAAGGCTGCTCTGACAACATGTCAATCAAAGGTTTTTCTGTCCGACTGGATGGGTCAGAGCTGATGGGTGTAAAAAAACAGTGACCTAGATGACCCTGCAGGATCCCATTAAAAAAGTGAAACAAACAGGACTGACCCAATACTTGAGTAAATGCAAAGAGCTCCCTGGCCCCAGTGGGTTGCATGCAATGAAAACTGACTTGAGACCTCTGACAATGGTGGGGGTGAGGACAGTGACAAGGAGCTCAGAGGGGAGAGGCAGGGTGGTGTGTGGTCTGCCGTCACATCCACCACCCTTCCCTGAGGACCCAGCTCTGGAAACCTTGGTGAAACGCATGTAGCCTTGAATCATCCAACCCTCTCACAAACATAAACCCCAAAACAAGCCTGGAGTCTGTTCTCAGCTTCACAGCAAGGGGCCGGAGTACTGCCCAGAGTTTATAGCCAGATGTTAACTTTGTAAGCCTTGAAAATATTCCCATTCAAGGTTGTTTACTTGTATTTGGGCCTTTTTCCAACTTGGGTGTGTAACTTAGAGACCTCCAAAAGTCTGTCAAAAACTTTATAATCTGTTTGCAGAAATTAGGAGACACTATCAATGTATAGAGCCTGAATCTGCTCTATCTGCACAAATGCTGTGGTTATTGTAAGAATTTTCTGTTTCCAGGTGTGAAAGTTAATGCAAATTTCAAGGTGACTGAAACTGACTTTCTAAACCAGATACCTGATATTTGTATTCATTTTGAGACAAATTGAGAAAGTGACCATGTGTTACATATTTTGATCACTGAAGAGCATTAACAATTTTCCTTTTTCAGAAAAATCTTTGATTCACACAAACGAAGGTCATGTCCCAAATCTATACTCACATCTATTTGCTCAACTTGATTCCACATGAGCCAGTTATTGTTATCACATAAACTATGTAGGATGTTTGCATGAAATGCTAGAACAATAAAGTGATTTTCTAGGTGGGTCTTTATTCAAGTGTCTGCATAAATGAGAGCCTTTCTACAGATAAGGTCTGTTTTCTTAATATTCTCCCAGAAAATTGAACCAAGACCCCAAATTCCATGGAGCAAATATTAATATAAAGTGTAATTAAAGTAGAAATCATTAATTTGGAGGATCATTTTTATCCCCCAGCCAGCTATATTCTTATAATGCCCATAACAAGGGCAGCATGATGCATTGTTGTGCCAAATAAGCAAAATCTTATATCTAAATCCATCCAAAATACCTTCTTTTTAGCAGAAATATTTAGCTATTCCATGGTTTGTTGATTTCTCTCCTGTGTAATTATCTATCAGATTACTTCTTGCTCAGAGCAGTTAATGCTATCCTACTTGGAGTGACCATGCAGTCAGGATAACCAGATAGTAGGTATTTAACAATAGCACATTGGAAGGACTTGGACACAGAGTAAAAATTAATCTATATTCAGTGTTGCAACATACACAAGGATAAAAAATCCTTACTAGTGGTCTTGCCCTGCACCATCCAGGAAAACAAGAGCTTTCCAGTTGACTTCAGGGGACTTAGGGTTCCACTGGTCAGTTCTACAGAAAGCTTACATAGGAGTTATTGTGACACACAGCTAAAACAGAAAAGATTTGTGGGGTTTACATGTCTCTTAGTATCAGGAGCACATATCAGAATCACTGAATATGTCTCTGTAATATAATGCTAAACTTTCAGCATCTTTATATCTCTGTGCCTAAGGGAGAAAGTGGGACAGAGAAGCCCTCAAGCTCTCACTGCCACTTGCACCTCTTCAAGTGCCCTGTTTTCTTAGACTGCCCTGCCTTGCTCCAGTCAGACAGGGCTCTTCCCTTTGCCAGCGTGCTCCCAAGGAAAGCAGCAGGGAGAAGCAGCAGCTCTCCCCCCTGCCCATGGACAATGTAGAGAGCAGTCTTGTTCCATCCCACTGAGGATGTAGGCAGTTGGTGATTCAGCAAACCAGTCACAGCCCTCCTGGAAGCTGTGGAGGGCGGCTGGGAAGCAGTCAGAGGAAGCCAGTCCATGTCTGTTCACACCTAGCACTGATCAACTGTTTTCATAAAAGCCCATTTTATTTTACATATTGTAGATAGGGTTTTTCAAAGAAAAGTGCTATCAAGGCCACAGGCTTCTGCAAATTCCAATTGCTTTTCTTCTGAATGTTTTTAATTCACTCTAGCTTCCCAGCATAAATGCAGTAAATATTGTGGCAGAAGTTATTTCAGTGAGTCCAATAGTAAATAAAAACATGTGTTTACAAGGTAAAGGATACAGTATATAAAAAGGAGGCAAGCAGCTAACATGGAGGGAGAGATCACCAGAAAGATTAATTTCTACCCAGATAGAACTGTACAAGCCCTGAAGAAAAGTAACCTGAATCTGTAACAGGGTGAATCATGGAAGGTAAGAAAGAGGAAGCAAAACATCTCCTCTCTGAAAAAAGACAAAGATATGATAGAGAAGCTGCTGAGTAATCCTGAGAGTCCTGCAGCAGCTGGGAAAGGCATCAGCAGACTCTCATCCCAGAGGAATGAAACCATGCAAAGACAATAGTCCTCTCACATCCCCCTTCTACCAGCCCTCTTCCTACTCCTCAAGACCACAGGGACTGAATAGATACTGGTACTGAAGGCTGAAAATAATAGAATCCACCCATGAACCTGGATTCCTTCATGAAGACTGTAGTTTTGTGTAAAACATGATATTCTAATATTCCATGGAGGCTGTTGAGAAACAAGGGTCTAATCCAGATAAACTCTTCAAGCTAGCAAGGATAGATGAAGGAAATGAGAAATAACTAACCCACCCAAGGATGTAAGGGCAAAATGCTAAAATGGGAAAAAGAAAAAAAAAGGGGAAAAAAGGAAAAAAAAAAAAACAAAAAGAAGAAGGGGGTGGGACACTTACTATATATCTGTGAGAATTTTATAGCAAGTACAGACATCTGTACAACAAAAAAAAGCAATGTCACTGTAGCTTGTATACAGCAACACATGGCTTCATGCCAGCTCTGATTTTGCTAGCCATACCAACATGCACAGCATAGACCTCCAAAGGGCTGAAGAAGCCACTACACACCTTGCATTCACTTACACTGAATTTTGCGTGTTCTCATGCAATCTTTACACAGTCATCCTCTCATTTTCTAAACAGATATGCTGTTAGGAGCTTTTCTTATGATTGCAACGAGACCTTAGCGGATGTTACAGATAATCAGTACACACACATGCTGCAGAAGGGGATAGCTAAGTATTTAACTTCCCACATTTAAGAGTATGCTGTTAAACCAATTTTCTTCCACCTGGAAAGTGGAATCAGCTGCAGTGCAATCCTATGAACATGGATAAACAGCAACAACTGATGAAGACACATAACCATACCTTAGCCATGTACAGGGAAAGCCCTTAAAGGGAAAACACTTTGAGACCACTGGGCAAATTCTGGCTTTTGTGAGAAACCCACCGAACAGGGGATGTTATAAATTGAAGTTTATAGGCAGACATGTGGGAAGAACAGGACAAGCCTCAGATAGGCTGTAGTTTCATGTCTGGTGTTCTCAGCAGTAAAGAAAAGTGAACACAGTTCCTTGTGCAGCTTTCCTGCTGAATATACAGATGTATGTCAAAGACAGACACGTTGAATAAACTAAGGTTAAAAGCAGATCCCTGTTGGCAACCTGAGTTTGCTAAAATGTGGAGCTCCTTTACCCATAATGGAGTCTCTAAGGGAAGAGCTGGCAGAGTTACATCTTTTTTCCCACTATAAGTTCCAGCCTAAGGAAGAGTTCAGGTATACCAGATTTGCACCTTTACACAGTTGGAGAACTGGTGTCATTATAAATGTACTCCATAGGGCTTTTGGAGCAAATCATTCCTGCTTGTGATGCCAAAAGTGAACCCAGACTTGCTGTGATGGAAGCGCTCTCCTGACAACCTCTGCTGTACCTTTTGGCAATTACACAAGTACCTCTGTCTGGTCACAAATACCTCTGGCATCAGCCCAGCCTGATGGGTAAACTGAACCATTCATTAGAGCAACTCCCAGCCACCAAGGCTTCAACTATTGACAGAAGGAGCTGACAACAGAGAGGCAATTCAGGATTATGACATCAAAACATTCTGAGAAAACAGAAAGCATTAAGGAAATCACCAGAGCAGGGGCTATGAAAGAAATTCTGGGAAACAGAAAAAGGCTGGCATCTTTCAAGAAGAAAGATGCACCACAGACAGAAGACTGAGAGCCATGAAGCACCTGCGTAGTCAGAGTAGGTGCACAACCACATCCTATTGGAAACAGAAATAGCGAGCAGACATTGGCCTCAAGTCACGCATGGAAAACTACTGCATGAGGTTTAGGAGCCATACATGTATCCAAAACACATGTGGCTGAGAATCCAGCTTTAGCATATAAGATACCCATATGCCCTAGAAACAGCCATCTTGTCACTGATCCCCCCAAACCTTTCTGAGAACAGCATTTCTCCCTTGGGGGTCAAAGCTGCTATGGGCCATGGCATGAAGGGGCAGCAACATCTTTCCTAAAAGACCCCAGAGGACACAAGGGAGGCAAATCCCATGGCTGATCAGGTAATCAGGTTGATCATGGAGCAACTCATACAAAAAGTAACCACATGCTTTCAGCTGAATGGGAAAAGTAATACTGCTTCAGGGTGACTGGCAGTCATCCCAGCAGATTGGGAATTATCTCATGAGAGTAGTACATGCTTCACACCTGGAGCTGGACTCCCATGAGTTAATCCAAAAAAAGATTGCACTATAATGTTCATGAAAACAGAATTTGGAGTATGAAGCCATAGTTTCTAATTCTCAGATTCTACAGCTTCAGAAGACAAAAACCTCAGCCTAGGGTGGTTTTTCACTGTCAGTAAGAAGGACTGTATGATCACAGCATATCACTGCTCTGACAGGATGTCCTTCTAAGGAATATGAGGAGAAGAGGCATTCTCAGGGACCTGATGTTGTGTTCTGTAGAGGGTCATAACCTAACACCCTTTGCTTGGTCAACCACTCGCTGTGCCGTGCAGCAGCATTCATGTGAGTCAGTGCCAAAGGGGAATCCAGGTGCAATGCATCTTCCCTTGAATGCCTGAAAAAGTACCATCAGCAGTAGAGACACACAGAGATGGATGTCAAAGGCACAGAACATAGAAGTATGCTGCTTATCAGACAGCATGGACCATCACATGCCAACACGAGACATTGTCCTGAGGACTAGTTACTCAGCTTTGACTGAAAGGACAGGGAGACATGTCAACTTCTCATTAAGAGGCCAGAGAAGGAGCAATGCAATGTAAACAGGGAACAGAGTGAAAGCCTGCTTGTCACAAAAGAAGCAGAAGACCTGGGATCACAGTGCACATAGATTTTTACCCTGCTGTCAAATAGATATATAAAATAAGGACAAAAGGCAATGTCCAAGCTGCACTGGTATGCTCATTATGTGGGGTAGCTACAGATCCAGGATGTCAAGACTGCACATAGAAGGCATCCAGCACACTTAAGAGACATCTAGGACATTCAAAACCTGGGCCAGTAGACATGGGATGAGCTTTGGCCTACAGCAGTAGATCAGAAAAACAGGTTTATTTCATTAACATTTCAGACTGGCAAGTTATGACTCTAGAGTCAAGCTGGCAGCACAAGGGGAACAATTTGCCTGCCAGCAGCCCTGATGTGAAGCTGCTTCAGCCTCCTGAGCACCTATCAGCTGTGGTAGCATAGCCACATACTTTTTTACCCTAACAGCCTACAGTTAAATGAAAAAACCCCAACAACACACACCTGGAAGAAAGAAGGCTCCAGAGACTGGAAAAGGTGATTAAGTAAGTCCTCTACCAGGCCTAATTTTCATATTATATGCAGTAACCTGCATGGATGTGGGACAGTGGGGCAGGAGTTGTCACCTGGAGGAGCTCATCGGGAGCTCATGGAAACCAGTCTGTCTGCACCCAGCCAAAGCACTGCCTTCATGTGGGGCATCTCACATGTAAAGGGTTTCAAGCCTGTTTAATATTCTGAGCTTGAAGTATTCTCCATCTCAGCCAGAATGCAAATTGAGGTGCAAAACCTCATGCCACTTAAAAGGATAAAGAGGTGCTTACTCTCTGCTAGACTCCAAGGGAGAGGAGATGGGTTAAAGGGTCTGTGACCAAGGTGCAGTTTACTGCTTGCACAGGTCTGGGACAGCTAAGCACTGTGAGTTGCTCCAGGGGGGCTGTAAAGTTACAATCCTGTGTATGGCGTTAAACAGTGCTGTGATATGAGGGGAAGTTTTTTGAGGAGGACATTAAAGCAATTTCGTGAACACTCACTCATTAAAAATTCTACTGCTGTTTTAACAAGAGTAGGATGCTATGTGAGGCACCGTGGGCTTTTATTAGGAAATGCGAAGTCATGCCAAACATTCCTGGCTTTTGTCTCATATCAAGCTTAAAGATCAGCTCCCTCGGTGTGTCATCCTGGACTTAGTTTTTAAGCCTGTGTTGCCAGTTCAGATAATTTATCTAAATGATCTTTATCTCTTTCAAATTTCACTATGTCTCTGCACAGAGAAAACCCCAAAAATGTAATCTGTAACTCCTTTTACCCTTCACTTCCCAGTCCTGCTTCATTCTCTATCCTACTAACTTTGCTTCTGCTGGGTTTTCTAGTTCTTCTCTTTTATTATCCCTTCCACAGTCAGTGTACTTAATCTACCCCTTTCACAGCTCTGCTGTGATTGCCTGCAAGCAAAGATGAAGATGTTTCCTCCTACATGTCAGGCTTACTGTTGCTGACCTCCTGCTGCTACAGTACACACCTTTCCATGTAAAGGCAGCAATGATTGTCTGTGCCACGTTTTCTGGTGACAGGGCAGCTGGGGTTTGAGGTTCCTGAAAAAGGAGAGGATGTGCTTGACCACATAGATATGCTGCTAGAATGGAGATGACAGTTGGTAAAGCCCTTGGGAAATCCCAATGTTTTATTGAAATCAGGACAGATTTTGGTTTCAGCAGATCAGCTGAGACCCTAAGAATGCCTTGCATGGCTAAAACGATCCCAGTAACACAGCACATCTGGTAACCTCATAGACAGAGTTAAAAAGAAATAAAACTTCCCAGGGAAAAGGTCAGAACTTTGATTAATAACTCCTAGAAAAACAAAGTGCTTGATGCGGATGTCACAAAAGTTTTGCATTACTGCAACTCCATTAATTTTGCTGGAGTCACCACAATCTCTCAGCACTGATGGAGCAGCACTTTCTGATGGGCAAACTTTGGTACACTATCCCTTTCTTCCCCAAATTTCAAGATATTCATAGCCCACAGGTCTGGGAAATTCTCTGGAATAACTGTCAGGGGCTTCAATAAGTGTATCCAAGGGTGTATATTCCATTTCTCACATATTTTATTCTCCAATGTTGGCAGGCATGATCCCAGCAGATGGCCATGCATGGACAGCTCAATATACAGGTTCATATTTAATGCCCTATTTATTTATGGAAATACAAATACTGATACATTTTTGTTTACTCCCTAAGGTTTATACACTTTGATTTGGACATCCAGACATTAAAATGAGTTTCTAGTCCAGGGCCTAGGCACCATAGCAGATTAGCCACATAATGAAGCTGAGATGAGAACAGCAGTAGCAAGCCAAGTGTCTTTTCTTTGCAGCAAAAGAGTCTAGATATTCATCCCAAACCTAACCACCCCCAAAATTACTACAGAAAGCTAATTCCTCCTGCTAAAATATTCATGTTACCAACAAAATCTCGCTGAATCCAGCCTCTTACCATGAGACATGCTTTCTCTCAAATGTCCCAAAAGCACCACTTGAGCTATGGCTACACAGAAGAATGACATACCCCTCTCATCTCCTGAGCACGCATGGGTGCTGTAAAGGTAGGGCTGGAAGCTTGGGCCCAAGGTTTCCTGTGTGCCCCAGAGGTGATGTTCCCATAACACCACAGCAGAATAGTCCCCATACCCAGGATAAAAATATCTATTTGGCTGTGCTCGACTTTAGGGTATGAAATAAGCTGCCAAGCTGAGGGCTCCTAGGGATGAACACTTCATGCACAATTTTCATGTGTTTTCTTTCCTCAGGTCCATGTGCAGGTGCACAAAACCCAAAAGGTGTATCACCGCGAGCGTGGCTGGTATTTTGATAACTTACACTGCAATGAAGTTGGCAGAGATCCTCAGGCCAAGCTTGCAAAGCCAAACTGAAGGAGTGATTCCCTAGCTGGGGCTCAGGTCAGGACCTCATTGCCATCAAATCCTGACAGACATGCAGCACAGGGCTCAGTGTCAGACCTATGGGTGGAAGAGATTTCTGCTGTGAGCACTACTGTCAGGTCAGGCTAGGCTTCTCACAGGGAGGTTTGATGGCCCTTTTGCACCTGCTGTGTGGGAGTCAAAATGCGAAAGGAAGAACAAAATATTCTTCAATGTACAAATAGTGTGTGTTTTGTTTGTTTATTGAACTTTACATTTCTTGCACACTGTATATTGAGCAGAGTGATTGCAGGAGCATATGTATCCAAAGAGCGGGAAACAGACTGCCAACGACCTTCTCAGGGTATCAGCAAAATAAACAAACATAACATGCACATCAGGTGGTCTGAGTGCCAGCTCTGGGATAAACTGTATCTGCAGAGAAAGTGCCATTGGAATTTCCCTTTAAACCACACCAAGCTGTAAAGCTGCCTGGGTGCAGGGAGCAGTCAAAATCAGATCAGTGTGTGAATGTTTTAAAAGGGGTGGATTAATTCATGTGAGCCATGCAGCTCAGCTGGAACTGCTGCTTGGCTGCTGGCTTCATGCTTCCTGAGGGCATGCTTTTCCTTCCCCTGCAAAAGACCTTCCCTGGTAGGAAGGCAGGTGTCCACTATGGGCACGCCTGTGGTGCAGGTGCTGGGCAATATCCTGCCAGCCTTTGCTCTGTGGCAGATCTCAGAATCACAGAATATGCCGAGTTGGAAGGCACCCACAACGATCATCGAGTCCAGCTCCTGGCCCTGCACAGCACCATTCCCAAGAGTCACACAATGTGCCTGAGAGCATTGTCCAAAAACTTGACCTGTGCCAGACTTGGTGCTGTGATCACTTCCCTGGGGAGCCTGTTCAGTGCCCAACCACCCTCTGGGGGAAGGCTCAACAGACCAAGTGACCTCAGCCACTCCTTGTATGGCTTCCCCTCAAGGCTCTTCACCATCTCCAATGCTTTCCTTTGGACACTCTCGAATGTCTTTGTATCTTATATTGTAGCACCCAAAACTGCCCCCAGAACTCAAGGTGAGGCTGCCCCAGTGCAGAGCAGAGTGGGACAATCCCCTCCCTTGCCCGGCTGGTGATGCTGGGCCTGACAAGCCCCAGGACACAGCTGGCCCTCCTGGCTGCCAGGGCACAATGACTCACATTCAACTTGCCATCAGCCAGGACCCCCAAGGTCCCTTTCCTCTTCAGCATCTCATTTCCCAGCCTGTCCATACCTCTGGAGCTCCCACATTCCAGATGCAGAATCTAACACCTGACCTTGTTAAATTTCATATGGTTGGTGCTTGCCCGGTCCTCTGATTTGTCCAGGTCTTTCTGCAGGGTGTCCCTGCCGTCAAGGAAGTCAACAGTCTCTCCCATTTTCGTTTCATCTGTGAACTTGCTTAGTGTGTCTTCCAGTCCTGTGTCCAAGTCACTTATGAAGATGTTGAAGAGCACAGGGCTGAACCAAAGATGGGACCCTGTGGAACCCCATTAGTGACAGGTCACTGGTCTGATGTCACCCCACTCACTGAAACCCTTTGTGCCTGACCCATGAACCAGTTGCTCACCCACTGCACGATGTGTTTATCCAGCTGTGGGCTGGACATTTTGTCCAGAAGAATCCTGTGAGGATCAGTATCAAAAGCTTTACTGAAATCCAAAATGGAGGCAGACACAGAGAGTCTGTTCTCTCAGAGAAAGGAGACCTGCTCAGCAAGAGTGATTCTGACTGAGAGCATCAATGTGCAGTGTTCTCCCTGGGGCTGAGGGCTCACAGGCAGATAGGGTGAAGCTCTTCACAGCAATCACTTCTCAAGGAACTGAGCCTTGCTCTGAGTAAGGGACTCCAGAGTAATATACCTACATACGTGTGTATATATATATATATATGTAAAACTATATAACTATATATATATATAAATATATATATATATTTATTTATATATAATGGGTACATATGGCTAGCGGCTTGAAGTGATTGACTTCTGGGAAAGATGAAAAATGTTACTGAACCCTTGTGGAAAAGCCTGAAAGAATTTAATAGAAAATTACAGCCTTTCTCAAGAATTTAATATAGAATTATATAGCATAGTTAAAAACAACAATAGAAAGGATATTACTCTCTATTAAACTCTATAGGTTTCATACCAGTTTAAATAGGGCCTTTTAATGTTTCTGCAAAGATTCCTATTACATCCTGTAAGGCTTTTCCACACGGATCTTAGCAGCCATCAGGGAAAACCTGGTGCCAGTGAGTTCCTAAGCAAACAAGTCAAGTAATTCTGATAATTTACATTAGACTGAGGTTTGCAGTGCTGCTGCAGCTCCATGAGCCTCCGTGGGATTAGAAACAGCTCAGGGAAACTGGGGCTTTGGAAGAGACTTTCCTTTCTGGTGTCTCAGCAGTATGTGGTCATCACCACATAAAGCAACCTTTCCTCTTTGTGCTGAGAGGACCTTACAGGGATCTGTTGATGTAATATCTAAACACAAAGAATAGCCTTCATTTTTGGACTAAGATATGACAATAAATATATCTGCACAAAGCAGGATAGGGTATCTAGGCATGCCAGTGGCTGGGACACCCTCTGAAAAGCAGTCTCTGATGCATTTTGGCACTAATCACTGCTTTTGGCCAAAGTTTTTGTTTCAGATTTATTTTTCTCACTGAATAATACGTGTGGTGTCTTAAGCATTTTAAGCATGTTGAATTAGATATGTTATGAAAGGTATCCTTGTTCATAGTTCTACCTTTAACCATTATAAAAACAGTGGAAGTGGACAAATTATATGGGCTACAGCATCCATATAAAACATTACATAATAAAATGCATATATAGTAAGAGGTGATTAATTTACCTCTTTTTGACCACAGAAGATATATTTTGTGTGTTCCACTGCCCTCAATTTAGTGTTGTTTAAAATTACTAAATACATTTTGCACATTTCCCCCTCAGGAAAGTCATCCTAAGTATCCTAAAATCTACCTCTCATCACTCATAGTAACTTGAAAAACTGATGCCTATATTCTTCAGTCTGCACAACCTGACAGGATTCCATAGCTTAAAAAACTGAATGAAAATCCCAGCAGTGCTTACATCAACATTCAAACATCTGAGCTTTGCACTGAACCACTCCCTGATCCGACAGTGGCATGTGCCCGTTGCAAAGTACTGTTCCACACAAAAACTATTTTTGTTAATTGGGGGAAATGACAAAGGTGGGAAGCAAAGTAGTGAGCTTGCTTTATGTGTGGTGTTGCAGTGTGGTGATTCTACCACAGCCCAGATAAATTTTCATACCACTGTTTGAACCCTGCTAGATTCCTTCCACTGGAATGAACCTCAGTATTCTATGACTGAGAGTTCCATATGCTAAGATGTTGAAAGATCCTTCGGTTTCATTGAATGCCTTCTGCTCATAAATTTTTAAAAAATGATCCAAATATTAAAAAGGCCTAACTGTACTTCATAATGGAGCTTTTTATAATCTCTTGATATGCTTGTCTTCCCTATCTAGTAACAGCCCAAATCAACCCACCTGCTATTGATTTTCTTTTAGACTGTATAAATTTAGCTTTCTTAGCAAAAGCATAGTTGTCAAAAGAGGCTCATCCTTTCAAGTCTGAAATTCAGTTATTTTCAAAGTAAAAATCATTTGCTTATGAAACCTCAGCAGGCTGACAACAGTAAGAATCAGTGCATGGGTCCTAAATACTATGCCCTATTCACCCAACTCTGCGTATATCTTACTTGAGAGATGTCTAAACAGAGAAGGAAGAAGCAAATTATGTACCTGAGCTGTCCTTATACCCCATCTGGAGACAGACATGAAATTCCCTTTAATATCTACAGCAGAGGCTCAAGATGCTTCATGGATTTACACAGTCATACAAAATTATTGATGTGAAGCTATTTATTTGTGTAAATATATCATGATGAGGTTCCAAAGGCTGGAGGGAAAAGGATGTTACACACAGTGAACAGACTTGTCTCTGAAAACACATTTTCCAGATTTGTTTGTGGAAGAGTTCTCAGTGTGACTTGCGGGCTAATACTGTAAAACCAGTTGAAGCATTAGTCATGTCTGAATCTAATTTTTCTCTTGTTTTCATTCTTTAAAATCCACCCATATTCAAATGTTCATTGGAAGCACAATTGCAAGGAGGGGAAAATCCCTCTGCCTGGTGAGAGAACCAGAAGGAAGAATCCTTCCAGAGGCAGTCTTATCGGCAAATCCATGGAGACTTATCAGAAGATATACATCCAGAGGTTTTCAAGCTGCCTTTTTGTACTTCTCCTTAGGCCTGAAGTTTGATATCATTATGGGACACTTCCAAGGCAGCAGAAGCAGCCACTGCCTAATCTTTTCATAAGATGTAAATCAGTTTCAGTAATTATCATATTAGATGGTTTGCTCATGCTTTCTTTCTGGGAAAAAATACCATGTCTCATAAATTCCTCAGCACTGTAACATCAAAGCAGCAGGGTTGACGGCATGCAGATCCAGAGGGGAGGGGAGACTAATTTGATGAGGATGCATATGTGATAGACAGAGATCTCATTTAAGGGACCATCCAGAATGGTGTATACCAGATTGAGCCCTGGAATCTTATATACTGGGCACAAAAAACATGCATCCGAGGTGCAATCCTTGAAGAATTGAAGTGATAGCTCATATCAAATACAGTTAGGAAGAGCCAAAACACCTTGAAACAGCACTTTAGGAAATTAGAGGGGAGATTGGCAATCACACCCTGCCAACAGCCCACAGAGGGAAAGAAGACTGACTCAAACTGTGCTTCTGGGGATCAGAAGGGCTCCTTTGGGACTCATGGAGGTACAGGGATACCATGCCTCTTTCCCTTGGGTTGCCACCAGCAGCCAGGATCAACAATCAGGCCAAAATGGTCCTGGTCCCCCCCGACCAGTCTCCCTCCTGGTAGTTTTCTGCAGCTGAACACAAATCTCAGGATTTGTCATTAGCTTTTTTCCCATTAATTAAAAAGTTGTGTTTAGTGAATCTGGCATCCCAGCCCCCAGTCCTGTACCTCTCAGAAATGTCTTCCAAGTGTAAAACCCATCAACTTCACGCCATTATTTTTGCTCTCTTCCAATTTTACTCCCTTTGACTGAAACTGAGAAAATCTAAGATTGCTTTAGGAATCAGGGCACACATCCCACCTTCAGATGGGCAGAGCAGCCTTTCTAAAAGAAATGAATGGGATCACTTTTTTGTTCAGGAAAAAGCACCTCTGTATGCCATACACCAATGAACAATAGGTACACATCACAGAGAAGTGGTAGAAACAGAGGAAATAAAATTTAACATGAGAGAGGAAAACAAGTAAATATTACATACTTTTTTCAAGTGAGTCCATATGCAAGTGATTAACTTTTGCTATCTAGGGAGGATAAAGGGGGAGCCAAGATTCTCTGTAACTGTTTGAAGAACTGAACACAGCAGCAAATATGGAAAATTTCACTGGTTTGGCAGATGCTGTAAAATATGTCTATCTCAAACACCTTATGTTTGTGGTCCTAACACTGACCCCAGCCTAGCAATTTGTAATCTCAGGAAGCATTGCATTAGCTTTCACAGAATCTCACTTGAGACCAACTCTCACAAAGCTGCACATCTCAAGGAAAATTTACAGCCCCTGAACTGGGAATGTGCCACAGTGCAATGACAAACACTAGCTGGTCTGCAAAGATAGAGTGTTCCCATTCTCAGCATCCTTGGGACCAAGGGAGACAGGGCTGTTGTTATTGAGCAGCTGAAGAATGCACACTGCTCAAAGCTCAAGAATGTGGAAATGGCAGAGCTTTTTCATAAGGCCATTAAAAATGACATCTTAACAACATCTGCAATTAAAAATGCTCAGAGTTGGAAGAGACTTTCCAAAAAAACATGTGGATCATAGAACTCATTCCGTTCTTATGACTTAAAAATCTGATAGCATAAGCCTAGAAAAATGAGAAAAGTGCCTCTTCTCCTGTCTGTTGTTTAAGCAGCTTCCTCAGTTCCAAATTTCAGTGACAAATGATGGTTGTGTTGACCCTAGGATGTCCTTCAGCCCTGTGCAGCAGTCCACTGCTACAGATGTCATTGCAGGAGAAAGGTGTTTCTTGCTGTATGTCACACTTCTATATGTCATTAATACATTTAATATTCTGCATATTTAAATATACCTCAAGCTAAAAAATAACACCAAAATCTTTTAAAGGGAACTGGATAATTCAAGGGTTTGGTAAAGTAGCTGCACTTTCATTTCCCTGTTGTGGGTTGAGGTGCACCCATCAAAAAGAAGTGGGATTTCTGTGAAATGAGATCTTGGCTTTTCTGGTCTTGGCCTACAAAGAGCTGTGGGCTCTTTTTAAGATTTATCCTGGTTATTAGCACTATCAAGACACACTTGCAAGTGATCTGGGTAAATGGGTCATCAGGGCACAAAAGCTCACTTTAAGTCTTCCACCTGATATGAAGGGACCTCCTACTACCATAAGTTACAATTTACACGCCCTACAGATGAGCAAGCATCTTCCTACTCTAAGGCTGGAAGAATGCCACCCTTGTCAGGGCTCAAATTCATGCTAAAATGAAAAAAAAACAACCCACAAAACCCCAAAAATGGCAAAAAAGTAAAGGAAAAGAGAGTCTTTGGTCAGTTTTCTGGGAGCTACCTGGCAAATAGGATAAAATGACAGCTATGAAAGGAACATTCGAATTAAAGAAATGTTGGGATAGGGTTAATACAAGTTTGTTAATTATCTGTTAAGGACCTGCTCAGATGTACTTTGTCTCTGCATGTGCACACACACAAACACTTGCTTCAGTGCCTTGCTTGAATAATAAGGCACAACAGGGCAATCATTGTTGTGCCATAATTGCACTCCTCGGGTGTACGCCAGCCATGAACCCGAAGGAGGAGTGCTATCAGCAGCCTGAGAAGTATGATTATGGCCCAACAAGGCATGCCCTGTTGTGACTTATTACAATTAGAAAAGCTATCTACAGTGTTGCAAACCTTGAGGTGAGGGCCACGACAAATGCTTTTTAAAAGCCTGTGTTCTGGTAGTGCATATTTAAAATGTTGTACCTGCTGCTAGGACGCCCCATTAGCCAATCATATTGCTCAAGTATCCTTTGAATGACATACTTCATGCCCCATCTCAACTCTATGCTGAAAGATTAGAGGAATTAGTAACATTTTTCAACCCTCTTTGAGCTCTCAAGAGAGCTGCAAAGCAATAAGTGGTATATAGCAACTAAAATTACATGGCTGTTACCAACACCAAAAAAACATTGTCGAATATCTGGGGAGTATTAACTGCTTTCCTTCCAAACAGATATGTTTTTTAGCAAACAACGTTCAAGAGACACTAGCTGAAAGGAAAAAATAGGGGTTTTACCGCATGTTTTCATGGGTGGACATCTATCCATTCTTCAGCTTTCAAACCAGGGCCAAATGGGAATGAGGAGACCTACCTATTTTACAGAGCAATTGTGAAGATTGATTAGCACCTATAATGGCCTCGGAGATGTTCAACCGGCAGGCATTCCAGGGGCACAAAAGTATCTGGGAAAGCACATATGTACAACAAGCTGCAAAATACCCGAGTGGGAGAAATCGCTCATCCTAACATGACAGGAATTGTTAAAACAAAAACGGTGCCTTTTCTGTGTAGGGACTCAGGCAGAAGCTCTGTAGGGAGTGTTTGTTTAGTAATCCTAAGTTAACTAGGGACATGGCAAGGATGCAGGACTAAAAACGAACATGTAAGGCACTTCACCTAACACAAGACTAGAATATGTCCAGCATGCCCAGTAGGATCTTTCACTCTGAATGTGAAAGATAGCTTCAAACAAAAAAGTGATTGTGCACAGGTTCTGATGAATTCTGAGCTCCCTTTAAACCACACAGGACTAAAAGCTGCCTTAAAACAGTTCTTATAAGAAAACAGCTAACACCGACATTGCAGCTTCAAATCATTTTGGGGAAAAAATAATAAAATGGGGGGCGGGGGGGGATTGCATACAATATTAAATTCAGAGAGCTTTACAGCCAACATCTGGACATTGGGACAGCTGGAGCAGTGTTGTGTAATGCCAGAGAAGGGCAGAAAAAAAAAAAAACCCTAAGAAATTGCCTGGTGATACCAAATCATCAGCTAGTCAAAACACGTTGGAGCTAATGTATATTAATCACTGGAAACCTTAGATAAGTTCAGTAAACATTGTCTATTACAATATGTTAAAAAAAAAAAGGGGGCTTTGAAACAGCACTGTGCTCAGGAGTCTGATCCAGAGCTCACTGAAACATGTTGGAATGTTTCCATTCACCTCAGTAAGTTTTGTGCATTGAGCTTTTTCAAGCCTAGGCAGCAGTTCAAAAATAACTTTACAGCATTATCCCAATTGTTTATTTGTGTATGAATGGCACTGAAAAAGTACACATGGCCAAGCAGAAAAAGAACACTTAAGAATATTTTTAAATTGCCGTCACCAAAACCACTAACAACATAAAAATTCAACTATTTGTGATGTTGTAACACTGGCTTTAATAGGGGTAGTGTTGGAGAAACTATGTGTAATATAATCAACAGGCTAACAAACCCAAGGTTCTCCTGAGGATTTTAATATGCAGAATGCTTAAAATATTAAACAAACAATAATAGCAAAAAAATCAGGATATGATTAATAATTTTAACAATCTGTCCTGAAAGGTTCTCTCCAAAATTTGTTCAAACTGCTTCATAATAAGCTCACAAACTGCAGAAAACATGACATATATTTTAATGTGACCCAATAGGATAAAAAGAAAGCTCTGTTTGTCCACTGTTGCCTGACTTTGGGTTCATTGAGCTGGGCTGAGAAGATTTGAAACGAATCAAGATGTTTAACATCTGCCTCCTGTTATTATGATATTCTCTTCCTATTTATAAACAAATGCTTTGTTGGGGTTAGGCTGCAGATTCCACGACTCTGTGGACTTATGTTTCCTTAGCAATCTGAACTTCAGGCCACAAGGAAAGGTACATCATAAGTCTTCTGAAATCTATCAATGCATGTAGGAAAAAAAGATTAATTAAGAGACAGTACAGTCTGCTTGCTTGGTCTTTCACAGCTGGCATCTGACCACGTGCTACCAGACATCACATGAAAGCAAAACCAGATTTTTGATTAAAATTAGCTAATGAAAAGCATTTCTCAATGTTATAGTTAGAACAAATGACCTTATGTTTGTGTGCATTGTCTTGTAAAGACTCTCATGCTACTAAGGCTCTAGCTACTGACATGTGCTTGGAAATCCCAGCCCTTTCATAAACACCACAAATACAAAACATCTCCTTGTTGTCCTAGTTCCTCTCTATTTCTATCTCCTCCCTTTCCATGAGAATTTATGTTAATCTCTCCTTCAATCTGCTTTCAGTCACTGTGTTAGTTTGGATTCCTCCTTTCTTCCTTATGTTTTGTTCCTTGCTCCACTCTGGTCTTTTCCAGTTAATGTAATTGAAAATGGACCCTTTTTCTCCACCCTTACTGACAGCCTGGTTTGTGTCTCTGTTCTCTCTCACTCACCCTAATGTAGCACTCTCCACTCTGCCCTTCCTGACTGCCTGTCTTTTGCTCTCCGTTACCCTGCATTCTGCAGAAGAATAATCTTGCCTAGCATGTCCCTTCCCCCCTCCCCTCCATGCAAAAAACCCCTGAAACTAGCACCATTTCCCTCTTTTGAAACTTCCTTTCAGAACAGACTTCTGCCCATTCCAGCTCTGTTCTGTGTACTGTCTCCATCTTAACCTGCTTCATTTAATACTTTACAATATCTGAATGTCTTTGATTAACATAGCCTTAGAGTTCAAATTTATAGTTTTTCTGTTTGTGTTCACAGTATGTTCATGGCCAAAACTCTTAAAATACATGACTTCACAGCATAATACTGTACAACATACAGGTAAGAATTTATATGGATACATTTGCATTCAACTTTATTACAAAGAAGTAGGATCCTAGAAAAGAAAGATTTCAAAAAAGGGAATATTTTTTGAGAGCAGGATGTTATGAGATTGCCTATTCCAACCAGAAGGAATACTAATAAGGCAGGAACAAGAAATATCTACCTGAGATTTTCTAACCTGTTCTTAAAACATGTAATTCCACCATCCCCCTCCTGGAGACCAATGATGGCACCTCCTACTATGTGGCAACCAAATTGTCCTTGCTTCAGCAACAACCTGTCACTTCCTGCTCTACCCAGAGAGGGCACAGAGAACTATGTATTCTCATCCTCTTCTGGAGCAACTTTTAATGTACTCAAAGGCTGTGATCGTCTTTCTAAGTCTTCTCCTCTTTAGACTAAATCAACCCAAATCTTTCAGTCTTCCCTCAGGAGGTCATGCTTTCTAGGCCTCTGAATATTCATGATTTTTCTTCTTTGGGCTATCACTAATTGATATCGTTCCTCCTTAAAGCTGAAAACAAAGCCAACTGAGCAATGAACAGAAATCATTTCAGAGCTGATTTACTCTTTTACAGTAAATGAAAGATACTTCCTCAAAGAACAGCATCCTCCACTTGACGGCTTGGTTTAAACATTACTTGATATAAAACCACAGTGAGCACCTCAATACCAAAGGTAACATAACTGAGTGTAATAATGCAGGTAGAGGAGTAAAACAGTAATTCATAGCCAATACATTTTTTTTCTCTTTCCTTTTCCCCCTCCCTCCTTTTTATAATTAAAAAAAAAAAAGTATTAATTATCTGAAGTTTTCCACCATTAAAATTCCATATACAAAAATATTTTGGCTTACAGATTGAAAAGGAGTGGTTCTATATGTTTTATTTATGAAACTAAATTGAATTTAATTCCCTGATTTTGTGTATAAACTATCTGGTATATTCTTGAATTTCTAATTCAAAGAATAATCACAGAACTTATTTCTTAGCCAACAAAAGAAATGTTACTGCAAATGTTGTACATATAAAATAAATATATTCTGATGATTATTTAATTGACTCAATGGAAAACTTGCAAATCTGGTGTCAATTACCTCATGTCCTAAGCAAGAAAAATACATAACACACTCAACTTAATATATGGCTATAAACATGATTAATGTATTTCGAGAATGCCCCACACAAGCATTATTTTCCGAAGATGACATTTTAATGATAGTTGACATGCAGTATGTGGCACATGTTGAAAATCTATCGTGTCTTTAAATCTCTCAATGTATGCACATATATGCATCCAGTCCCCATGGCATGTACTCTCTCACCAAATCAATTTACATACCCAGGAGTACCATGTCCATACCTATTTTCACAGGCAGGGAGTTCAGTTAGTGCGGTTCCCTAAGTTTGGTTAATCAATCCAAGTGTCTTCAGCTTAGATACCAAATGATCCTCTGCATGTAACCCACGCTTCAACTTACAATGCCCCTCAAAATGTTTGGATTTGGGCTCTCTTCACCACAAAACAAGCAGCATGTTGGCTGCATGATTGCCTCAAGGCTACTTGCACTGTAATGCTGTCCTGACCCAAGCTCAGGTTCTGAGCATAGTCTTTGGGCCACTCTCCTCTCTTTCTCCATGTTATTTAACACTAGTCATCTACTTATCAGGTTCTCAAAAGGAGCTGGCTCCTTTTAACCAGAAGGGTCATCTCTTGGACAGATCTCTGAACTACCTTTGGCTGAGACCAGCTTCCACAGGCCCTGCATCTGTACTGGAGACTGGAGCCCAGGAGCCCAGGAAAGTCTCTCCTGCCTAGCATCCTTGGTGTCTCACATTTTTATTTCCATCATCCCTGGGTGTTTCTTTTAAGGCATACAATGGTTAGGCCTCTGCCTGACAGAAAGAAGTACAAAAGCAGCAGAACTTCTCAGGTGCTTTACATACCAAAGGAAAAAAAGTACTGAACGTCATTTAACCTATGCCTACCTTGCCTTTACCTATTCCAGATTCTGAATTATGACTCTTTTGGCAACAGTGGAAAGGCCATAATGCAAATGTGAAAATATAATGGTAGTACAGCAAAACAAGGACTATTTTCCCTCTTAGCAACATCACACTACCACACCATTTGGCCCAGCATGGATGTCTCCCCATAAAAGGTGGAGTTCAACTCTGACTGAACTGAGAATGGTTTGGTTCACAGAAATCATGTTCAAAATGCAGAGCTGTTTGGTGTTTTTGCAAGGCAGTGACCTCAGCTGGCCAGTACCCCAGGAGACCATGTGTCATCATCAGACTGCTGTGCTGGCACAAAAAGTTAAAACCACCCGGCTGCCCCCCACTGCTCTGACCTCAGGGAGAACAAACCCAAACAGGGCTTGGAGGCAACAAGGCCAGTAACTGAGTTCTCCTGCTGGCTGGCTGAGTGGGTGGGTTTTGGCACTCTTAGCCCATTCCTAAAAGCCATATCTTCTCCTGAAGGGTGGGAAGGATCCCTGTTCCAGGAAATAACTCAGGGAGCAAAGCCTGTGTGTGGGGGTATTTCCTGCCTTGGAGAGATACAAAGGGAAGCTGCTCCAGAGCAGTGGCTGGAGGAGGTGTGCGGGTGTTTGTGCCAGATGGAGGCAGCCACCAGCTAGTTTAACTCCACAGCAAGATTCACATTGCTAAGCCCACTTCCAAGTGCAGCAGAAACAGGAAGGAGAACTCCAGTTTACTGGGAAACAGACTAGTTCAGCCGGTGCCAAGATGCATTTGATCCCTATTTTCAAAGTTTACCTGCTTAGAAACATGATTATCACCTAATCAAACACCATCTGATTCTCTTTTTACCTAGATAATGAAGGAGACCAATTTTCTCCTAAATGTTTGGACCATTATGATTCATGAATAATCTTTTACAAAACAATCCAAGCTTGTTTATGACACAGAAGAATAAACAGCAGGTAGAAAAGCAGAGTGTAGCCAGACAAAAGCCACTGATGTCTGAGTGTGTCAAGTAAAATCTCTATAGGAAGACAAAAATAAATCAAAAATCATGCATGTATCACACATATGTATCACAATCACAGATGCATAACTCATGCACTGTAGGAATATTCAGTGCAGTCGGTTTCCAAGTGGGCCTAAAATGCACAACCTGGATTTGGTGGAGAGTAGATGGGGACAAAGGGGATATCAACCATGAAGAAATAAAGAAGGGTCCCTATGCCACTGAAGTACCAAGTCCCAGAAAAATATACAAGAGCATTTGCACAGCTCATGTTCTAGAGCAAATAGAGAAATACCTGGGAGCACCTGAGAAACAAGAGGTGGTTGAAAACTACTCTAGATTTCCAAGGGAAGTTGTGGAGCCTCCACTCATGGAGACAGTCAAAACTGAAACCAGGCACAGCCTTGAATCACTCGCTGTAATGACCCTGCTCTGATCTAGGCAACCTCCAGAGGCACCTTCTGACCTATTTGATTCTGTGAAAGAGACATCAGAGTAAACTGGACTTGTGTTCAATGCCTGATTTTAAGGACTATGTGGGGAGGTGTGGAAACACAAGCCATGCAGAGGTTAGCAAAGAAAGGGAAGATCTCCCCTGTTTCTGCTGTGTGGTGCTGGGAAAGATAAAAAGGTGAAGGAAGCCTGGTCCAGTATAACCAGTGGTTTTGCAGAGCTGGCAAATAAAGATGTGGGCTCGGAAAGTCCACACAAAGGTTTCCCCAGTGCATGTAAGTTATTCTAGTGAGGCTGCAAATGGCTGACTGGGGGCTGTTGCAGTCCAGTGCTGGCTGTCAAGAAGAAATTCCTTCTGCCAGAAAAAAAGGAGCAGTTTTCCTGCAAGGAATGAGCAGCTGAGAGAAATTTTGCAGCTCTGAGCGAACCTCAGCTGTTGCCAAGGTGCTCCCTCCCATCAGCCCAGTCCTGTCTCCCGCCTCCCCACTTTCCCCTATGCTTCAGCCACCTGGAGCTGCAGCCCTCCCCTTGGGGTCCCCTCAGCCTTGGAAACCACATGGTATTTGGCTGAGAGAGGGCAGTTTTGCTATTAGACTTGTTACCAAGTAGGGTGTTCACTCTCTGCCCCATGAAAGTCACAACAGGCAGCTGCATGTGCTCTGGGATGGGGTTCACATAGGACCCCAGCACACATCACTCAGCCCTACTCCCTCCTGTCATCCCTACTTCTTCCTCCTGTGCATCCCCTCCATCCTGCCCCATCACAGCCAGGCTGCACAGACAGCTGCCCATTACTACTCAGTAGTTGCTTGAATCCCACTAAATACTTGTCAAAGTGCCCAGAGAGCTGAAAGTGAGCTCTTTAAATTACATTTGTTGAAAGATCCCTGGTGCCTGTTCCTGCTTTTCGTTTTCAGCAACTCTCTGAAATCATAGTTTGTTTTACAGTGATGTTTTGTTTTTCTTTTCCTGCATCCAACCTATAAGTCATGGATGATGCATATTAGACACATTAAATGGGTTTCAGCGGGGCTGTGTACCATGTGTGCATAAGGCTGAGGTCTGGGACAACGGCATTTTTGTGTTTACTTTCTATACTGGGAAACTGTATGGTGTGATGCTCCCTTATGCACAGCTCTGGACAGACATTTGGCCTCATTTGAAACCTAAGAAAGAGGTTGTATGGAGGGGAGAGGCAAAACCACTGAGGCCATTGCCCATGAGGAGGAGTAAAAAGCAGAGTCTGCTGGATGGGTTAAAGCAAAGCCTGGAAATCAGGACTGCTTGGATTGATGCCTGACCACAGCTGAGAACGGATGAGTCTCTTCACTTTCTATGCTTCTGTTTCTCCATCTGTGAAATTTGGCCCCCCTTTCTCAGGGAAGGTATATAGAGGAAGTGTTTTGAGCTCCCCTTGCAGAACCATTTCTTTGTAGACAAGGAGCTCTCATATATTTTCAGAAGAGTTTTTAATTAGAAGCAGAATGGCTCCTTCCATTTAAGAAAAATTTAAATTTTTGTTCTTATTATACATTTATGACCATACACCAGGCTTTTGGATTTTTTTTTTTTTTAATCCTGTGCATTTCCAATTTTGCTATTAATATGTCATGAAAAAATCACGGATGGTGTCCAAATTCCAATTCATGGGAATGGAATTAATATCTCCATTAAAATGAAAAAGGGGGAGTAATTTGGGGAAGTTTCAGAAGCTCTGGCGGGTAATAGTTGGACTCATCTCTCCCATCCCAGTGACTCATTCTGGGAAGGGATAGTGCCTCTGCCGTCTTCAGACATTTAACACCTCTCTAACAAGATTTAACATCAGCTGGGACGTGTGAACAAATAATATGGAGCAACCTGAGACTTCCTAGGACATCTGTCTCCAAACTGTGTCAGGGCCTGATTCTGTCAGAGGTGGGTGGGAGTTGGAGAGGCTACATGTCGGCCTTTTTGTTTTTAGTACCAGCAGTGGGGAATTTTGGTTACAAGTCATCCCTCCCAGATCATGTTTCTGAAGATGTAAGGGAGAAAACAAGGTTCAGAAAAAAGCAGCCTGCCAAAAGGACGAATATTTTAAGAAGATCTTTCTGACTCTCTCCAGATTATGTGTAAATTTAAGTTACTAAGAGAAAATGAGAACCATTTGTTTAAAGTTCAAATCCTGTCTGGCCTTTACTAGGCTAGGTTTCAAGCATCCTGTTTTGCCTAATCTCTGCATCTCAATCCATCACCTTGATGCAACTTCCCCATGAGAGATGTCCATAGCTCTATCTGAGCTGTTGGACTTGGGAACAAAAATATCAGTGCTGGAACTCTCTCCTGGCAAGTTTTGTGTGCTGTCAAGTGTTTGAGCACAAGAAGAGTATGAAATACCCCAAAGCTGTGTGGTTTCAAGTATCTCAGGCTGAGTAGGTGTTAGAAAATTGAATTCAAACCAAACCATGTTCTCAAACTTTTCTGACTTTTATCTTCAAGGGAGCCCCATAGGCTGAGTTTGGGCTGCGGATTCCAAAAATCTGATGGTGCCTCAACTCGCCCTTGTAATTTGGCTGTCATGGCTCTACCACAGTTCAAATTTACAGCAGTCCCACCTCAATTGTGTTGACACAGAAATCTCAAATTCAAGTGTACGTGGGACAGTCTGGAAACAAGTATTGAATATTAATTTTAAAGAATTCCAATTTTTCAGCAAATTTCTCTTTTAGATATTGTAAGTAGTTTCCAGATCTGAATTACATAAAAACAATCCAGAATTTATATGTAGGTACTAAAATGGTTCTGTTCATTGGGAAAACTTGAGGATCCTACAATAAAAATTTAATGAAAGCAGTGTGGCTTCCTGACATTTCCAGCATACTATAATTCACTCTATGTAATATATAAGTCCTTAATTTATTTTTCAAAGTTCTGAAAGCTCAATGTTTCACTAATATATTCCCCGTGAAACTTACCCCAACATATCTTTGTGTTTTTTGACGGAGAGTTCTAAAAGGTTAGCCAAAATATAAGCACTGAAGGAAAATCCATGCTTCTAATAATCTCTACTCCTGCTTTCTGAGAAACACCTTGTCTTTCCCTTTTTTTTTGGGGGGGGGGGGTGGGGTGGGGTGTGGATGTGAGGCAGCAGCACAACTGGTCTGCCTACATATCTCCTGTGGGAGAAAGGAGATATGTACCTTACCTTTAGGGAAGAAGTGGAGATACCACCCCCTTAACAAAGGAGCACCCCCTTACACCTTACCACCCCCTTACAAGGAGCAGAACACACTCTTTTTACCAACAGCTTTAAAGGCAACTTTTGCTGGGCACCCACAATGCAGACACACCCAGAAAGATCAGTCAGTTCTCTTCTGGTGAAGCTCACGATGACAAGAAGTGTGTCCAGCCAGTCAGAGAAGCAGACTGTGGGAGATATTGATGAAACCACTCCTACCCATCAGAAAAGGTTGGAGTCAAAAGGGAAATTACTTCGTACTGCACTCACTGTCAGTCACCTATCATGTAAAGAGATGACTGTGCTCAGGAATCTGTTTGTCTTTGCTAATAATTTTTTTCCATTTTTTCCATCTTTTATATAGGCCCTCTTTCACTTCACAAATACAAAATCAGGCCTATATCATTCAACAAAATCTTTGCTGCAAGCATTTTGCCAGGTTAGATGGTTGCCTGTAAGAACACTGACAATTTTACAATGGAGATTTAGGAAGATGAACTATTGTAGCCTTTGACAATCAGACTGTTGTAATGATGAGAGGACCTGATGAGAAATCACTGGTTTCCACTATCAGTTACTATGGTGAGGGGAAAACTGATGTGATTTTACAAACCAGAACATGCAAGGGAGGATGTAGTCCAGTGTAAGCAATAAGGACTGAGCTTTTGATAAACCCCCAAAGCCTGCATCTCTGCTGACAGGTGGGGAGTACTTGCTGCTTCCTTCCACGCCCAGAATCTTCTTAATCCCTTCACGATAAACACAGGAATCTCATGGTGTAACTGCTGTGCCAATGTGGGGTGACTGGTGCCGCTGCAAGCTCACGTCCATCTCACAGCAAAGCATCCCATGGAACAGTGAAAGAGAGGAGAAAGCCTTTTGACCACTCCTGAGTAGCCTCATCTCATGCCATCAGCCTCCAGATGTGGCTGATGGACTTATCTCTCCCACAGGCCTGCTGAAATTATTTTCATGGACTTACAGGGTGTTGAGGTCCTGAATACTACTGACCATAGGTGATGATCACTGAGTGGTTACTGAGATGGTTCAGATTTTCCTGAAAGCCCCGACTCCTGAAGTATCTGGTTACAAGCGGAACTCCGTTTCCATTCTAAAAGGAAAGATTTCTAGCCCTGGCAGATGCAGAAAAGTCCTCAAAATGCAGTATCTAAGGGCTCCAAACATAGTATCCAATGCAAAGAAATTAAATTATATGCTTTTAAATATCTTACTATTTTACAATCAGTCTAGCAATTCATTTTTGAAATTCCTGACATTATATGCTCAGGAATGAAAGTACCTGCTCCTTGACCTCAGAAAAGTCTTGTAATACTGACAAGTTATTTCATTAAGATATAGCAGCCATTGTGTTACAGCAGCCACCTCTAAAATCTTTTCAACTGCCTGAGGTAACTAAATAACGATACTTCATTATTCACAAGTTGCTTAAGCATTCTCTATATTAAGTGCAGGGAAGTTTAGATAACATCTAATTGCAAAGAGAAGCACTGGAAAGTTTCTGAGGGTGGAAACTGCATACCTAAATGACACTTATTTATTTAGAAGTGCTTAAGACATGCCTTTCACTTATCCTAGGCAGACACAGAGCCTTGAAATCAAAACTCATGCAATATCGCTTGGCCCAGTGCCTATACTTGGAAGAACTTTTTCATCACACCCAAACTAAGAAACTCCTTTCCCAGATTAATCACTTAATCATCCTTCTTCTACAGACACCACCCAGAGCAAAAAAATGGGGTTAGCAGAGAAATCCTTGCTCAACTACAAGGCTGCAGATGAATCTTTTAGACATGTTACCAAAATAATAAGAAAAAGTACAGATTTATTCCCTGAGTTTTGGCTGCCACAATTAGTTCCAGAGCTAAAAGTTCTCCAGCTGTATTAAACCCTGAAATGGGTACTCTGAAACACTGACACAACTGTAGCAATGGCAAGTGACGACTTGGTGTAGCAAAACTGTGAGCATGGAACTGGAGTAGTCCATGATTTAGTGCTGACAATCCTTAGCAAAACTGTGGCCATGAGGCATAGTTTCAGAATTAACACTTGCAGGACAGGAAAGCATGTTATTGTCATTGAGCTGGAATGACCCACTGAATACAAGCCATAGAATCAGTGATTGCCTCTATCACACACTCATTTCATGATGAGCTGGATTTTTTCAGTGGTTAATAAGCTGATACAGGCAAGGCCACACTCACAACATTCTCTATCATCTCAACCCTATTGCACATATAGGTTGAAGGCCTCTTTTGAAAGAACCTCCAACAATACCTTTAAAAAAATCTTCATTTCCCCCAGCCCCAGAGCAGCATATATCAAAAAGAAGTTTTTCAGTACTGCAACCCTAACCCTCCGTCTTAGAAACAGGCACTTTGTGTTTCACATAAGCTGGACCATATTTGGCACTGCTCCAGCCCCATTTGGAATACACACATCTAGCAGTAATTGGTTAACTGCAGAAATCTTTACCCTTGCTCACTTTCTGTGAGGCACCTTTCCAAGGGAAGGAAGCTTGTGCAGCTCCCAGCCAGAGAGCGCTGTGTTCAGCAGCACACAAAGAAAAGCTTCTCACTCCAGGCAGGCGCACGCACATGATTCCAATATCCTCACTCTGAGTTTGGAAGCTGCAGCTGCTACTTTAGACCACAGCAACTGAAAACATCCCAGAGGGAGAGCAAGCAAGAGGTTCAGATCCTGTATGTAGAGCCATGACAACAGTGTGGTTTGAGCCCTGCTGCAGCAATCAGCCGTCAGTGCAGCACATCATACGGTGCTGGGAGAGCTTTCTGAGGCAGGTGGGCATGCAATGAGTAAAAATAAAATTAAAACAACCTAGTTTTCATCAAGAGGAGAAGTGAGGAGAAGAAGCCATGGCAGAGGGTTGTTCTTATGAAATTATTTTCTGGACAGGAAAGTGATATTTGTGCATAAAGGCAGCGGTGCAGAGGATTTGCACAAATGCTTCCTACAGCACCAGAGACAACACAGGGCTAGTCAGAGTCAGGCCCTTAAGAAGGAAGGAGAAATAAGGGTAGCACCAGAGCATACTTACCTATTTATCACCTCTCCTGCGTGTCTAGATCTTACTGACTCCTGTTGGGCCTCTCTGCTCTGTTCAATTGGTGTCTTTGCTAAAATATTCAGTGACACCACAGGGAGAGAAGAATCTACATCCTCAGGATGTGTTTGGGCATGCCAAATATGGGCTCGTTTGGCCTGATCCTCTGTAAAATGCTAAATATACTGATAGTCCTTCAAAACAGTTCAGTACTTTATCCATAACCAAGAGTGTATGGCTTTAATAAAATCTGCTTTGGAGTACTTTTTGGTGTGCTGTGGGTCTGAGAATTCTCTGTGGTTTGTGGTCACTTGTTTTTCTAATATTTTGGTCAGTGTCCAATCTCACTTGTGTAGCTGGGTAAACCCATGTAATTTCTGGTAGAATTGAATTTTCCACACAGCACAATTTACAGCCCTCTGGTGTTCCCCGACACATGAACAGAGGTTACCACTAGCTTGACCAACTTTTACGTATTCAAGCTTTCAAGTAAGGGGCAGAATAACATTAACTGATCTCTTCAAAGTCCTGTAAAAGTGCTTTAAAGTGGCATAGTCTTCCCAACAGGAAACAAATTTCACCATCTCCTCTTTTGTGACAGCAAAATGTTTCCTGAGGTGTGGGAGACCTCAGAGGGAAAGTTCAGATTTGAGAGTTTACAGTGCCGTCACTCATTTTAAAGCACTCAGCTACAGTTCATCAACCACCAAAGGCTTTCCTCAGAAAGATGTTGGCTAGAGGGGTGCTAGGGGGGCTATGGGGGCTGTGGGGGACAGGGTTGCACTTGGGGCCCTCATCACCCCCATGATGGGGCACATCACCACCACCTGATAATGCAGCAATCACAGAGTCCCAAGGCAGGATAAAAGGAGATTTCTCCCATGTCTCCCACCGACAGATCTGGTCTGAGGGCAGCCTGAAGACATCTGAGAGACATCTGAGAGCAAGTCCCCAAGGAGCCAGTGGAATTACTTAGGCTGAGGGAAGAAGATCTGGGCATGGATAAGGCTGCTTGAGGTTCTCTGCTACAAAAACAGCTCCCAGTGGGGCCATATTCAAAGTCCATCCGATGGATGTAAATCCTGCTTCAGCCTTCAGCAAATAGATGCAAGCCCCTCCGAACATGAGAAGCATCAGCCGCTGTAGGTGCCTGAGGCTGTCAGGCCTTTTTAGCTAGATAACAATAGCCAGACCAAGGAAATGCCCTCTGGAGGAGCAAAGCAGAGCTTGTCATTCTCATCCCCCTGAAGAGCCAGGGGCAGCAGCCACAAGAAATGGGATGCAGAGATGTTGCCATGGGTCCCAGGGTTTTGAAGCACCCACTGGTGGCCTGTCAGGTGCAGGAAGGTAGATCAGACTTGGGTATTTGGCCACTCTTGGAGCCCCTGAGGTGACTCCAGGTAGGGCAGATTGGGGTTTGGGCATCTTCTGGGAGGTGTGAGAAGCCTGTGGGAAGAGGCACCTGGTCACATGCACTGGGAATAGATGATCACCGGCACTGCAGTCAGGAAGCAATGTTCCCCCAGCACAGATTGGCGCTGGTCTTTGGGTGTTATTTTATCTTTCTCTGCAGCATCAAGCATGACCACTTGTGAGGGCTCCTTTGGGTCATTTTGGCCAGGTGCCAGCTGCTCATGCTTTACAGAGCGGGGGAGGAAAATTTCAGGACTCCCAGAGTGGCTCCAAGGGTGAACTCCAGGGATTGTTTCTTGTCCCTGAGGCATAAAGCATAGCACCTTATCAGGGTGCTATGGACTCCTCCTCTGGACTCCTGTGATCATCAGTCATTTAATCACACTGACATTCATGGATGATTTCAAGTGGGCACATAAGAAGCAAACTCTTCAGTCCTTCTGGTCAGGTATCCTCCAGGCACACAGGGCTTCTAAATAGAGGCAGTTGCTTTTCAGTGTTGGATACCCACCTATCCTTATCCATGTCAGCATTACCAGCAACAATCTTCCTCTTCACTACATGGCTGTAGAATTCATTTAAAAGTTCATCAGCAAGCTTTATTCGTGCTCCTAGAAAGTAAAATGTATCCCCACAGACAGCAGGGACATGAACTCATGAACTGCATAACACTGACCCACCAAGGTTTGGTCTCTTGTACTGCCTGGACTGGTTGGACACTTTCTCCCATGAAACTTCTCAATGGAAGCTCAGTTAATGCCAGCCATGGATATCTGCTCTTTTAAGAGGCAGACACCAGTTCTGAAAGGAGGTGGACTGAAACCACCAGCCCTGTGTTCAGAGCCCACACACCTTGTCCATGGCTCAGCTGGCCAGTAGAGGCTGGATCTGGTTGTGACTGCATGGAGCTGGACTCCAGGCAAGAAAGGCAACTATTGTGTAAAGCCCTGCTGAGAGCTCACCTGCACCACTATGGACATTTCTCATTCCTCCATTTTTTCAAGAAGACTTCACCATAAATGGTGTACTAGCAAATGTCACTTGGTGCACAGCTGAGGAATGGTGAGGAAGTCCTGCATGCTCGCTACATCTCTGCAACGATCATGCTGAGTGAATCAAACTCCTTTCTTTCACCTCTGAACTTGTCACAATGAAATGAATATATATGTATATCAATTCCCTTATTTACACAGTCTGAATGTACATACAAATTTTGACATAGATGTATAAAATGACAACAATAATACCTTCCTTACTCTTTCAGTACTCAAAATACCAAATCCTAAAGGAACAAGATACTTGCTAGGGTTTAAGATAAGATCTGAATATCTTCCCACAAAGTGTGGTAGGCAAATAACTCTCAGAAATGTTAAAGTCATAAATGAACTGTGAAGTGCATTAGGCTGGATTGACCTTGGCTGGCTGTCAGGTGCCCACCAAGCCACCCTATCACTACCACTCTGCAACAGAACAGGGGAAGAAAATACAATTAAAGTTTCATGGGTTGAGATAAGGGCAGGAAGATCACTCAGCACCTGTGTTCTCTGCTTTACTAGTTCATTTTTAATAAAAAAAACCAAACTGCATCTCTTTATAGCAACAAAGGCCCTCTCAATATACTTGTGACTACTTTACCCAACAGAACTCTACACCCAAATACAGTAAATGAAAAAGGACACCCACATTACTTGTGCCAAAACTGTCATGTCCCTTCACATTGTACATGGCTGAAACAGTTTCCAGCCTTGCACAAATCTTTCCACCTGTGACCAGCTCCTCTAGAACCCTAAAATCAACAAGCCATTCCTGTATGAACACTGCGTTCAGCACTGTTAGATGTTCTCAGTCCAAGTGGTTTCAGCTGCTTTATTAAAACATTGGCTTTAGTTATTTGGGCTGGGTTTTTTTAAATGCCCACAGACTCCCGAAGTGCATTCCAACACATTAAAATGTATTATATTATTGCAATATTTGTAGTAGCACTTATTAAAACTGTGTTCAGGGAGTTGGGATCATAAATCCTCCCGGTTTGCATCCATACCCAGGCTGGAGTATGTTTATGTTTGATAGATGGGCTGTAAAATAAGGGTACATTCACACATGTGAAGTGTGAATAGTTTCTCCACTTATTTATTGCAGTTGATGTTATGTGGGATGTGGGACAAACCTTGTGTTCCAGATAGAACTAACACAAGGGGAAATGATGGTGAAAAGAGCGTTCATTGTCAGAACCCCTGAATAAACATCAATTAAATCTTCCAATATATTTCCCAGGACATGGAATCAAACAAAGAGTTTTAAAAACCTTTCCTGATCTCCATGTGTTCCTTGCTGTAGCTGCTACACTATTTCAACACCAAAAGTTTCCCAGTGCTGGACCACATTCTGAAGGGCTGAAAAGATGCATAAAAAAGTGCTTGGTTAAACCCCACCAACACACCCAGAAAACAGAAGCAGGAAGATATGAGAAAGTTTAGGCTTGAAAAAATATGCTAAATATACTATGCTGTCTGTGCTAGAAATCTGCACTCTGATACTACTTCGCTAAGTACAGCGAATGGTGCAAGTGATGGCTAGTTAGAGTTTTCATCTCAAACTATTGCTCCTCTGTAAAGCTGAGCTTTCGTTCTTACACAAGGGCCTCTTCCAGGACCATGGTTGGTTAATCTCTCTGAAGTTAAATAAAGCAACATCGTTCATAAACATTAAAATCCTTCACTGTCTTACCAAGAAAGGGAAGACAAACAAGGCTATAAGATGAGATGATGCTACATTAATCATGTCTCAATCAGGAAGGCACTTGAGGGAAATCTCACTATCTGCAAGTTGTTTGCAAATATGTTGTTCAACCTTACCAAAATCAAGAGTGCTGTATTTTGGCTGAAGAAGTCAAGCACGGATAAGTGAGTAAGGCAAAACTACTCTTTATTGAAGCAAATCACAGTAAGAAAGCATTATCCTTCAAAATCAGATATGGAAATCACCCCACAATTTAAGAATGCTGTGCACTTTTCAGAAAGGAAGGTGCAGTAAGCAAAATCCAGACATTTCAGAATTATAGCTCTTCTTCTGCCAAATTTCAAGGGGCAGATTTAAATGGGGCAGTCATAAGGGTATGTGGCAGGAAAGGCTCATGGATTGTGAGGGGAGCTGATGTTTTGGGAGCAGGTGATAACAAGAAAGGTAGTGTAGGCAAGAGAGGATGGCTTTCAGGTTCAACCTACATTTTTTTCATTTCACATAAAAAAACTAGGACATTATATGTTTCTCTCTTATTTCCTCCTGTAAGTTCACTTTGAGTAATGAGTATATTTACAAACATTCTACAGCCTTTATTTACTGCTATATATATATATAGACAATGATAGCACTACCAGAAAATGTGGATGTAAAGGACACGTAAGTAGCCCCACATACAAGTCCTGGGGATAAGGTATGGGAGAGGCTGTGTGCCCAGGTGCACAACACTCTTCTCCCACATGTGCTCAGACTCAGCCTGTTAATTAAAAGGACCAGTGACACAGAGGATTGTTATTTGCAGTAGAGGGACTGGAACTTCGAGATCCCAGCCAAAATACCAGGATAAGTTGCAATGCCAGCTGCTAATGTCTCTGTGGTCAGGGGGAGGCCAGTGATGAGTAGTGCCCCTCAGGGCTCTGTTGTGGGACTGATGCTCTTTAATGGTAAAAGGGTATATAGTCTCATGCTGTGCCAAGGGAGGGTCAGGTTGGACATCAGGAGCAATTTCTTCACAGGAAGAGTTGTCAAGCATTGGAATGGGCTGCCCAGGGAGGTGGTGGAGTCACCATCCCTGGAGGTGTTCAAGAAATTACTGGACATGTTCCTTAATGTTATGATCTAGTTGACAAGGTGATGTCAAGGGTTGGAATCAACAATCTTAGATGTCCCTTCTGACCTAAGTGACTCTGTGATTCTGTAATATCTTTGCCAATGACACAGTGAGATTGAGTGCACCCTCAGCAAGTTTGCAGATAACACAAAGCTGAGCAGTACAGATGGCACAATAGAAGGATGGGATGCCATGCAGGGGGACCTGGACAAGCTCAAGAAGTGGGCCCATGAGAGCCTCATGAAGTTCAGCAAGGTCAAATGCAGCATTCAGCACCTGCATCAGTGCAATCCCAGATGTGAGTCTAGGTTGGGAGAAGAGGTCCCTGAGAACAGCCCTGGAGAAAAGGACCTGGGAGTGCTAGTGAACCAAAAGCTGAACACAAGCTAATGGTGTGTGCTTAGCAGCCAGAAGGGCGGTGGTATCCTGGGCTGCATCAAAACAAGGGTGCCCAGCAAATCAAGGGAAGTGATTGTCCCCCTCTTCTCTGCCCTCATGAGACCCCACCTGGAGTGCTGCTTCCAGCTCTGGAACTCTCAGTAGAAGAAGGATGTGGACCTGTAGGAGCAGGTCCAGAGGAGGCCACAAAAAATGGTCAGAGGCATGAAGCACCTTTCCTATGAAAACAGGCTAAGAAAGCTGGAATTATTCAGCCCAGAGATGAGAAGGCTCTGAAGAGACCTCATTGCATCCTTCCAGTACCTCAAGGGGCCAAAACCCCCAGTATTTCAAGGGGCTTATAAAAAATAGGGAGGGCTGATAGTGATGGGAAAAGGGGGAAATGGCTTTAAACTAAAAGAGGAGAGATTTAGCTTAGATATTAGGGAAAAAACTTTTACTATGAGTGGTCAGACCCTGGAACAGATTGTCCAAAGAAGCTGTGGATGCTCCCTGGAAGTGTTCAAAACCAGGTTGGATGGGGTCCTGAACAATCTGGTCTAATGGGTGACATCCCTGCCTATAGCAGGGAGTTAGAACTAGATGATACTTAGAGTCTCTTCCAAACTAAACCACTCCATGATTCTATGCTGCAAACATAACAGGAATGGTAGGCACAATGGGTAAGGGAGAAGAACATATAGAACAGCAGAGAAAACCAAAATGATTTTATAGAGTCACGAATGACAGTCAGCAGCAAGAACGGGGAATAAAAAGCAACTCAGGATCCCATTCACTTTTATCTGCAGCCCTTGTTGATGTGCCCTCAGAAGGTGGTGTGACAGGACAAGCTATGTCTGTCTTAAACTGGCAAATCCATCTCATGTTCTACAGAACACATGTCCAAACATAACAGAAACATAAACATACTAAATTATGTGTCAGAGAACAAATCTGCCCAGAAAAGTTGCTCAGCATTCCAATGAAGAACTGCAACTGAGAACCTATTGAGGCAGCAGTCTGTAGCTATCAACTTTGAACGATTACACTCCTCAATCCTGTAGGGAAATAGTTTTCCATAGAGGAAATGCCAGTATGAACAGGGAGGAGGCCAACACTTGTGAAAGCAGCACTTGGCAGAGACTATTCCAGTATGTTTTGATGCTTGCAGTATTCCCAAGCGAGGGGGACAAGCAGGAGACAACAGTAAGAGCATAGTAGCCCCACTGCCTTCATAAATTTCAGACCCACCCAGGGGAAAGATGGAACTAGGAGCTTTCTGCATCCATGGGTATTCCAGAAGTACTTCAATACACTAAAAGTATAATGGTTTTGGTTAAGAGTGTATTTGGCTATGGCAGAACTCCTGCAATAAGTAACTCTCTCATTTAGTATGGTACCATTAAGCAAGGAGTTCTGCACACCCATAAACTCAGATGGCCCCTGACACTGGTGGCTGGGGTACTCAGGAGTTCTGAGTCCCTGGTCCAAAGTGGACAAAAAAAAAAGCCTGGAGAAGCTCTTTTGCCCAAGTCAGGTGTGCCATACAGAGTCAGAGCTAGAAATAGTCTCTGCAGCTGCATGAGCTCCAGGGTGTATCAGATCTCCCACATGATCAGCTTTTAACCGGCTGGTGGTATCAACTCAGGGAAACTCTGCTAGCCCATTACAAGTTCGTAACTACAAAATTTTGCCTGAAAATGGAAAAGCAATTTCTTGCTCATTGCTTCGGCAACTGATCTGCCAGCAGTGTGGTCAGCCTAGGCCACCGCAGTCACAATTGGGCCTGAGCTGAAAAAACATAACTTCCTCCCCTTTCTTGAAGGTAGTAGAGAGAAGCAAGAGCTGACCTTTAAGAAACTCTGCCTCACTGGTGTCTACTAACAGCAAGGACAGCAAAACAAGCCAAAATTTATTTGAAGCCTGTGGATGGAAATCTGCCAGGTACGCACAGACAGCTTGGGTTTGCAGAGGGGGAATGTAGGATGTATACACAGGTGGAGATAAAAACCCTGGAATTTCAGTGATTATATGGAATGTGAAGTCAGCATTAATTGAACTTTTGATTCAGATCCCAAATTTTAGTGTTGAGATAGTACTCTCTGATCAGAGATAAGAGCAGTGAAAGTAAAGTCAGGAACAGATGGTTTGGGTTAGGGTCAGATTAAGCTTTCTTCCTCCAAAATAGCTTCTCACACATTACATTTAGACCTGAAGTTCCATATTTTTCCTCATGCTTTCATTTGCTATATTTACTTAGACCTGGCTATTTCCTCTTGTACGTAATTTCCTGAAGCAAGACATACCAAACCAGTGGCTACTTCATGTAATCTCAAATTTCATCTGTTTCAACCACCATAAACTGTCCAAGTAAGTTTCCTTATCTTGTAGAACCATCATTCTTTCCTGTCTTTGCCATCTCACTATCAACTAAAAATTTAGGAATATTTTTTCACTTATATATCTGAAAAGTTCACAGCTCTTCTCTTTTTCATTTGCATATGGCCTGTAACATGAGCTTATTTACTGCATATTGTATCTTCCTGATACTCCTTCTGTAATACTAAAATCTGATTTCTTTAAGTCCATTCACCTATCCACACCTTCACCAATTTCTGTCCTGACAAGCACAACTTTCTTCTCTATTACCTGGGTGACATCCATGTAAATCAGAATTGGAAACTTTACTTTCTTTGCTTGTATTTGCCTAAATACAATCACTCTCTTCTGACACCATCACTGACTGCCCTTTTTTTCATGACATCTTCAATCTGTCAGTCTTGATCTTCAAAGTGAAGGTAACAGCTCTCCCAGTTACCCACGCTCAGTTGCTATCATTCTTTAACTCCTTCCATTCTCAATTATGGATCTTAAACCATCCTGATTTTCATGTACAAAAAGCATGCATGTGTGTTTGTGCACGTCTCTCTCCAATCTTAGATATGCACAGCTTTCACTGCTAGTCTTGATCACATATTTCTGAACAGATGTTTCCACATTTTCAAACTGAAAGGATGAAAATACGCCTCATTATTCCTTCTTATTTATTATATTTAAATTATTTTTGCAATTGCTATATTAACACAGATCACATTTTCTTCTGAGTTATGCCAAAGAAAAACTTACTCCTTTTCTTATAGGACAACATTTTCTGAGAAAGATGCATGACACAGAGCCTTAGCATGTTAGAGTCTGACAGAGTTCCTAGGGCCAGCCTGCACATACAAGTGAGTGCTTGTGCACCTATTTGTTGTTCAGCTGTGAGACCTGGTAAAACTAAGAACTGCTTGACTTGCCAAGGGAGAGACACATTTACTTTGAAGAGTATCTTCCACATACAGGTTATGGTCCATTTTTATAACAATATCTAGTTAGGTTAGTGGTTGATGAACTGCAGTGTACTGGGATCTGCTTCCTCCTGCTGCTTCTCTGTTACCCAAGCCTCAGGATATCTCCTGAAATTAACTGCTTTTAGGATTTCCTGCAGAATATAAGCCTCATGTTACATTACTTAAGGTGAGATTCAGCTTCCACTGTGTTAAGTCATGTCAATTAATTGACATTTATCCAGTCCTTGCCTCTCCCCATCAACTGCCTTTCTCCTTCCTCCTTCACCCACTCCTTTTCCCTAATCAATCCCTCATGTACCTCACTGTTCAGAGTGAGCCTTCCTTCCTGCCATCAAGTCAGAGAACAGACACAGGCTTCATCACACCAGGGAAAAAGGTATTATTATATAATACTACTTAGCCTTTTTAAGAGTGTTTAATGCTCAAAACTGCCCAAGGATGAATTGGTTCATATGACACAGAACAGGAAATTATTTATAAATGGAGAAACAGAGGCAGAAATGTAACAGGAGTTGTGCAAGGTCTTACAGAGAGATCATGGCAGGGTCAGAAGTCTCCTGACTTCTAACTCCAGACTTTTAACTCTTTGCTCATTTTCTAAAATGTTTTATGTGTTTCTTTTATACCCCAAATTACTAACTGGTCTACATTAGAACCCCCTCTCTCTACATTCAGCGTACAAAAAGCTGAATTGTGCGGGCATGCACTGGACATCACATGGGTAAAGGAGAAGTTGCCTCCTTGCTTCCTAGGCAGAGCTCACAATGACCCTAAAGATGGCATTGATACTGCCACAGAGTTGGTTCTACAGGGCCTGAAGTGCTCAGCTCTACCCTGTGCCCAGAAGGGCTGCACCCAGATTTTTAATGCACTTCCAATGAACTGATTCACCAACACAGCACAGCACAGCCACACAGAGATATCAATGGGCTCCCTGCATCAGGCACAGGCACCTCAGCCTGCTGCTTCTCTCCCCAAAGCCAGTGCTTCTCTCCTTAGTTCTGGCAGATCCGAACAGGTGAGGACTCCTATAGCATTCAAAATTACTTTTGGAGTCTAGGGCCTAGTGCTGGGTCAATTTAGCCCCAAATTCAGAATCTGACCTTTTATAGAGAAAGCGCTATTTTAACATCTCATGAAACCTCAACTCCTTGTAATTTTTTTTTTTTTTAATACTTCCTGCTAATTTATGCATGTAAGCATATAAATACATGTTAAAAGTTTTCTGGACTTTGGAGTAGATACAGGTTGAAACTTCCGAAGTCTACATACACAGATGCACAGAGACATACACACACATATATGTATATATATAAAACCATACAGACTGTGTCAAAAACAGCTGCCTACCCACTGCCTCTAACCAGACCTGAACTACAGTGTAAACACAGACAGGCATATTCCCTCTGTATGCAATATGTCTGATTAAATATTTTGTCAACCAACATGTTTTGCTGGCTTGGTAGAAGGTTTTCCAGAGCATTAATTTTTGTTTCTAAAGGCATGTTGAATTTAGATGTATCCTACATTTTTCTGTTTTGTTAGATTTTTCAAAGAGGCTCAGAAAACATATCAAAGTATCTCCAGAGAAAGAGGCTAAAAATCTAATTCTGCAAATTGCAGGAAAAAATACTAGAAGTCACATAATGCATTTATTTTTAGGCTGAAAAATTAACTCTTGAGAAAACAACGGCATCAGCATGTTCCTCCACACATTGACCTGTGCTTTTCATATTATTGCTGGTTTCACTAGTCATTGAAAGGAGTCTACAGTACCCCTCATTTATAATTGCAAACAGGAATAATAACAATTATAGTAATAATGGACTACAGCTACCAAGCAGACATCAGGCCAATTTCACTACTACCTCCCAGGGCTCCCAATCTCCTTTTTCCTCTCCTTGCAGAGCAAAGAAAAGAGGGAACTCTGCCCAATTTCAGCATGGAGGTGCAATGCTCCACTGGCTCCTCTTGCTCGTGGTTTGAACACCAATAAGAACAGAAAACTACCCCCAGTAAAAACTAGAAAGTCAGTAATATAAGAGCAAGATAAGCTCAGTGACTTGACACATATCCTCAGGCAGTGAATTTGAATCCATTCCTTGATCTGAAGTGCCAGACAACTTTCAGGTTTTTGATATGCGTATGCTGCAGTAGCTTTTATTGAAACAAAGAAGAGAAAGAGAACAAAGGATAAGAAGAAGAAAAGACAGCATCTTTTCCCAGTTGTGGCATATCCAGTCAGAAGATTTTACTTGGATCCACAAGGCTTAATGCTAAAAATGCAATGATAACACTGCCTTGGACTGTTTGCAGCACAGACTTTGTCTGTGGACAACTGTGACTCCCCATCCTTTGTTTTAGGAGATTTTTCATATGTATTAGAAGAGACAGCATGTCTCAACAGAGAGGTCACCTGGGACAGAAGGGACTAGTGGTGAATTTAGGAAGAGCATTTAAAACTTTACTGATTTAGCATATGCAAATCTGCCTGCTCACCACTACAGAAAATCCACAGCTCTGGCTCCTCTGCATCACCCTACCCTTTCCCTCCCTGATCAAGTGATCATGGCACCAAACTCAAGTGTAAGCACAGTGGGCACAACTCTGGTGAAGCCATGGAAGTGGTGTGAATTTGGCTTGTTACAGCCATGGCACCCCAAACCAGTGTCCATGAATGTCTTCTACCCTCATTTCCTGGGGGGAACAAAAAACTGAGCCCTAATCCCCCTGATACACTCATGCCTGTTGGCATGTCTCTTCCCAGGATTCTGTTGTCCACACTGAGCCAGGCCTGGTTTTAATCACTTTCCTACTTCTTACATTTAAACCTGTCATTCTAGTAGTTCATGCTCTACTATTTTGTCTGCTACATATCCTCTTAAAAGAGCTTCAAAATCAGTTGTCTTTTTTGTAGCCAAGGACTACAGAAGATTGCAGCACAAGTGATATTCCCATTTATACCACTCAATGTATGGAATTATGGTTCTTTGGGGAAATTCTAATTAGTTTGGTCACATCTTGTGTGGATAACTCAAATCTACCACATTAGTTTGTGTAAAGATACTCACTTTTTTTTTCATTCCGGATGCATAATTTACTAATCTTCTACAGAGGGAATGTCTGGGGTTTTTTTCTGTAGTTATAAACTACTTAACATTTTCTTCTACTGAATATCATTGTATTAGTTCTAGTGTATCTTCTCTCTAACTTTAAAAATATTACACAATGCTTTACTTTCATTCTCTGTTTTCAAATGGAGGTGGCTTAACTTTTTTCAAAAGAGAAACAATGGTGAGGTTTTTTAATAGTTACTCAAAGAAAACCTTCACAATATTCCTTGGCTCATTGAACAGGTATGATTGCTCATCTAATTTAGAGGCATGTATGTGATAGGCAGATATTGGGTGGATCACCACATTCAGTCTCCTAAAATCACAAGCAACCATGTAACTACCCAAAAGAATCCTTTTTATGTACACAGTTATCCACACAGGTGTTTCCAACACCTACAGGGCAAAGCTGCTCATGTGCTGGCTCCCTGCAGAAACAGGGGATCTGTGGAGTTGGAGTGTCTGGACAAACACAGGAAACAGTGTTCTGTGCTAAAAAGGAAGACCAAAGCACCTCAGCAGCTCCTCTTCATGTGATTTGGCCCTACAGCTGCTAAGCTGATAATCTCTGCTCAGTGGAGTGAGCGGTGCAACCAGGAACCTGAGAGGTTTCCCAGTATCACTGGGATGCATCTGCTCTTTCCAACTATAATGTTTGGCTGCTCCTCACAGGAAAGCAAAGAGGCTTCATAAGTTATGCTTTGTGGAGAGAAACACATCTTTTTACCTCTGGTAAGATCAGCCAAGGCAGCTCTTCCAATATCAATACAATTTGACATCTTAACGAGAAGGAAGCACCTAATTTTCATTTCAGCCTCCTTTCAGGGATAGCAACACACACACACATACACACACGCAAAAAAAAAAAAAAAGCAGGATGACTCTAGTAAATAATTCCTATCCCAGATTTATGAACACTGGTGGAAAGACAATTTTGCTTCCTTGCCCCATAAGAGGCCAAGGACTTCACTCTTCCCTGTGCTTAAAAATTTCCACAGTTCCACTGTGAAGCACAAACTGCAAAGACCCATTTGAACTTGTACTACTTAGTTTAATAATTTTGTTTATTATAGCCCTTGTTTTGCTTAAATCCTGTGGTATTTAAAAGAGCACTAAATCCATCACACCTTAATAAGCAAGCTGTGGCACAGCCAGCACCAAGGACTGTTCAGCATCTGTCTCATGAACACTACCAGCAAATCAGAGAACTTTTTTAGCTGTTTAGGGCTGACGATGTGTGTTTTGACCTCTTCTCTCTATTTCACAGAGACATTCATGATACAGAGTCCTCATTGTCTGCTTGGAAATATTCTGGCCTTTGATGCTAGAAGCATGTGGCAACATTAACAGGTAACACCAGCTCATCACATAAACAAAAGTCCTTTGTAGTTGTAGAGCAAAAATCACAAATCATTCTTCCTGTTGTAGACCACTGATTTTTACAGCCCACAAAACCTCTACACACAGGGAACACCCTGAGAAAACCATGTGGGAGGTGCTTCATGGGGATTTGGTGATGACCCATCTGATATCCCAGATGTAGCTCGTTGCCAAAAAGCCCAGGGACGGGGGCATAAAAACTCTTTTATCATGTTGTGTACTGAAATCAAAACCAGTAAGCAACCCTCATTTTTCAGAGGCTGTAGCCTGGATGCTACACAGTATACACTCATCCGTTCTTGAGAGCAGTTAGATTCAAAAAGCTCATTGTCCTTATTATAGCCCCCACTCTTCAAAACATGCAAGAGTAGCACAAAGACAAGCTCTGCTACCAAGCTGACCACAGATGCACTATAAACTGAAGGAAAGCAGCACAATCTGTTAGCAAAAAACAGCTTTAGCTACTTCCCCCCACCCTCTCTCGTCCTCCCAGTGCCAATGTTTAAGGCCAGCTGCCATTCAGGAAATTAAATTCAATACCTATGATGTGATTTTTGAAAGTGCAGCTTTTCAGCAAAAGGGAGATGAAGTATATCCAGTATTTCTGAAAAATCAAACTATTTAATTGAGTGTCTGTCTGACAAGGCCATAAGCCTAACTTGACACCCCTGTTGTGAAAGCCTTGGGCTTCAATTAATGGCAGGCAAAGGATGCATAATTAATATACCAAGACACCAGGAAATGAATATGTTAAAGTTCCTACTGCAGTTTTAACTTTGTCACAACACATAGGTTTTTAGTTGGCTTTCTCCATAGAGGTGAGTTTCCTGTTTTTTCTGGTTAAATGTATATACCAGAAATTACTCATTAAATGTCAGGAAATGCAATTTGACTGAGGTACACATGCTACTGGAAAAATCTGGATGGAGCAAATTATTTGGTGTCACTAATTTAATGAGATACTACCTTCCTTCTCTATTTATGAATTGTTCATGAACAGGCTTATATTTTTACTAGGGATTTTCCTCCTTGCTTAAAAGCAGCAAGGAGATGACAAAAGTGATTATATTCACTGAGAAGGTGACATCATTCAGAAGATATTCTTGACTCCAGCTTCGGATACTTACTATTTTCTACTCAGTCCCTGTGCAAAGGTCCAAGGCAGGGTTCTTGCATTAGTCCAGCTTACACTTTCCAAATATACAATTTAAATGCACAATACTCAATTTTACCTCTGTGAGACCAGACCCAGAATTCACAAGCTCCTGAATACATTCATTTCAGAGGCAGTGTTCACCTTAGCGATGGCTACCAAATGTGAAGTACAAATGTTCAGATGACTATAATATTCACATGTATTTTTGCAGACAAAAAAAAAGTCCAATAATTTCCTCCAAGCAAAATTTTCTAGGTAGCAAATTTAAAATCAAAATCCCAGAACCACTGTTTAATTCACTACCCTTTGTTGCTAGTAAGAACCTCCCATTTGTATTTCCTTATCTTTGAATTATTTGGGCCATCTTATCTTTGAGCTAAGCAGGGCTGTTTGCATATCCCAAAACTAGTGCATTAAATCTCCCAACACCCTTCTGGAAGCTGAGCAGTTGCACACTGCTCTTTATCTGAGGTACTGGAGCGGTTTCATTATGCAAGGTCACATAGTAAAACTAGCTGAAGGTGAGATGCATTGAATGTTATTTTAAAAACTGGAAGGAGGGTTATTTTAATAAAGAACAACTGTGCAACCAGTGAGCAATAAACTTGGGCAAAATTTAGTTTATGGAAGAAATATTACTAAAAATCCCACAAATACAATTTCCGCATATGGGGATATATGGAGATATGGAAAAAAAAAAAAAACAACAACCCAGCAAAAACCCAGCTTGCAGAAATGCATATGTCATCAGAGGTACTAGGCTATACGAACTGTTTATTGGAACTGTGTCCCATGTCAATACTGAGGAAAATAAAGAATGGAAAATAACTTCAGGATTGAATAGAGACTCTGTCACACTTAAATTTGATACTTGGAACCCAGGCCAACATTCTGCCAGGACAAAAAAAAAAAAGTATACAAGAAAATCAGGAATAAATCCAAGTTGGAAAAAGTAAAAGTTAAATTAGCATCATACGGTGGAGAGAAATATCAATAATTAGGCAAATGCATAATGACCCTATGAAGTCAATTACTTTTATGACAGTGGGACTGGAAACACAGGCAGCTTTAGGGCTGAACATTTGCAAAGAATTAAGACTGGTTAGAATATACAATGGGTGCTGTGTGTGATCCAAACAGACAATGAGAAACCAGAAGTATTCAAAGATATTTTTGATACAGTAGAATACAATAAGAACAAATATTTAATTTTTTTTCAACCTGAAGTAACCCTTTCCTGCCCAGTCATTATTGCCCCAAACAGTTTCCATTCAGCCTCTGCAGTAACACACACAGAAGTTGTAAAGAAATTTTACGTATACCCCATGAAAGCAGCCAAAAGCAAATGAACACTATTTGTTGTCACAAGTCCAACATCTTCCAACTAACTTTATTTCACCTTCCAGCTATGTCTGCCTTTGAACACCCCAGGCCACAGACCCTATCTTTGCATGTGTTTGTAAAATACCTCACAACAGATCTCACTGGTGAAAAGTTGCTGTCTCACTCTTTTTGATGAGAGCTTGCTTTGATTCCAGCTGTTGGAGGCCCTAGGTGAGGACAGGTCTCCTCTGTGCACCAAATCCATGATACATTCAGGAGTCAGGGCTGTGCCCACACTCCCGCACTCTGCTGGACCAGGGCTACCTTGGGCCATATTTCTAACATCCCCCAAGGCTTCCTGCAGTTTCTGGACTGGGAGAACTTCTTCTCTTGCAAAGCAAACCTTTTTCTTTTATGGAGAACTCTGGGAAAGCACTTCAGAAAAAAAAAAACACCAAAAAAAACAAATAAAATTTCATTTCCCAGAAGGTTGGAAAGGCAAGGAGAAGTGACAGCACTGAGACCACTCAGCAATCCCATGACAGAGTACCACTATTCTGGATTCTAGCATGGCACTGACTTCACTAAGGAGCAGTAGCAACCAGGTACTATTCTAAAGAAAGTGACTGCTTTTGTAAGACCAGCCCTGGAGTTCACACAAACAGCCACATGTTTGGTACATGCTGTAGTCACCACAGCTCTGAAAGCAGATGAGAATTGTTGCTGTTACCCAGTTTCTCATGCTACTTTGATTAAGCACATGCAAGTATTATCTTACTAATAATAAAACAGGCTACCCACCAAAAATTTAGAATGAATTTTTTTATCAGAACAAGTATTTTAGATGCTCACCATGACTGTAGTACATTCTGTTGGAAGGATTCTGGAGTGTTTTTGGAGTGATTTACAAGAGCTGCTCCAAGCCTGTGAAAATCACAAGTATCTTTACATTAACTTCATGAATTTAGGTGGCAATAAAATGAAACCTTACAAATAAGTCCCATATTTCCTCTGTAATTCAATTACATGGTAATTGATACACCATTCATCTTTAGAAAAATACACAAATTTCTTAGCTTTTGACAGTTGAGTTTCTAAGGTTGATAAGAAATTAGACTCAAGCACAGAATAATTCTATCAGCAGCCAGAACAAATACCATAGCCTGTGTTTAATTTTATTTAATACATTTAGTACAAAGGAGATACAAGATTTAAAACAATAAAACTTAAAGATCAACCAAAACAAAACAAAACAAAACAAAAAAATAGCCCCAACAAACCTAGTTTGATGAATTAGCAGTCTGCAATGTACTTCTAAGCAGTACCTCTAGTCTCTAGTAACAGAGCCTAATTTTTTATTATTTTTTTAAACCAAAACCCTTGAGCTGGAAAACCTCATTTGAGTTATTTTATTTAACTTAATGCTACCTTTGCAAAGTCATCTATCTCCATGCTCATATTTTCTACCCACAAATAAAACTAGTTCCACACTTCTAAAAGACACTTTTCTTCAAGGTTCAGTTCAAGAATCTCGTGATGCCTACAATTTAATAAGTTTCTTACAGGCTTGATGCAACTGTGGGATCACCTTGCTAACTCCATAAAAATCAGTATTCCTGGACTACTTAAACTAGGGGATTCTAACATCCTGATATGTATCCAGACTAACTCCATCAACTTCAGTGAAGGAACAGTTCTGTAAACCCCAAATATCCAGAAGTGTTATATATTAAACCTTTTCTACAGATACATAAGTATGCCTAAAAATTTAACTTTTTGGTGATTTTACTCAGAGTGCTACACACACACACACACATAAATAATATGAATGGAAACACTGCATGCATTATGAATAATAACATCGAGTTTACACTGATCAACAGCAAATCCCAGATAATTTATTTCCTGTCTTTTCAATCTGTTCATAGACAAGACCAGAGGAAAGTTCTCCATTACAAGTTCTGTTGCAGACAATGATTTTTCTGATCAATTAAAGTTATTACACGGGTTTGGAATATGGCAAAAAAAAGACAGCAGAGTATGGAAGCAAGGAGGGAAGGGTGAGAGAAAGAGTAGTTTAAACCACTTGGCTCATCAGAATAGAAATGCAAATTCAGAATATATGGCCAAACTTCGTTGTCCCTGTATACTGACTAGCACTATAAAAATAATTGCTACAGACTTTGCAGATATTTTTTCCAGTATCTGGAAAGGAATTTTTTTTCTGTTATACTGTCGTACTTTCCCTGACCCTCTTCTATTCTCAGGACAGATGACTGCATCAAAAAGAAAAAAAAAAATACTTGTTTGATTTAAAAAAATAAAAAATCTGGGAGAGAGCTTATAGAAACAATTATGACAAGCTTTGGTGTTGTTTTTTTTTTTTTTATTTAGAATGGTTACCAATGCCAAAAAAAAGAAAAAAAAATTAAAGCATTTCAATTATCTTTCTTTAGGTTGAGGCCTAAATCCCTGAATGAAAGTCCGTCCACTGCAGGTGTCTCTTCCCACATCCAGGCAAATTGGGGTTGTCTGCTATTAGTTTGTGGGGCCCTCGGAGTCAGTATTCTTGCTCTGTATCCCCTGACTACCTGTTTATTTGCAGTGGGCAGATCTCAATCCTTCTATACCACCATCTTTTCCCAATAAGGATGTGGAAGCTTAATTAGGCACTGGAAAGTTATTTTAGTATCCCAAGTGGATGGTGTCATAGAAGGAAAACGTAACTTTCCATTGAGAGAACACAAGATAACTCGTGCCAGCTTGTTTCACTCCTCTCCAAGAGGCAGTTGTAGTCCCGCTAACTGGCTGTCAGAGTAGAGGGCTTTGATTTTGGAAAGGGCACCAGCAGGACAGCTGCAGTCTGCACAGAAATCCAAAGGATGGTAACTTGGACCTAGTTGGTGGTCATGTTTTCTTTGATTCTGGGAGATTTCATCTGCTGCCATCTCACACAGCCCCATGCAAAGACAAAGGCTTTTCATCATCTGAACGTTGGTCCCTCCAGGAAGAAATTAAATTACCTGACACAAAAAAGGGACAGCTTGGAACTGAGGCTGCTTCTGTACTTTTCAGGACTGTTGAATATGTGAATTGAAGTGCCTGAACAGCAGTTAACTTGGTGGCTGGGTTCCCTGCATCCCTACCTGGCCACATGCTAACTGGTTCCTGTGCAGCACTACTTCACTGGTTCTCAGCTGACACTGGAGCCAGGACCATCACCCAGTGGGACACGTAGCTGTGTTCCCCTTGCCCCCAGCACTCTCTGCAGGGATAACAAGGGAACCCTCTGAGCACAGTGTACTATGCTCACCAGCAAGCAGAGGCACAGGTTCTGCTCCAACTTCCACCTTACCCTGAAGGACAGGAGAGTTAAGACCTTCATCTGCCTCTCACTCTTTGGGACCAGGGCAAGAAAAAGCAGTCCAATATTTTTCCCCTATTCTCCAAGCACAAGGAAAGAAGGTCCAATGTCCCTTGGGGAATCTTCAGCAGTTTCTTTTTTCCTCCAAAAAAAGGGGAGCAGCGAGAGCTGAGTGGTGTGAACGAGTGGCTGCAGGTGGCAGAGTGTAAGGGTAAGCCCTGTTCCTGTAGGACTCCCCAGGCTCTCTGTGTAGGACAACTCAGAGAGCTCACGTGGCCTAGTCTGTTTTCCCCTGTAAACAACAAAAATAATAACACAAATTACAGTAGCCACTTCTCACAGGTTTAAATCAAAATAAACCAAACTCCAGAACTGTTTCTCAGCTGGCTCTGCATCCTCTGTTCTCCCAGTGCCAAACTCTCATACAGACTTCATTTCCATTCTCTGCTAGAGAATGCACTATTCAAGGTAATTAGCTATTCTTTTTTCTTTCCTCCCCAAAATATGGAAACTCCTATAAGAGGGGCAGGGCAGGGGGAACTCTGTGAGTTTTGTTGCTGGTCACGTAGTTCATTCTGCAGACTGAGTCATGCTCTGCTCTCTTCCTGATGTTTGCAATTATGCACATAAAGGCAACAGACCACCCCATAACACCCAAGCACAGGGCCCTAGCCTTTATCATTTGCCACCAAATTATGAGGTTTCTTTATCCCTTTAAGAACTGGCACATGCACACCTCCTCAAATGAGCAGTTCTAAAAGAAAGGCTTGATGAAACTGAGCCATTTTTTAATAGGCTAAGTTACTTTTTTTGTACTTTCCCTTCCCCAGTGATACACTGTATCTCTCCCCGGGTAAAACAATAAAGGTAACTGCAGAAAAAGTACTTAAAAGTTAAGAAAAAAACAAAATTAACTCACTCCCAAACAGGAAAAATACATGGACACTGTTCATTATTCTTGGCCTACCCAATATTAGTGATACTCAAAGACTGCTCTCATTCACTGAGAAGCTTTTCCACCTGAAGAAATCAAGTTACCTTACAAAAAAGGGATAAGAAACAGCTCCCTTCTCTTACTGGATCAAGCATACAAAGTGTTTGTGGTCTCACACATCTCCTTTCAAGCTGTTTTCCTCTCCCCTACCCTGTTTCCAGATCTGCAAACCTGGGTATCTTCCCAGTTTAGCTTCCTGATTCCTCTTGAATTGAACTCTTGAAAATTTTCCATGTTATAAATATCTGCATGTTTAACTTGGATATGTCCTAATTTATCTAAAAGAGTTATGGAGAGCTTGAGAATTTTCATTGTGAACTGAAGAGATGGAAATGCTAAGCTAGTTATCTTTTCCAAGTTTTAGTCACTCATTTATATGGAATAAAGTCTACAAAATATGTCCTTTCCCCTACTGCCTTTCAGGTTTTATTACATTTATTCTTGTGGTAGCATTTCACGTTTCCTTAGGAGTTTCATGGTCCAAATAAGACTCAGTTTCAGTGCAAAGAACAGAAAACAAACTGCCAAGCTCATAATTCTAAAAGCCATTCTTGTTTTCTTTAGAGGAAGAAGCCCATTGCCTCTTACTAGCCAGTTCAAATCTCTCCTCCTTATTTGCAAATTTCTTTCATTTTGCTTGTAATTTATACATTTCTGTTCTCTATTACTGTTCTCTGTTACTTAGTTACTCAAGAGAGAAAAATTATTAAGATGCTACTATTAATTTACTCCAGTTAAGTAATCCATATATCTTTAAAAGCACCAAATTACCATTTTAGCCCCTGCTCCTGGTCACCTGGAGTAGTTCATCAAAGCAAATGATCTGCTTTGTCCTGTCTTCTCTGATCTTCCTGGTCACTGGGAGAGTGTTACCCCCTTGTCCCTTACCTTCCTTTTCCCTGACCTTCTCTGGTCACTGGGAAAGTGAGTGTTACCCCCAGTGGAGGTGGCTCTTGGTCAAAGGCCAAATGATTGAATTGGTAATTTCCTGTTTCTAATTTTACACTGCAGGCACTTTCTCCTTAGAATTTTATAAAGCTCTTGAAGAAGCTCTTGGACCGAGTCAAACATGGAAACGTAATGTTAGGTTTGGAGGACAGCAGAGTAACTGTAAGGAACTGTAACTTCCATGACTCTTGGTGACACATTCTCTGTGTATTGGAAATCAATGGGGCAGCATACATATATCTCCTTCTTTCAGAAGAACAATATGATATTCTCTGTCCAATGAGATTCTGCTCTCCAGTGCCAATTATATTTAAAATGCTGTTGCCCAGGGAAGAGAGGATACTGTGGAACACCCATACAATAAATTTCACAAGGCCAGCATGATGGCAGATGAGTGACTTCCTCCATGGTGTTAGCAAAGGCAGAATCATGCGTTGCTTTCTGGGGCTAAGCAGAGTACCTAAGAAGTTGTTTTTTCCCCTTAAAAACGCTTGGCCCTCTGGCAGAACTCCACTTCTCACAGCACATAATTCTCCTATCTGACAAAACTGGTACCACTCGAGATAGAAGGACAAAACTGGTACCACTCGAGATAGAAGGAGCCACTTAAAAGAGGAGTGTCACTTGAAAAGAGGAAAGTTCACAGGATGCTGAAGTCAGCAGACTTTGTACCACCTCACCCTCTCTGCTACTGCCCATATAGAAGGGGGAGGAAGATGCTTCAAATACTCTGAATCTTCAAATTCAACTGAGTCACAATCAAGAACATCTCTGTAGGGGTCAGGTGTGCGATTTTCCTCCAAAATGACATTAGAGACTCAGACAAAGTTTGTGATCTGGGGTTTATGAAAAATTCCTCAATCCCAGCTTGACAAAAATGAAAGCACTGCCATGTCTCACAGAGGTATGGCATGGTGGGCACCCTGTTTATTATTTTTTCAAGTCCACTAGACCAGGAACTCATAAAGGGATCCATTTTTACAGACTGTGCTCATGTTTTGCTCTAGAAGCTATACAGCTCCAGAATAAACTTTGTTGTGACTACTGAACACTCAAGTTCCATATTTCAGCATGGAAGCTTACACAGAAAAGCCTGAAATTCTAGTAAATATGTTCTACTAGACTCCTTCTGGTTTGCTGCATCACTCTGGCAAGTACATGGGCTCAGAACTTCAGCTAGAGGGAAGAGAAGGGACACCATATGTCATCACTTAATATCATGCTATTCTTACTGTTCAGCCCCTGGAGAGCCAGTACTTTTAAAGCAGCATTTTCAAAAAAGAATTGCAAGCACATCTGCAGAGAGAAGCCCAGTGACAGCTGATCAAACTGGTTAATTAGGCATCTGCATAAGTGTAGTTGTGGAGACAGTAACTACACCCCATGCTCAGTCCCACTTGAAACAGGGCTAAATATGGGAAGCAGAAGGGATCAGAAAGCTCATTGAGGAGTTACTGCTTTTGCTAAAGGAAAACGCAAATTCTGCCAAATGCGCCTTCCATGGGAAAGTTTTGATTTTCTCAGAAGTTTTTGATTTCCCATCACAAAAATTAAAATTTTTAGCCCCAGGATTTGCTAACACAACTCACAAAAAGCGGTCATAACAAAAAAAAAATCATAGTGTCTCTTTTCAGCCTCATTTCCCAGTCATCTTCTTAGTCCTATTGTCTCATGGGAGCAGTAATTCAAGTGCTGTGAGCCCCCCTTCTCCTTCCTCTTTGGCTCTTAAGCTTGAACACATTTTCCACAGTGCACCACAGTATTCTTTTTATTTAGACTCCTGCAGCTCACGATGGAAAGAGTCATCTGAATGGGGGGCGCCAGCCCTGGAGGAGAGCGGATCACGAGAACCACAGCTTCCATGAGTCACTGTGGTAGGCACATGGGACACAGCAATCAGGCCAGAAACTTCCAACATTTCCCATTTAAATATTGTTTTTAGTGCCTCATCAGAAAGAGAACCCCAGAGCTTATTTTGTGATACAAATTCACATGCTTAACCATCTCTATTCATATTAAAAAATATTGCGCGGCCTGTTTCGTGGTCTCTTTGAAGGCTCTGATTCCTCAGCCTGATTCCATCAGCCCTCTCCCAGATGTATCTGTGACAAAATTACAGATCTCTTTGTTTTATGAAATACCAGCAATGTAGCATCTGGCAATGTGGTTTGGGATTTTTGTTTTGTTTTGTTTTGACTGGAAAGAAACCTCCCAAATACTCCAGTCAAATCCCTCAAAAACATTAAATCAGCATTTTTTAACTTATGCACAGAGGACGAGGGAGGATTTCCTGACTCATCAAGTGAGAACACAGGCATCTCTATGCCAGCACACAGGTGGTTGTCACATAATCTGACACCATGGTAAGTGGGAATGGGCACCCCTCCATCATCACACAGCCTCACCATGCAAGCCAGTCAGCTAGTGGGGAAGAGATTTTGGACAAATCCACCCGAGATGATACCCATACACACTGTGGGTTACTTACAAGAAGAGAGGGCTCCAGGCCTTCTGTGACCCACAGTGCCTTTTCCTGCACTTGGAAGAAAGCTCTCTGACTTCCCATGTATGCAGGATATTCCCCCGCTCCTTTTTATCATTCCCTGTTGTGAAGGCCCTGTCAGTGAAATGTGCATTTCAACAGTGAATCTCTCATAGCTCTCCTTATCTTTAATTTCCCTCCACTATAGTCTATTTTATAGAGACTTTCCCTTACTGGCAATTTTTTCCCCTTCCCATTTCAGCTGCAATGGCCAGATCAGGATCAAAACTTCTCACAAGTTAAGGGAAAGTCTGGAGGCAAAAGATGTCATTTAGGTCAAAGAAGAGATGCAGACGAGGGCAATAAATGTGTTTGTCCTTAGGGTTTAGTTTAGCCAGATACCTTTTCAGCCTTGTGTTCTGAGACAAAATAATTTTATTTTCTTAATTATCCCTTTTAATAAATCAGAGTCTTTCCTTCAGATTAGGCATAAACAGCAGGATCAGTAGCAATCATTCATTTCATCATCAATTTTCTTTTAAAGGGCCCATAAGGGAGGAAGGAAAAGCCTCATCCCTGCTAGAAATATCTTCTTGCAAGCCAGGGAAAGAGCTGTCTCCCTCTCCCATATTCTGCCCTTGTCTCTGATAGCCACCAGTTTTGGAGGAAGCCCAAAGTGAATTTTCTGTTTCTAAATGGAATTGCAGTTGTGAGGAGGATGGTGAAGGGGCAGAAAGAAGAGGAAGGCCAGGAGTGCCCAGGCCATAGCAAGGCTGGGCTGTGTTACAGGGATGGTGGCACTATAGCTGGCAGCAGGGAATGAGAGCAGCAAAATTTGGAAGGGTGGAGAAGAGGCTAAAAAATCAGACAGACTTTCTCTTCAGTTTGACTGGTGCATGAGACATCCCTTGCCAATGTCTCTGGAGGACATTTTTCCAGTTCATAGGAAATTAAAAAAAAAAAAAAAAAGGAGTTTTCAGGCCAATTGGAACAAAGTCAAATTTCTAAAAAATGAAAAAATCCTCAAAAACTGTAAATACTGCTTTTCAGCAAGCTCTGAAAACACCTAATCAAACAGTTTGAAAAAACCCATCAACTGTATGTTATTTACCCTAGCAGTAATACACACTTTTCCTTTTGGAAACACTTACAAACAGTGTGTACAGTTACAGAAACTGGGAATGTTTCATGCATTATTAAGTAAAAAGTGGTATGAGAGGGGAGTATTTGATGGTGAGTGTAACATCCAAGGAATATTCATCTGTGAACAGCCTGATGATCTCCTGTTCCTGTAACTGAAAAATTTTCTTACAAATGCCTGCATTACCCCACATCATACAAGGTTGGTCATGCAAAGCTTCACTCTTTACTGTTCATGGCAGGTTATCCTGAGAAGGCAATGGGTCTCCTGTTTCAGGCCATAAGGGAAGGTCACCTTGTAATAGCACGGTGTGTAATGTGTTTCATTGCGTTTGGGAACCAAAGAATTTGACCTTTGAGAGAAATAACATGAAGCAAAAAATGCATTCAGATCACAGTTAGGCTGAGTTGAGAGTAGAGGTGGCGAGGGAGTGCTTTGAACCTTGTCCATGTGGCCTCACCGTGGCTCCACAACAATAAGTCCTCCCCTTTGAAGAAAATATGTTGGTGTTTTAAATTTAGGGAGGGAAAGGGGAAAATTCATTAAGGGTAGTCCCATCCTTAAATATTTAGAAGTCATGAATCAGGAATCAGACTTTTGAGGAACTGCCATGAGTCAAAAAAAAAAAAAAAAAAAAAAAAAAAAAAAAAAAAAAAAAAAAAGTTGGAAACATTTTTATTTTTTCTGGGGTTTGTGGCTGTCTTTAGAATGCCCCTGGGTCATACTTTCAAACTTCTTCACAGTCTGAGGAGTAGAAACTGATTTCTATAAAAATGAAAACCGAGATTCTCACCTAATTAAATGTCTCCGGGAATGAGAAGTTACAGGGAAAAAAACCATCAAGTATCACGAGACCTGCGATAAAAATCACAGGATTTGGCAACACTGAATTCATCACGAGTTAGGAAGTGATAGCACTTGTTCTAGCTGAACAGCAAAAAACAAACAGGCATAAACCTTATTCAAAAATATTTTGCAGGCATGACTGCCAAGCTGACAGCCAACTTCAGTTGGCTGTGAGTAATGCTATTCATTATTTCAGAATATTCATATAGCCAGTAGGTATTTATGGAAATCCTTGAGAATCCTGCATTTTCCATGATGCCAGAATGATTAATTTGTATTGAAAGTTTGTTACTTGCCAATTATCCATCTACTGCTTAAAAATCTGAGTCACACACTCAGCAGCCAGAAACAATACCATGCTGTATGTTTAGACATCTGAGATGCATAACGAATATTCAAAGGAGAAAGTTTGCAATCAAACCGCAGGCTGAAAGTTATGCACTGAAACTGTTCAGCTAAGAAGTAAGAATAATTAATACCTTCTCAAAAAGCTAGACTGATAGCAAGAGAGTGTGTGTTACTTAGAAAGGCAATTACATTCACAGCAAACATTATTTAGAATTAATACTTGGATGACCACAAGATATTAGTTCTAACTACAAACAAATAAACAGAGATGCTCTTCTAGACAGAATATAAGCAGATTCCCAGTTTCCATTGCAGGTTTCGGACTATCATTTTAACTCTGCTTGTACAAAAAAATGGATGAAGCAGATGTACTTCTTACTCAGTCTGTTTTGGTCCACCTATGCAAAATTCCCAGTAGAGCTAGATTTGCAGTTCAGCATATATTCAAGGTAAACAGTGCACCGTATGATTTATATATGGGTTATCGTTCAGCCAAAGTCTGGCATTTCATTGATATGCCTGTTATTTAGATGTATTCAGAAGCCTTCCAATGCATATGAGTTTTTCCCTTACAGTCACTGTATTCTCAAAAGAGATGCAAGAGCCAGATCTTTTCTATTCCCCAAGGTTAAAGGAAAAAGTGAGATGTCCTTTGCTTTTTCAACTCTTTACCCATATAGAATAATTCATCTGCTGATATTCATAAGGTGACTTCCACCAGCAAATGTAAAGATGTCAAGAGGAGAATTTTTAAGCACATATGTAATTGTTTATGATTGGTATCTGCTTTTATTTAGCATACTTGCTAGTGCTCTCTTTCTGCTGTTAGTCCGTATGAATCTTCCTAGCCCAAGAAATCTGCTCTTTGGGGGACTATATTTCATGTTCTTTCACTCTTTGCAAGCTCTGCCATAATAGAATCAATGTATCAAATCAATCCCGCAAAGCAGACGAGTCTAATGGTAAAAGTAGGAGACGGAGGTGTTTTCTAACGGAAATTTTGGCAGGAAGGGATTAATCTGTGTTTGCCTGTTTCCCGTGCTTCTCTTTCCCTTCAAACACAGTGTGGGAGAAGCCAGACACGGAGAAACTGTCTTGTTTGATCCCTGACAGTATTTTTTTTTTAATTTTATCCCAGAAAGTCTTGCTGAGAAAACCCTCTGAGAGTCTTGAAATCACATACTGTTGCAGCTAAGTCCCCTTGATAAATAAAATATTTAAGCACGTTCTTTTGCAGCTCCGTACGTCTTACATTCCTTTGCAATACAGAGCAAGCATAAGAGCGTCACAGGGTGCCAGCAGAGCGCCCCACTGCTCCCTCCAGCTCTCTCCTCCCAGGAAGTACAACTTATAGTCCTGGGCACAGGCATATGCAGTGGGGCACTTCTCTCCAAGCAGGGAGCTGGACAAGGGGTCCATGGAAAAAACTTGTCGCCCCACGCCGAGTTTGCCACTGACCTCCGTCCACCGCAGGAAGGGAGGCGTCCCCATTTTCCCCCCAGGACACCACCCTGTGCCCCAGCCGCGGCGGTCGCTCCGGGTGGCAGCAAGGAGCGGAGCTCCTGCCGCTGTCCGCCTGCCGCGGGAGGCACGGCGCTGACAAGCAGCCGGCGAGCAGCGCCGGCTTCCCGACGGGAGGATGGAGGTTGGGGAGCGATCCAGGGCCAGGATCCGCGCCGAGCCCGCACC
>JANPWX010000112.1:1709662-1778541 GCA_024734555.1 Trochalopteron elliotii
CCGCAGCTACCGCCGCGCTCCGGCCTCACCTGCGACTCACAGCCCGGGTTACAGGGAAAAAAATAAAAATAAAATAAAATAAAATCAACCTGGAGTGCAAAAGGGTAGCTCGCATGCCTCGTGCAGCTGCGCAGCTGTCCCAGAGCTGCCTTCTTGAGTTATGGCTCATAATTTTCGTGGAAAGTTCTCACAGTTCGTGACCCAGGAGATCCCAAACATATGATTTAATCGGGCATTAGTCAATGTCGAGTTTTTCCCTTCCCGACGCGTCGTCTGATCTATACCACATTGTCAGCATCTCCCTGCAGCATGTGGGAGGCACAAGGCACCTTGACAGAGGGCAATGAAGGGAAGAGGGGGAATCAATGTCTGGATTAGGAGCAAATGCAAAACTGGACAGATGTGGCCCTTAATGACATCACAATCATTCTCAGCCTATCGCTCCCACGGCCTGTAACATGTCTGTATTTATGGAGGATGGCAATGGCTTAAGCCACCTTCCAGTGAACACATTTCAGCACACTGGCATCACCTTTAAACTCTTATTTTTATTCTCTTCTTCCAGTGAGCAAACTGCCACCCTTAAACCTACTGTGTCACACAACCAAATTACTCACATGCTTACAACCACAACCAAACTTCTGGTCTTATTTACACGGATCCTCACTCAAGAGCTTTTACTTTGCATAAAACCCCCACCACAGCTCTTTGGGATGTTGAGTTCATGTTTTTTAACACTAAAGGAGTGGGATAAAGCTATTAGCTTATGGAAATGAATACTAAATATGCTACTGACTTTAGAAAAGGTATGTCATCCTGATGTGTTTATGGACATTAGTTATCCATACTACACACTCCCTCCTTCTCATTGTAAAAATTGTTTGAATTATGATTTTATTTAGAAAACAAGTGCATTTATATGCTAATGACTTTTCACTATTCATTGGTTATTATTTTCTTCTCCAAAAATTTCAGGCAACTCATCAACTGGATTGGAAGAAAAACACTGTGCCAGATTTTTTTTTAAAGAGCAAAAGAGTATAGCTGTGTGATTGATTTCCACTAAGAACAAAACTTTATGCAATTCAGGCCACAAACCACTCCTCACAAACACCAAACAACTAACAGATGGAGTGGGTAGCCTGCTAACAAAGCAGAGGTTGAAACTGAATTCCCCCAAATGGTCTGGCAAAAATCTGTGGAAAATAGGATGTCTTTCTGAGTGATTTGCAAAAAGAAGAGAGGCCTGGATTAGGGAACAAATATGCTAATGCCCTAAGAAGATCTACATACTAGATCGTGTGGCATTTGTTTTCCTTGAAATTGCAAGTCTGGATAGACAATCCCAGGTTTAGACCCAGGCAGGAGATGTTACTCTGAAGAAAAGCCTTCCTCTTCCTTCTCCCTGCAGCTGCTCCATACAGACATAAGAAAAGTCAACATGAAGACTCTCCCAAACTATTACCTCTTAGAGTCTTGATGCATAGTAGGCCAAACCTTGTCTTGTGAGATGCCTCAGGTTAGTTCAAGAGCCTTTTTCCCTTTCCATTTCTTCACGCTAGAACCATGTAAAGATTAGAGAGAGATGAGGTTATGATTTGTCAGAATAACTTTACTACCAATCAGGTAGCTCAGTTCATGCATTTATTCACATAATCATACTAGAAACAGTTCAATTACTGAACTATCTTATTGCAAAAGATGACAAACAAGGGACAAAAAAGATGACAAGCAGGAAAAGTATATGTCAAGGGAGACACTTTGACATAGATTAATAGTCTTTGACATTCAGATTATACCATGTTTGGTTGGTTGTTTTGGTTGAGGTTTTTTTGTAGGATGCTGTGGCTTTGGACAACAAGATATGCTGACTGCCTCCTGAAAGACCTGTGAAGTTGAGTCAATCTCTGTCAGGAAAGATTCTGGGATCCCTGGTATCCACTTGCTGTTATGAAACATTCCTTCAGATCCACAGAAGTTGCTATAATCTTCTGTGGTTAAAGCTACCCATTGGAAAATCAGCTGAGAGAAGTGATAGCAATCAAGAAAGGTCTTGGGAAATACGCAATGTGGTATGGTCGCTCCCCAGCAGAGTCTCCAGAACTGAAAGGTCAGGCATTCAAGGCTTTCAGTGAATCTTGTTTATGTAAGTTTTGCATGCTTGACCGTGACTATGGTAAGAAATCTCAGTCAGGGGGATTTTATCTCAAGGAACTGTCTGACAAAGTCAATGCTGTTTTGTTATAATACTTGGCTGAAATGACTCTTCAAAAATGTCGTGCAGAAAGCCCTGGACAGCTAGGGCAGGCAAGAACTGTTCTCTCCACAGCCTGGATTAAACCTGCTGTAGGTGCAAGGACAGGCTGAAGGCATTCTGGAACCTCACAGCAGATGTCTCTGTGTTTCTCTTCTGCCCCACACCTCCCCACCCCTTGCTTCTAATCCAGTGGGAGAGAAGAAAGGGAAAGGCCCACTTGCTACTTCTCCTAAAAGATTAAAACTGATGCCAAAAAACAACATGCTGCAGCTAAGATAGCTTCCATGGTCTTGCTTGGCACCAGGAAACTAAAGGTGAAAGCTCTGATGGACAGCAACCACAGGTGCTGCACAGCAGATGGCTGTGGTTGTGATGACATAAAATACTTCTTTCTTTTGTGACAAAATCAATACACCTCTTCATTAAAATACAAATCTGTTGTTTTTCCGAGTGATTTTACCAGAAATACATAGTCTGGAATTGTATGGAATGCTGTTAGCTTAAAAAATTTCTCAACAGGTCGTCTCACACAACAAAATTTTGATGAAGACCTCTTACCAGTGTGATACCTTGGACTATATTTACATGTCCTAAATGCTACATACAGACCCCCTGGCATCTAGAGTGCCCTTTTCAATGGGAACTATTACGCTAAACAGTTTTTTAGTTTTGTCTGAACTTCAGCTATCTGGTCCTTAGTGCACCCAGCTCTCCCAAATAAACTCACAGTCATGAGTACTGTGCAAGAACTGACACATTTCTTTCCAATTCCCTAATCTGAGCCCACAATTTATCCCACATTGCCTTCCCTGGCACAAACATCAGACACCGTCTACTAATAACAACAGAGGAGGCGGAAAGACATAACAAGAAAGCTGTACTGAACACTTTATTCTGCCTGGGATGTAGAAATAAGACTTGACATAAAGAATAACTGCAATGAGCATATGATTTATTGTTTATATCATGTCATAAGACAAAGCTCTCAGATATTAGCGGCCTAATAAAGTGATATAATGCTTGCTATGTGTTTATCCATGTGGTAAATAGATAGCACAATTGACACTTGAAGCACTGTAAGAGGAGCAATGGCTACAAAATCAGAACTCTGCGAGGTAGTGGCAGAATTTATTGCTAATTCCATCCCTCAGGAAATAAGGAAATATTACTCTCCAGTAATATTCAAATATCTGGTGAATTAAAATATTATTGATGACAACATTCCAATACCGCTCTCCTTTCCTCCATCTTTCCTCTACCAGGAGAGCAGGACAAGCATTACAGGGTTTGCAGCCTGGCATAAAATTCTTGCAGCATCTCAACACAGAAGAGGCTCAAACCTAGAAATTCCATTTTACGAAGAGGCTGAGAACGAGACATTGTTTCTGATGCAGAGGGAAATGCTTTCACAACAAAACAGCTCCCAGTGCCACCACTGCCACTGTGATTCCTGTGTCAGCCAGCATGGCCCAAGGAGCTGGCTCCAGCAGAGTACAGTATGACCATCTGCATCTCCTTTCCATGATAGCATCCTATGAACAACACTACTGCCTTAATGAGACAGAGATGGCTGTTACTGAGTTGGACACTACACTCTGGAGTAGGATAATCTTCTGGGCAGAGATATTTGAAAATTTCTGGTAAATGTGAACATCATAAAAAATATCCCAAACTCTATTGTCTATACCCCATGACAGGCCAATCCTTCTAGCATGCAGGTGGCACCAAATATATTTTCAAATTCAGAACTCTCAGGCCACGCTCTTGGGGGTTCATGTGAACTGAAGTCATCAGTTTGTCTTCAGTGAGAAAATGTTCAGCACAGTTCCCTCCCCAGTCCTCATGTTTGGGTATCTTGTTTGAGATTATTGTCTACACTCTGATCCTTCACAAAGAGTAATGCAAACATGAGGCTATGGGGGGATTAAAGTTTACTCTCAAAGAGCAAAAATGGCATAACTGGGAAGCACACATATTAGAGGTGAACAATGTCATCTTGACTCATTTTAGCAAAGAGGAAATCCAATCAATATGTCCAAGTTTTCCAGAATACGTCATGAAAACGTTGTTGGACAGACTGCAGAATTCTTCTGTCTCTCATGGATCATCTATTTGTATAGGAAATAAATCCCCTTGACACTGCAAGAGCCCCAGTATAGCTCTATTCTTCTTCATATCCATAAAGTCTTCTAACTCAAGTGGTAATTTTGCAGATTAGACTTGCCCTAAGTAATACTTCTTCATATCATGGGGAGACAGTAATACCTCTGCTCAGCAAGTGCAAATTGGCAATAGTCTCTCCTACCAAGCGGCACAGCCTGCTTGTTCTTTCACTGCAATATTTATGTCTGTCTCTGTAACAGTTCCTTTAGCTAGGAGCAAAACCCTAGTTAGGCAAAGCTCTGGGAAACTGCCACATGCTCCTGCAACTATATGTTGCCATAAAATAATTCAAACACACTATTAGAGTGTGTAATTTAACTCATATGTAGTTAGAATATGCAGAGTTTGCCAAGTGACTGCATCCAGCTGGAAAATCAATTTATATATGCCAGTTTAATAAAACCTGAAAGTCTTCCGCAATACATGAAGAAATGTTAGACAACGTTGAAATTGTACATTATGTAAAACCAAACATAGCTGTAAATTACAGGCTGAGTGTGAAGGATCATTCGTCTCCTGCCAAAATTCATATAAACGGTCACCAATTTGGGGATGGAGGGGGAAACATACCATAATAAAATGAAACTTTGTACAATGCCAAGTACAAGCTTCCAGGGCCAAATTTTTGGTAGAATAAACCTTAAAACAAAATTGACTTTGGACTTGAGCCATCTCTTACTGATTTAAATCTGCAGCAGTCAGGGGCTACAGTGGTGCAAATGAAAACAGAAAACAGGTGATTTAATGGTGAAGAGGTCTTTCTATGTACTACAAGTGAGCCCTGAGCTCCCAATCTGGCCTAACCACATTGTTTGCCTGCGGAGCTCTCCCTTCATTCTTACTTTAGAAAGCACTATTTTCTTGTCCATGAGGTGTGCACTCTATTGCTCTGTGTGTATAAATCCAGCCCAAGAAGTATCTAGGTTATCCATTCCATTGCCTGGGCTTTGCTGGTGGCACCCAAGGCATCTAGTTAGGAAGAGTAAGATGCTGCCTTGTGATTGCCATTGGGATGTTCAGGTGCAAAGCACTGAGTGTCACCAGTCCTGCCCCAGAGAGACAGAGAGCAGCATTGCAAACCCCACAGTGTGGATGCTGCTAATTACCAGTCTTGCTTCTGCTCTCAGCAAGAGGATGAATAGTGAAGTGGAACACAGATACTAGGGAGAAGCATTTCCTCCTCTCCCTAGTTTCTTTCTTGAAGCTGTATAGGATGAGTTGGGAATGCCTGTGTTCAGGCAGGAGAAAAACATGTGACTTCAGCTTTCAGACCTCTCTTAACATCTTTTACTAACACCAGCAAACAAATTGTCATTAGTACTAAGGAACACAAAAAACTACAGGAGTGAGCCAGGCTTTATTGCACTGTGATGGTTACTCTGTTTTCTGGACAAACAACACAAGGTAGGAAAAACAACACCCATCTGCAAAACAATGTTAGTCTGATCCCCTTCCCACACATGTGGTCAAATCTAAAATAACTATTTAGATTAAATTAAATCCTCATCTGCATTTGCATAAAGGTTTCTCTGCAGAAGTAAGGTGAGTACAACAGGTATTTAGTGCACATTGCTTGCACACTGCCTACACCACCCTGACTGGGTCTCCCTCTCAGGGTGCTCTTGATGCAATGGGACCAAGAGTAGCCAGACAGAAAATGTTTACAGGGCAGCTAATGTGAATTTGTGCTCTTCTAGTGAATCACTCTGACTTTGCTCTGGTCCCAAAATAAGAAAGACAAAGACTCTTCATTTAACACTTAGTATCTCAGAGATCAGTTCTGTTCATTGTAGCACTACAAAAACCCCAAGGAAACTCCATTTAGACCATTAACTACATCAGCAAAATTCTGGAAACTGAATTTGGCCCAGTTTCTAACATTTGCTTCCTGAAAGCTTTTCCAGCTTGTGGACATTGGATGGATAAGTTTTCAGATACTCTGGTTATCAAGGCAATTCCTCCAGCCTTTCAGATGAATCAAATTTATCTTAGCAAACTATTTCATCCAAGGTTGTAGGAATCACTCCTTACTCACATCAACAAGGTCTTACTTTGCACCTGAACCTGCAAATCCCCTCACCAGTCTCTCATTCACCCTCGCTTAGGGCATGTTTGTTGGCAGGGAGTATTGGCACGAGTCTTTGTTTTCACGGAATATAGTTTCACCTTGGCTTAGCACTTGACATCCTCGGTATCAATGCAGCCACTCACAGAAGTAAAGGTCATTGATTTAAACCACAAGTATTCAAGATTACTTTTTTACGATCGCCACTGTCCAACATACAATTAGGCTTTCATATGCAGAATGTGTTTCAAGAACTGCCAGTAATTTTCATTCCATATACAGTAGATTTTATGCCAATACATGTGCTTTATATCTGATAGCAAGAATATTTAAGAGAGTGGAAGGTCAATCTTTTATAGACAATCCAAAAAGTAAAAACTGAGAAAGATATGGAAACGTGCACACTCAGCAAGAACCCTAGCAGGAAAAGCTTTCTAGGTGATTAAATACAAAAATGAGTGTTGTCCAATTGGTAAACCCATTGCAGGATGTGTGCACACCAGTCACAGAAGTGCCTGGAATGCAGAGCCATTTAAGTTCAGCTTTTAACAAGGCAGTTGTGGACCTGGACACAGGCCAGATATAAAAGCCCTGGGCCCAGCATGGGCTAATTTACCAAGCTGTTACGATGGCGATGTAATCTAACCAAGTTTAATGGCTTTGAAACAAACTGGGAACACTCACACAGCCAGTAACCATTTGTCAGCTGGGGAAGCAGCAGTAAAGAGCTGAGCACAAAAAGGTAGACTAGCTAACTTTTCTGATTCTCCTCCCCAGGGCATTCCTGACTGTGGCCTTAAACCCAAAAAAAGAGAAATATATACAAGGCACTTAGTACAACTATCTTTCCAGGTGCACCAGTGCCAGTTTAAAGACTGTTCACCCACAACTAGTTCTTCTTCACTGAAATACAGCTATTGATAAAATACATACAACAGTATTACACTTTGGTTTGAAATAGTCATATTGGCGCAGGATAAAAATTGGGAGTTATTGTATCATTTTACTTATACCAGTGTGATTAAAGCAATGCAACTTATGCAGGCAGATAATTTTCAGACTACCATGCAAGGTAAAAATGACAGCTGTTGCTGTGTACCAGACTTGATTTCGTTACCTCTGAATGAACAGTTTCTAACCAGGCCACACTCATCTTTCTGATGGATGCAAACTACATAACATCACTGGAAAGACTCCAGTTTACCCCAAAATGTAATTACATTGGCTCAATGTAATGAAGCCAAATCTCACTTCACTTTCGGAGAAAAAAAGTAAGAAAATTCAGCTTCCTTAAAGAGTACTGGAAAGCAGGAAGAATAACTTTCAGAAAAATGTTTTCACTCCTAAATAAAGACCTTTCCATGTATTGCACAGATTTCATGCTCAATTCAGATAAGCAATAAATATGTATGCTGTTTTGTTTAGCTTGATTTTGCCTTCAATTTGGTGAGTTTATGTTTAAAAAGGGGGAAAGTAAATCTACCATTGTTAATGACAAAAAATAAGACTTGCCTTTTAAACCAGAGGGTAATAATGATTTTGAGATTTGAATCACATAGTTCTTCATCTTCTACCCTTGACCATATCCAGAGAGAGACAGAAATATGGGCCAATCTTTATGAAACAGACCAAAAACTAGCTTTCAGTAAGAAAGCAAGCCCCTAGTCTGCCAGGTTTTATTGCTACTGGCAGGAATTGTGTGCTTAATCCTCTACTCCCTTCTTGGATGCAACCCTAGCAAGACGTGAATGATAGTTTTATCATGAGGGAGTACTACACCACCAGTCCCCAAAAATACGTATCACTCAAGAGTGCTTTGAGGATGTAGCATTTGATTCCAGTGGAGCCACATTTATCTTTAGCCCTGGGAAGACCCAAAAGACAGTTCTGTCACTAGCTCTAATGAGAGATACAGATCAGTCACTCAACACATAAGAGGCTCAAGCAAGGGTGAGGGCCTTCCCTTTAAAATAAAGACCCTCACAAGAAATTTTCAGCTGAGTTTCCAAAAATCAAGTCTGAAAGAGACACCAGTCATGAGCCACTAGTGTAGAACAGGACAAGATGGTGAGGAGACAATCCAAGTTTCTATGGACAAAGAAAAAGATGTGGGATTTTTGAACAACAGTTGATTAATAGGAGAGGTACAGCTGAAAAGCCATGGTTTTCCAGTTCTGAAGTAGCTTCCTCCAAAAAGAGGTCTTGACCCGAAAGAAGGAATAGCAGATAAGACATTCACTCCTGTCATAAATATATTTTGAGGTGAAAGAGAATGAGGTCAGGTATCTGTATCACTTACATTTTTATGATGATTTCCAGAGCATAAGCATTTCTGTCATCATGCAATAATTTTAGTGAAAGCATCTTACACAGAAAACAGCATTTCAGATCCATTTTTATTGCAGATTTAGTTTCTAAGCAACAAATTACTAGCATTTCAAGGGGGCTGCATTTAGTTGAAAACTGACAGTCATATAAATTATCTATGTATATTTGGCAGAAGAGAATGTGGGAGAAATTTCTGGAGCTTACTTTTACTGAAATAACTTCATTGAATAAAAAAAGGAAGAAAGAAAAGTTGAAAGCCATTTTGTATTGTGAAGATATTGACACTTTTGAAATGGAAAGGGCATATAGGTCTTCAGTTCCAGGTCCATTCGTTGAAGAATCTTGTTGGGCTGTAATAATCAAACTTTTAAGATTTAAAGAAAAGGAGATAATTCTGATAAAGGCAATACAATACCTTAAAGAAAAAAAGCAGAGGATATAGAAAGGTGAGAGAGAGTTCATATTTTTGCCTGTTCTACCCAAAAAGAAAAGACAAGAGAAGAAAGGAACAATCGAATTTGAGGCTTTAATGCCAGGAGGGGAAAAAAAGTGAGACATGAAATTTCGCAACCTACAACCCCCATAATAACAGCAGGAACCATGACCATCTAGCAGAGGCAGTTGAACAGTTTGTCAAGGAGATTTTTCCTTCTGCCATGGATTTCACTGTTGCAGCAGTGCATAGGCTTTTCCATGTTACTTGGCCCTATTCCATGGCTTTTATTGAAGATTAAGGCTTGAAAGAGAAAAGAAAGCAAACAGAAAACAAGTACAGGCTCAACATCTTGATAGAAGTTTATACTGTGGGTCTGCCTTGTTGCTTTAAACACAATTGTTTTAGCTGCAGGCATTTCAGTTTCAAACTGTGATTAGTTTAAAGGCTTACTGAATGTGATTTTATGGAGACATTAAGTGTTTTAATTTCCATGCTTATTTCCAATTCATCATATACCATCCTTAAAAGGAAAAACAGCCCAACACATTTTCATGTTTCTCTGAAGGTATAAATTCCAGTAAAATATGCAAGTGGAGGGTATAAATGGGAAGTGGGAACCTGTCTTTGGTCAAGTCAAGTAGCAGAAGCATGAGCTTGTACATAATTACTTGTAATACTATGTGGAAACCTGGAACTGATGAGGATATGATTTTCAGAGTGCTAAGTTTTCCAAGCTCTACTTTATCATGCTGAGTTTGCAGATGCTCAGCCCCATTTAGAAGGCTGACAGTAAGTTATGAACTCTTTTTGTCATGGAGAGGTGTCCAAACGTAAACCAGTGTACTGAGTCAGCTCCTGGGCTGCCCATGTGCTCCCTTCGCCACCCAGAGTATTCTGTAACATGCAAACAGAAGCAACCCTTGGTGTGTTGTGGCTCATATCTGTACTCTGGAATCTCAAATGCCAAATATGATTATCACATGACACCAGGTTGTAAGAGGAGAAATATCTTCCAGGATTTGGGATGTCATAGCAGGGTGGAGAATCCTGCACAGACTGCTTGCTTCTGCCTAATCCTGCTGCATAAGCCCGGGCAGGGAACTTGCTGCCTCTGTGCTCCTCCTTTCTCACTTCTCCACTATTTGTCTGTCCTGGCCCTTCATGCTCTCCACTGCTGGGTTTTGTAACCAGAGGGGCACTACAAAAGCAGAAAAAAGATGCCTTCTCCAAGTGGTGCATGCCACATCCAACCTTCAGGCTCTCAAGTTTCCACCAAGGAATTCCTGCAGTGCCTGGCTGCAGCAATGGCATCACAGACTAGAGAATTTATAACATCCCAAGCCTGTGAAAGGACTGGTGTCAACTTTAACCCTCTAAGGTCATGTCAATCCCACACCTCCCAGCATTAAGGAGGCCCTGCAGGAACATTTTCAATCTGTTCCACCATAGCTGTTACCCCTCACACAATATCCCAGGTGGTGGGACTAAGGAGAGCAAGACAGGGAGCATGACTGCAGCCTGGCAGCCAGGGCAGTCACCTGGAGGGGAAGCAGGTATCCAGCAGTGGTTCAAGGCCCTTCCCTGTGAACACAGTATATTTTTTAACTGCTGGGCGTGTAGCGTGAAGAGCAGGAAGCAGAAACAGCGACCCAAGTCCCCTGTGGATCCAACCCTCTGTTTTATTATGTGCATGTGCAGCAATGTTATACAGCAGACCTCTGGTCTGGTTTTGTGTCTTCAGGCTGCAGTTTAATGATGAATAATTAGGTTTTGGACAGCTCTTGGCAAAGGCTGCGACTGAATACTTTATGCTGTAATGGATGTTAATCTGAAAATTGTGTTTGCAGTTCTGTTTGATCATCTGTAATGAAAGTGGTCAAATTGTAATTTGGTCTTACTAAAAAAAAATAAATAAATCACCAAACCTATTTCAAATCCTACTCTTGCCTTATACCAGCAAAAACAAGCAAGAATTCCATTACATCCAATGGTTTTACAGAACAAGAGATAAAAAAAGGTTTTCAAAAATAATTTGAAAGAGTTAAAGGTTCAACTGAATCATCAAACCATGGGAATTCGAGTTTTTCTACACAAGCAGCTAGAGCTCTATCATCACAACATACCAAGCTAAAAAAAAAATAAATACTAAGTTATATTAAATATTTTAAAACATTGAATCTTCCAAGGTGTCTAGTTTTGCATTTGACTCTGCTAGGAACCTTGTTGCAAATGTTTTTCTCAAAAATGGCCAGATACAAGAGAGTGTCAAAGAATAAATGGTACCCATGTGTCAAACATTGCTTCCACATCTTGTGACTGATATGAGACACTCTTAGCACTTGCTATGAAACACAGACTGAACTGGCTGGAACACTGATCAAAATACATCCACAAGTGATTTCACCTTATGAGCCAAACCTTCACCTAGAAAAGTGTGTGAAATTCAGAGTAGTTGCTGACTACATCAGCATGGATGAGAAAGGACATGGCATCAGAACCAGACAGTGTGACACAGTCAATGTGACCCAGTGAGGCAGTGGCAGAAACACAAATTACAGTACAACCACAAACTATTTTTGAAACCTTCATATAGATAATAGCTGCATGAATAATCAGTGACTGCAACTTTTAAAATAGGAACTTTCAACAATGTTGAAGTGAGAAGTGACAAAATAGGGTGAACCTCTTCCCAAGAATGCCATGTTGTTCATGCAGCATCCATGCCTCTGTGACAGTGTTGTGTTGGAAGTCTGAGTGACACTGGCCTGCAAGGCTGAGACAAAGTGGATTGAATCCTGAAGTCTTCATGGGGGTACATTGATTTTAATGAATCAGAGACAGGCTAGAGCCAAGGGGAGTTAAGTCTGGATAAGGAAGGAGACACAGATGAATAAAGATTTCAGCATTTGGCTTCACCTTTGTAAAGAAATAATAAAAATATATTGCACAAGTTGCATATCTGTCAGCTAAATTCATTTTATCTACAACACTTTATTGGTCTCTTGCAGCTCTAGAGAACAATTGAAATCTCAAATTACAAAACCACCTAGTTTAAGGCTTGATCAGTACTGAAGCCCTCAGACCCTGAAATACAGTCTCCAAGTTCCCATTCAAATTGTCATCAAAGCTATACTCCAAACATTAAGTCCATGTCAGCCTTAGTGGAAGCAGATGAGGACTACAGCTGCATCTGGTTTGACTTCCCTTTAATAACTACAGCCAATTGAGCCATATCAAAGAAAATGTAAGTATTTTCTTAAAAGGCAACTTTTTTTTCTTTCAAGAAAATAATTGCAAAAAATGTTAATTTAATATTAAATAAGTCTTATTTTAAAATATAAGAATATAATATCTACTGGACTAGAACAGGCCAAAAATATCACAGAGCAAGTTACAACATTCTCCCCTTTCAACAGAATCATTCCTGCATAAGAAGAAAAATATTTGAAAAACTCAGCTTCTGTGACCAAAGTTAAATTTAAACTTAAATCCAAGCTCTGTGAAGACTCATTTAATCCACAGACTCCCACACATCCCTGTACAAAAGAATGGCCCATGCAGGTCCTTTGCAAGCTCTAGCCCTCACTCACTCTGTGATGCAGACACTTCTGCTCTGCCTCTACCTGCTGGAAAATTAAACCTTCAACAAAATGCAGTGGGAGAGATTTTGCTGTTACTCCCAATGAAACCAACGACACTAGCATGCAACAGGAAGGTACCTCCAGGCAGAAAACATATTAAGCATATTTTCCACTAGCTTTATTAATTTCTTTAGGTCTTTGACAACTATTTAAAGCATTTCTCAATTGCTTATCTAATATCATGGTCATTGTAATGTTAATAACTTTCTCAGTCACTGATGTCCATGTTCTTCCTTTACTTGTCACAGACAGGAATGTTTTATTGTCCTAAAACTGGAGGCCTATGGCATACAAAAATTAAATCTCAGGTAGATTTTAAAATTTTAGAGTTACTTTTCAATAAAAAAGATACCAGTTTTCTCTAGTTCTTTTGCAGGCCAACCACGTCTTATGTGTCTTTAACTAATCCTTCATTAGATATTCACATGCCAAAAATCAATTAAGTGGCTGTTTCAGAGGAGAATTTCTCATTGCATCTATTGGTAAGTTCTAACACAGCCAGACACGGCTAGAAAGCTGTGACCTGAACCCCTAGATTGTAGTTTACTGATACAGGTATTATATATGCTCTCTGCTCTTAACTTCTTTCAACTCCTTCTCTGAGCTATGGCTATAAGTCAGGCACCCAGCTGGGTGGATAGAAGTAAATTAAAATTCCACAGTGCTCACAGAGCACAGACACAAATGTAAATCTGACAGACACATACCAATAAAAATTTATCTTGATTTTTTGCTATGACAAAACATTGAAGTGTTTAAAAACATCTGGAGGACAAAAACAAAGGGCTACAAACCACAATTTTCCTCTAGAAACATGTTTAAGGGGACTTCTTTGACATAAGCACACGTTAAGTGTAATTCTTATTGCATGTGACCATTGCCTCCATCACAGATGTGGACTAGTAAATTTAGCAGAGATTTTGTAATTGATGTGTTACCAGCTAAGATAACAAATTTTGTTTCTCTGCTAAACATTTGTATGGTTCATATCACTAATATCTGAAAATATCTCAAGTGTTACAGAGGGAGAAATACCATCTTTTAAAAGAGAAAATTTCCTATTTATTTAAAAAACTAAAAATCAAAATTTCCATGTAAGCATTAATGAGTCTGTTGTATTTTGGGGGTCCAGGGGTGATGGGAGTTTGGGGGGAGGGTGTTGGTCTAAGGTATTCATACTATTTTTTTGTTCACAGATGAAACTAGGGAAAATGACCTGGTTTTACATGAGTATTTGCAGTTAAAAAATTAAAAGTCACTTTTTAACGTAAAAAATACTGTTAACAAAAATAAATCATCAGGAGAACAAATTTTTATGCTTGCCTTTTTTTTTTCCATTAAAAAACCCAGAAATTTAAAAATAATTAAAATTTTCTGCCAAAACCCTCTTATTTTCACTCTTCAAAGGCCTTTTTAATTAAAACACAAATCCAGCTATAAAAATTCTACAAGTTTTCCACTAGTACTTACAAATTGGAAACAATCTTTCATCTTTCCCACACTGGGTAGAAAAAGCTTACATTTAAATTTAAGAGGTGACTATTGCATAAGTCTTTGTGTGAGGAAATCACTGAAAAAAACTCTGAGAAATGTATTTTAAATTTGAAAGTAATTTTTTAGTTTGAGAGGTTTTTGGCCTTTTACAGGAGAAATGCTGCAATTCATCCGATCCTTGTCGGGAATATACCCATTATGTGTTCCTCCCAGTGGTCAGCAGTTTCCACTGGTTCAATTTTCAAAGAAATTTTTAGGCTTGAAGGAGAAAAACCAGAAAAATGTTGTTGAGCCATTTTTCAGAAAAAATATTTAATCCAAAAATGTTGGTTAGGGCTCATGGATATTTCAAACACCCAGGACATCAGCAGCACTGCTGAAGAGGAGCCACACATGAGTTTGCTGAGGTTTAACTTCATAACGTTGCTCACTTCAGCTAGACTTCCTTGAATACAGGCAAAATCTCAGGCCACTAGTGACTCCTCCAAGGAGGATTTTCAGTCCTAGGGAGAACACAGATGGTGAACTTCAAGAGCAGGAAGCCTATAGAGTGAGAAAATTCTAAGGTACTGTGTACTTGACAAGTTATTTGGATAAACAGTTAGGTTTGTTTGGTTTGGATTATGCAGAGGTTTTCCTATATATGCCATATCTTTACTTACTAAAATATTTACTATTTAATGGTTTACAAGTTCTAGAAACACACTTTTCCAAATACTCATGCCAATTGCTCTTCCACAGCACTATGTGCTAACAGTATACTAGTTTATTTGAATAGAAAAAGATTTGGCTTGAATTTATCCTCAATAATTTTTGGTGTTTGGTGAAACAGTTGGATTCATTTATCCCTGCACAAACCATCAGGATGAATGCCATTATCATTACAAAGTGAGCCCAAGCACAACTCACTCTTCATTCTACTGTTGATGGAGAGTAAGGGTAAAATGCTAAATTAGAGTCCCAGCTTGCCTACCAAATCCTTTCATGTTTTCACATGAGCTGATTCTCTTCTGTCAGCTCTAACCATGATGCAGCTTTGTTCTCATCACTTTTGCCAGCATTTCCAGGAGCTCAGCTACCACCAGAATAGTTTGTCCTTTGCCATCACAGAACCAGGATAACAGAGCAGCGACACAAGATCACTGGCAGAAATTTGCCCTTAAAAAAAAACCAAACCAAACCAAACAAAAAAAAACCCCAAAACCCAAAACTATAAGCAGGACAATTCAAAGCATTTAAGTCAGGTGGAAGAAATTCCAACAAAAAGGAATCAAGAGGGTGTAAAATGCAAGTGTGAATACATTCCAATGGCAGGCAACAGTGCTAGCCTAGGCTGATGCAGTGAAATTCTGCAAGGCACTTGTGCATCAATGCCACAAGCATTACAGGCCTGCACAGGTTGTGTGACTACCTAGGGCAAAGCTGGTAACCAAGGTAGTTTACTAACAATGAACTCCTAATACACATTACTTCAAACCAAAATGCACATGAAAATGATAAAACACTGTGTTCATGCTGTTTCGTGTAAGAGTCCAGACTGGTGGCAAGTTATTAGATCTTTATGCTTCTGTGTGCCAGTTCAAGCAAAGCCTAACAGGAGCATGTGCTCACATCCTTCCCAATCCTCCTGTGACTAAGCATGGGCCACTCTCAGCCAGGGAGCCTCTTTAGCTGCCCTAGGGATTGCAGCAAAATCAGATTTCTTCAGAGGAATGTATAGACACAGATTACTCCTTGTGGCACACTGCACAAAGCACTGCACCTGTGCTCGGTGCTCCACTCTATGTGCTCCAGCCTGGGATGTAACTTACACCACTGTGAGCTGTAGCCACACATTTTTGCAAAGGGCAACTTCTGCTGATGGCAACATCATTCTAACCTTACTAATTTCAGTGTTGTATTGCACTGGGTTAAATCAGAGATGGATGCAATCTAAGTCTTCTGGTTTCCTTTATAGCATCAGTGCACTGCCATTTTCAATTCTCTCCTGAGCAGTTGATTCAGAGAATTCAGGACTGCTGAAAGGTTCTGCAAAAAAATGACTGAAATAGTTTATAAATCCTTGGAGGGAGCATAACTGCACAACATTTGTAGGACAAGGAACATTCTTTACAGTGGTTATTTTATCCTGTGATTTATACTGGTCTCCTCCATCTATCACATGGCTACAGCATTCAGTCCTGCCTAGTAGGAATTCACTTTTGGCCTCATGCTACACTCTCTTTGCCAAAGGAAAACTTGCCTTCAGTTTGTGGAAGCTTTCTACATTTGTTTTCTGTGTGATGATGTCAACTAACGGCATTAAATTCTGTGGATGCATTTGTCCTGTGGCCCTTGGTGTTAAGACTGGGATTAATACCATTTCAGTGAGAAACTGAAAGCATCCCATGATAGTCTGAACTCTAATTCAGAGGTTTCAGGTACAACTCAACAGGAAAGTTTGAGTCTAACCTCCCTCAATATTTACCCAACTGCTTCAATGAAAACAGCTACAAGAAGAGGAACTTACCTGATCCAAGGACAGAGACACCTCCTCACATGGGTTCAAATCCTGAATTTGATGGTTCATGAGCTTTGAGGGCATTTATAATTCACATACAGTTGAGTCTTTTGGAAATGATCCACCTTAGCTTTTCATAGAATTCAAGTCCTGGCTATTAAGTTTCTATGATAAAGACAAATAGATTAATTTTTTTAAAAAAAATACTCCTAACTTTAGTTTGTTTGATTTTAAATACCTGCCAAAATTCTTTATATTGCACACTTCCTCCCTCCTTGACCAGGGTCAAAACTGGGTCTTCAAATATATCTCCCAGCATTGCTTCAAGCAGAAGGCTGAGCCAAGTCTCTATCTTATAGCACAGGCAGGTGGGAAGGATCACTTGCACCTTCCCTCTAAATACCAAAAAACCCACACAGGTCTTCCCAGGAACATTGTCACACAGCCACTCACTTTCATGATATTATGACCACTTACTTTAATTCTCTGGGTACAGAAATACAAATTTAAACTACAATTAATAGTTTGGATTCTGCAGTTCATAGACCTTCATAAACAGTATTTTAACTTTCCATCACAGCACTTCCTCAGTTCTGTGCACTCTCACTACACATTAAGTGCAACAGGAGTTTGCTGCCAATAATAAGCAGACCATCACAGATTCACAGAATCCCTCAGATGGGAAAGTACCTCAGGAGGTCTCTGTTTGCCACTCCTCATATTCTCTAATCCCTGCCCAAAATTATTTTCAAGTTTAAGAATGCTGCAATGCCATAGAAAACAGTGGCTATGAAGAAAGTCAGGAAATATCCCCTGCAGAAGGGTGGCAAGATAACACAATACTTCAGTTCACTGCAGTGGCATCAAGAGATGTCTCTGCAGAAAGAAGCCTATGATAGGTCATACAGGTTCCTCTACTGCCGTGACAAGCTTGAAGCAATTGCTCCAGGCTAACCTGTAACCTGAGGGTGAGCAGCTTCTTCATCTACTGAAAAAGTCTGATCAGTCAAGCTTTCTTCACAAATCAACTCAGGATGTGAAATATTAAAGGAGTTCCATCTTTCAGTAGAAATAAAATCTGAGAGCATCTTTCTCCTTAACCCCAATCCAACAAAAGCCACCCAAATTATTTCCTCTGCAGGAAGTCCTTTTAGGGATAAAAGAAGTCATACAGGATTTGGATCACTTCCTGGATTTGTGTGCATGACGAACAGCAGCAAAGCCAACAGCACCTTATGTCTACTTCAAAGTACAATCCAAGAGAAAGGAAAGAGGGATTCTGAACTAAGAGATCTGGATTGCCTTCTCCACTATTCACAAGGTTTACTTGATATGTAGGCCAGCAAAAGGTCCCCTTTCCTTCGCCTAGAAAGACCCATCCTGCTAACACAAACAAAGGAGGAGACAGAAGCTGCAATGCATATTGAAAGTAACAGAGAGACAGACACAGAGGGTAGAGATTTGATAATGCAGACAGAGGGGGGGAAAAAAGGAAGAAAAAAAAAGAACTTGTTAAGATTCTTTCTAAGAAAAATGAATCTTCACTGCACTGGTGCTCTTATTAGAATACCTCATGCTTTTTTCTTGCTCTCTTTTCTTGACACAGTAAGTTATGTTCAAGCTGCCTGAGACTTTGTCAGGGTATCTCATTGTTCTTCTCCCAGACAGCTCCCTCATGACTCCAGCACCCAGCAACAGTGCTCCAGGGGCGAGTGTGACCACACCTCCAAGGGCTGAGGATGCTCACACTCAGAGTGGTGATCAGAAACAATCACCTGCAACAAGACTCAGTCCACATGCCTTTACAAAATCAAGAGAATGGACACAAAGCATGTCTGATGTAAAATGAGAAGGAGCAAAGAAAGCATCAAACTCTTTCATGAGAAAGTTCTCTTACTCAAGGTAGTCTATCAGAGGCAGAAGAGGCACCTCTTTTTGGAGCTTCAGATGCCTTGAGGTGTGCCAAAATTCAGCATGCAAATGAAGAGTTCACAGCAATTTAGCTTTCTTTTTCTTTTTTAGCAAGGTTTTTCCAGGTAATTGCCACTTTATGGAACCGATAGTGTTACAGAAGCAACTGGAAGCCCTGCAGTGGCATTGTTCATAGATAGTGCAGAAAATCACGTCTGTCCTAAGGTACTTGCAGTCAGAGATAAAACAGACAAAATGTAAAAGACAAGTATAATCTACATTCTACAGGAGGTACAGGAAAGCATACAGCAGGTTTGGTCCATGTTTCACCAATGGAGACCTGAGCCCAGGTCTCTGCAGACTTGATGCTAAGCCTCACCAAGGGAACAAGCTTTCCCTTGGAGAAAGCATGGAGGTGGTGTGCCTGCAATACTGATTGTAGCTGATGTTATCAGCAGATAATCAGAGTCTGTCTAGAAGACAAGTCACAATCCACATGCCCTGAAAAGTAATACCTACATGACTTTTAAAAACAAAGTAATTTTGTGGGGAAAGCACAACATCTGTCACAAGGTAAGACTTGTTCTTCAGTTTCAGGATTCTTGAACCAGGTTAACAAAATGTTACTTGGCCCATTTTTATTTTAGTTTATTCCTTTGAAAACAGAACTTGGATGAGGCACACTGCACATCTAACGCTTCAATCCTGAGACAGAAAGTAGCACAGGGGTAAAAAATATTGCTTACATTTTCCTGACAAAGTGGGGATAGGCACTTAACTAAGAATTCTGAGGATCCTAACACTCTGGACAAAGTATTATGACTTTGACAAGCTCAAAGTTACAAGGTACAGCTCCCCACTGAAATGATGATCCATCCTGGTCTAGCAAACTGCATGTCCAAAGTCCTCAATAAGGAGGTTTTCAAGCCTGAGGTTTTAATCTAGTTTATGGTTTCCAGTCCAGAATGAGGTTACTATTGATGAGTTCTTTCAAACATTTGAATCTCAATTGTGAACATCAGGCTGAAATATCATCCTTTCATGCACTTACAAGGACAAATGAAAGTATTGCCAAATGTCATGGGTATACAGGAAAAAAAGTGTACCCTTCTGTACTTCAGAGACATTTGAATTCCAGTGATTCTGAAGTCTAAGAGGTACTACAATCTCTTGAAGAAAATCAGGACAATCATCATATGTCATTTGCTTGATTGCTACCCCAAGCAGGTGTGATCTTGAGTTGCACATCAAAGGAAGATTGGGATTCACTCTCTCTGGAAGGATGGAGACTTTCAACAATTCAATATAGTACTGAACTATTTACCACCATTAGTGAAGTAAATAATTAACTTTGCTCACTGGATGAAAGATTGGACTCCAACAATGCACACAGTTTAAACAGACAAACCAAAAACTGCCTGCCTACATTAGCATTCCAAATATTTTGGCAATTGAAAAAAAAGACAGCTAACAGCACCACATTAGAAAAACTGTCCCCAAAACAAGAACTGCAATCTGACAACATCAAAAGTTAAAATTGCATTTAAAAGAAATTCTTCTGTTTTGAAGAAGAAATACACACAAGCAGCAATGTTCCTAATTAAAGCCCTCTGCAAAGTCCACGGCCCCCAGGTCTCCATGGAGAAGGGAAGCCTTTTGCTGGGAAATGAGTCAGCAACTCTGTAACTGAGCCTTCTGCACTGAGCTCCAAGCACCTTGCACACTGCTGACCTGCCTCTCACAGCAAATGTTTAGGAAAGAGCCTGATGACAGTGGCAGACAGGTAGAGAGAGTCACCACCCAGGGAGATACAGGTTAAATGGGCACCAATATCAGCTCAGCCCAGACCAGGCAAAAGAGTCAATGGATTCCCACTGAGAACCCCATCCAGAAATACCCATGCAAATGGCAGCAAATCTGTTATTGCAGGATGAACACTGGGAGATGCTGCCATGTAGATCAAAGACTGGCTCAAGGCTGGGTGTGGATGGGGGCCACAGCAGGGTCAGCCAGACAACAAGCCATCAGAGTTATCTGCCCTGCTCTCTCACAGGGGGCAGACTCAGAAGCATGGCAGGACACCTTGTGCTGCCCCAGTGATGTGCCTCACATGCTCTCTAAATAGTTGTGAGCTGAGGAAATAGAAAAGGCCCCAGGGCTTGTCCACTGAAATGTTCAGCTCTTGGTGGTGTGACATTGGTCCTGTTTTGAAAAACTTGAGGATGAAAATCTTTTGTTACAAAGTTTATGGAAGTTGTCAGTTCATCAGCAAATAACTGAAGCAGATTATTAATGGAGGCACAAATCAGTATTAGCTGTACAGATCTGTACCTGCTGGAGACTTGTTTTCTTGGTTTATTGAGATGTTTTTCATGAGAAGTGGAGGTAAAAGCATCAGCACAACGCTTTCCAGGCAGAGGTGGTGCTCCAGTGCATCCAGAGCTAGAATAAGGGATCATGTAGAATTGTGGGTGTTTGCTGAAAATCTTTTAGAAGCCATCTTGCCATTCACCTGTGAATACTCCTTCTGTACCTAAAGGCACAGTTAAGCCTATACCCATTTCATATGAACTTGACTAAATTCAAGTTTCACAAGATTTACCAAGCTTTCCTTAAAGAGCCAGACTGGAAAATCTTAAAGAAGCCATAAAAGGCTTCTTACTGGAAAGCAGCCACAGGATAAATGTTTAAGCAAAAATGACCTTCTATTTGAATTTAGATAATTTGGCCCAATGTGGCAGAATTTTAACAGCTGTAGTAACTTTGGAAAACTCCTACATTAAGTGATTTCCAAAAACTATTTCAGCCAATCACATGAAGAAAATAATAATTTTTTAAAAAAGCAGGAAAATCATCATGTTGTGTATAATTTCCCTTTATTTTCCCATAAGATACAACAAGTCAAAGCATAAAAAGAAATTAACTGTAGGTATTTTTAGTAGTTGTTTTCTAAGCAGTTATTTCTGTGTTCTGTTTGCATGAGAAACTGAAGGTAAGAGGTTTATGTGCAGATGCCATGCTCCTCTGAGATCATCTGTTAACTGCCATGAGACAGAAAGCAGTTTCAGAAGACAGAAAAAACAGTCATTTGAGAACGTTTGCCTCTGGCAGGAATATTTTTTTTTTCCTGCCTCAGTTAAAATAACCCCTAGGCAAAACCAGGCAGAAGCATTGAAACATTTGCAACAAAACATGCAATTGCAAACATGCAACCACATACAATTAAGCTTTATCATAAACGTGAAAAGATGTGCCAAACTGGGAGGAGTGGTCCCTGTTGCCTTGAGCTGTGCAAGCAGAAAATTTTGCAAAATGGCTCATTTTTCTCCAGATAGCAGTTATGGTTCCCAGATCTGAACGAGACAGGCTCACACATCTCTCTGATACTCAGCTGCAGATGGTAATCCCATCCAGCAGCACAAACAGATCCAGGAGACAAAGCAGCTCCATAGCCCATGTCAGATGCCTGAAGTTGGATAGTATAAACACTACTCCTTCTGCAAATGGTCAGGACAGAATCTGAGAAACATCGACTAGGCATCCTGAGTTTCATTTTTAGAATGTTGCAAGGCATAGCTGAATAAGGAATTGAAACTGGATGCAAGAATTCATCAGTGTGTCTTCCAGTAAAGGGGACATCTCTGCCCTGAAAAAGGCCAAGGATACAGTTGCATCTTAGCACTGATTTTGTCATCACTGCCTTCTTTGAAAAGCAAAACCATGAAGAGCAGAAACTGGTTAATTTGTCTGTGTGACAAGAAGAAAATTAAGTCATTTGGTCAATAGGTAGGATCTAAATCAAGAGAGTCTCTCACAGCACTGCTGAAATGTAGGCATTTTGATTCAAACGGTGGGAAAGAATAGGCCTGGTAGAACAAATCCTGGCTCTTATGCCCAGCAACTATTAGCATCCCTTCAGACAGAGCAGCCAAGCCATGGACATGCTAAGGTTTTCCACCAGAAATCATATAAATCAGCATCTCCTCATGATGAAAGGCTTGGGTTAAATATAGCCAGGATTTGAACTCATGACTCCAAAAAGTCAAGACTTCGAGAGTCTCTTACTCTGGTTTGTAAAGCTATACCTGAAAAAAGTCTATTTAGTGTTCAGGAAGACAGAGATACACGGACAAAATGAATCTCAAAAGAATCTGTGAATGGAGCCTGAGCTTTAACATACTTAACTGTTATATGTCTGACAAAGAGAGGGAAGGCTTGAGTCTGCAAATTGAGAAAAGAGGATCCTGGAAAAGCAGGTTTTGAGGGAGTATAAAACCCTCCTGAGGCAGTTGGACTGGCAACACAGGTGGCAACCTCCTCCATTTTGGCAATTTCAGTTCCTAAGGAAAGGTGAAAGGACAGTGAGATACAAAAATTTTAAAGCAACATCTTTTTTGCAGATGGGAAATAGTGACCAAACACGGTAGAGCCTGCTGATACTCATATCTAGTCACAGAGAGAGCACCAGAGGGGTTTTGATAGCCTCTAAGTCACTGCTCCCATCCCTAATGTGCACAGTGTGTATCAATATATTTCATACATTTTCCTTGGCAAGTTTAACGGAAACAGAGGCTTTCAATAAAAAGGCTAAATGAGCCAAAACTCACAAATGCCCAGCTATACTGTCTACATGCGCTTTTATTTTCCCCGCCCTCCTATTCCCCCTTCAATAAAAGAGCATTTAAGTGATATTTTTTTCCACTTGACTCATGTGGAAGGTGAGCTGATCTGTACTGTGAAGTTCTATATTGGTTCCTCTTTCATTTGAAAGACCGAAAAGGGAAGGAATAGAAAACAGCCTCTTTAAATGAAATATGCCCTTGTCAAAACAATTTAACAAATGGAAAAGGCATGCCCATTATGCTAGTTTTCCAGAAGTTCATCAACCTCACTGTTAAATCTTAGCATGTAAGAAAAATTACTCTATTTGTTCTTTATGGTTTGTTCCCAAGATCAAAGTGCTGTGGGCTGGAGGGTGTTTGACATCCAAGAAACACTCATTGCTGCAGTATTGTCTGTAGTAGTGCCTTTTGTTAGTTTTGTTTCTTTATAAGGCTTTAAAGAGCAGCAGTCAACACTTGCAGCACACTGGCATCCCATCAGATGCCAAGCTCATCCTTTCCAAGCACATGGGAGGATAACGTTTTTATGACTCTTACTGTGGTTTTCTCCTTTCACTAGGTTCTCTGATAGAAGCAACTGGAAATTGTCTTGCATCCCAATCTCCTCTCACTTGCAAAAGATTTGTCCAACAGAGAAGTTAACACTATTAATCCTTTCTTTTAAAGAGCATTAGAGCTTTATATAGATAATACCAGCAGTTCATGTTGGACCAATCTATAAATCATTAGAGGTTTAATTTTGGTTTGGTTTTTAGTTTTGCTTTGATTTGGTTTTGTTTTTAAATGGAACTTGTTGTCCAATGCAATTTTTGAGTGTTTTTATTTAGTTCCTATCAGATGGTGGATGATATTCAAAGGGCTGAAAACGTATGTCAGTGACATAAAACTGCTTTATTTAACCAAACCAGTTCAACTGACTGAATTAGCTGACACACACTGTTTCAGTAGAAAGATTTCAACACCTATGTCTCAATTTCAGAAAAGCAAGGTTTGAGTCAAGTCCAGTTAGCTTAGCTAATGTGAGTTAAAAAGCAACTGCTCCAAACCCCACATCACAGTAAGGATGCAAACTTTGTTTACTTCTAGAGGGTAACCACAGTTACAAACACATCCTTCTCTCTGCAAATGGTGAGTTTATTTGAAACAATGAATGAAGTGCAAATGTCTTTTCTACAGATAAAGAAAAATATATTTATATATTTATATATTTTATATTAATTATTATAATTATATAAGTAATTATTATTTATTATATTACTATATTTATTATTATTAAAGAACAATATATTTTTATATATATCATTTAAAAATTTATAACTTTATATGTCCTAAGGGCCATAGGTCTAGAACAATCATCTAGCTCAGGTAGTCTAATCACTGGCTTTCAGGAGCAGCCTTTTTACAGATAATCCCCTTTATAAAGTTACTGACCTTTGTGTTCTACTGTGTTTTGTGCTTGGACTGTTCCCATAGAATAGTCACACTTCTGAGCTCAGCCACTTTAATAGTTAGGAACTTCTTTCTTAACCCCAACCAAAATATACTCTTGGCCAGTTTACCCTTCTGTTCCTTTGCCAGCATTGCCCTTCAGATTAAGAGTTATTTTCTGCCGTGATGTATTTAAAGACAAAAAATTTACATGCTCTCTCAGGTTTTGCCTTGCCAGTTTAAACAACCAACCTCTCCTAGCTCCTGTTTGTAAAACAAATTCTCCATTTCCCTGATCATCCCTATGGCCTTGTCTATGCAAACTTCAGTGTCAGATCATCTTTCTTGAACACTGTTAGTCAAAACCATATGTGGTATCTTAAATGAGGCCCCATTAACTATTCCTCTATGCAGTTATCCTTCCTGAGACATCCTAGGATTGCATTTACCTTGTTCATACCTCCACAGCTTACAGTCAGCTTGTGACAGAGTGAGTACTATAGGTTTCTTGGTTGTTTCCACATTGTTTCCAGCTGCTGACCTCCCAGCTTAGAGAAGTGGGTTTCAGTAAGAGCCCGCAAATGCATGATGTTATCTTCTGCATTCAGAAATTTTATCCCATTTGTAGTCCTCAACACTATCCAGCTTCTTCTGTGTGCTACCTAAAACTCCGTTTGCTCTTCTGTCCCAAAGTCCCTTTGTACTGTTGGTGCATCCCAGCTTTGTGTCCCTGATTAAAGAATTACACGGAAGCAGTTCTCCAGGATAAACTTTCTAGAATATAATTAGCAAATAATTTTAAAAAACCAACTTGTTCCTGAGCACCAGATACAACATACCCTAGGTACTTTTCAAAACATTAAGAAAGCCAGAAATTGAAGTTGGGGGAAGATGGAAAGCTACAACAAGCATAATCACACCACTGCTTTAATGGCACGCTGAGCAATTTTCCCCTAAGACAGCACAGTAGAGATGAATGTAATAGGGTAGGCTTCAGCAGGACAAAGGGCAGAGAAGCTTATGTGCTCTGGAAGGCTACTGTGTAAAAGGCAGTGTGAAAGATGGCACGGGCCAAGCTTGTGCAAGAATATAACAAAAAAACAACAAATTGTTTTGATTACCTGATAGAAAAAGCAAGATCAAAAAAAGCAACTTAAAGAGGCAAAGGCAAGTAGGCAGGAGCAAAGACACATCAATTTTGATACATGGGAGAGTTTCAACTAAACACTGATAAAATTCAGGAAACTAAAGGAAAGGTATTACATAATCTAAACAATAAACACAAACTATGATTATTTCTAGCAAAACCACATTTGTAATGAAATGTGTTCAAGTGAGAAGACAACTGAATCCAAGGAGGTACAAGGAGGAGGGATCTCCTCACTAAGGGAGATTCATATTGTTAAAGCAACTTTCAAAAGATTAAAGAGAATTTTTATATTTACTGTCCAAGAGAGAAAGAAACTAAATCTTTTAAAAAAGAAATTGAAGATTCACAAGATGAAAAACTCTTCAGTTGAATTGAGAAACTTTTGCGAACAGAAATTTTCAGGGGGAGAGGAAACCAATGACAGGTTAAAGCAAATAATGAATGATTTCTTTTCACCTTCACCAAAAGCTTTTTTTTCTTCTTCTTCACAGCTAACCTACCTTCTCTCAACTTCCTCCTACTGTAACAAAGAAATTCTTCATTTGGCAGGAACTATTCCCACCTTATACAATGCCTAAGAAATCTGGTGTCAAACAGTAGAGTGTGCTGAAATTACTGATGTTAAATCAACCACCAATCAATTACATTTGAAGCCTGCTGTCAGCTCACCTGACAAAAAAGCTGTGATTTGCTAAATATGCTCATCATTTTCCTTCAAACAGAATTCCCAAAACAAGTGTGTTTTAAAACTGTGTATTAGAATAATGACACAGGGACTTCTGCATGAAAATCAACAGCGCCAGAAGCCTACAATGTTTTCTCAAGTAAAGAGCAGAGAAACAACTCAGCAGTCCCTTGAGAACTACAGGATCCAAATCTTCCAGCTGAATAGCTGAGAGCTCAAACATGCATTCAGGCTGTTATACATGGATCTGGATGGTGGTCATGTGGGCTGCAAGGACATGGTTCTCTTGTCTACATGAAGGATAACTCAAAGTCAAAGAAATGTTAATAGGAACAAACAGAAACAAAACACAAACAACACTGCTTCTTTTTTTCCTCTAGGGAAACTTGCTTAGTGATTGTGAACTTAACACTTAATGCATATAAGTTGCTTTCTGTGTAGCAGCCTTCTTCAGTCAAATAAAGAAAATAATAATAATCTTCCTTTTCTCTTACTAACTGTCTTGTTTGGGACAACGCCAAGTGGACAAAGAGATTAAATTAATATATATCGCAGATAATTGTGTGCAATATGCATCTGTTTGAAAATGCTAATATGTATTTTAATTATACATAGAATTTTCCCAAGGTTTATTGAAATAGTCCATAGAACATAATGTGGAACGTAATATAATGAAAAACGTAAATATTATTTAATTTAATCTCTTTTACAGGCACACACATTTCTATACATACACATGCATTTTTTAGGAGAAATTTATACTACAGTTAGACTGCTCTTTTTGTATTTTTCTGGATTTTTACAATGCCACTATGACTAAACAATGAGATGCTGAAAGTGAATGAAATAGTTCATACTCTACAGCTCCCCAAGGTGTTAAGGACAGCAGAGTCAGGAAATGAGCTAAGAAAAGCCCACTCTAGCATTTAAATACTGGTAATAGCAGCACATAACATTTAAAACTTCAAATAGAAGAAACACCTATGGGAACATAATTAATAACTCATCTAGAGAAAAACAAAATAGAAGAATGTAAGCGGTTTTAGAATTTCTGTTTTACAAAACATCACAAATGTCACGTGAAACTCACTTCCCACTAGATTTCTAAGTGTTGAGCCAAACAGAGGGAAAATTCTGAATGATTCCTCAGAAAGCAATAGTTTATTTAGAACATACAATAAGCTAGGGAAACTCCTAATTTCCCTTTGCAAGACAGGATATTGCTCAATTAGCAGTTTGCTACCTAAAGTCTTCTTCTACACCCATTTTGTAGGTAAACAGCATTAATTTCTTTCTTGTACTGAGTGAAGCTTCTCACAACTTGCCTGAAGTTCAAAAAGTCATCCCGTTTTTGCCCAGACAGCACATCATGGACTTGATCATTTTCTCCTGTCCAGCTGCAGCCAAAGAACCCGCTTCTTCCATTTGTTTCATACCTGCTGCATCTCAAATTGCTGCAGTCCAACAAAGCCTACTATACTCAGCGCAGAGCTTTTCCTGAATTCCATCAGTGAATGTCAAAGCACGGGACACACTTAACACACATCTACTGCAGCACCCCTGAGAAAGCAGCTCAAACATACCGTAATTCTTCCAAACACCACCCTGCACAACACATCTCAAATACCCACATTTTCATATTGAACTGCCCCCTGCCTGTGGCAATTGTGTTCTCTAACATTCCACATCACCACAAATGAAGGAAAAAAACACGGGTATGAAAGAAGATATAAAAAGGCAATTTAAAGAGATAAGGGCCAAATTAAAAAAAAATTGGCATTTGTGCATCATGCTCAAAAAAAGACATTCCAATAGCATTTATTTCATATCTGTTTTCTTCTGCACAGCTCAATGTGTTTAAAATAACCTAAAGAAATAAAACTGGGGGGTGGGGGAAGGGAGTATAATCAAAATTAATTAGTGACCTAAAATAAATTTATTTTGTGCCCAATATTTACCATTGCATTCATCTAGTGTGAGTTCTGCACACAACACAGACCACCAGATTCCACAAAGTAGCTCCAGAATTCAATCAATATCTTTAGAGAGCTCTGTTGAAAAGCCTTACAGCCTGGAAGGTCCAAGCAACACATCAAACAAAGCCATTAGATTTCTCTGATTGCAATTACAACCAACACCAGAGAATTTTATCTACAAACAGCCACTTTTAAACAAAAAAGAAATGCAAAGCTAGTGATCTGAATCCTGCTCACTGACATATGACTTGCAGTTTCATTCAGAACTTAAAGACTGATAAACAGTCACAAGTTACAAATTTCAGATCTTTTGGTGAATGCGTACCTTTATTCTTTTTTCTTCTCCTCTTCTGCCTTTTCATGAATCCTTATTCAAAAGTGACACATTTGTTCAGTTCAGGGAGATTCTTCTCTCTGGAGGGGAAATAATTTTTATCAGTAAGACTCCCTGGTGATCAGATAGACTTGGAACTGCTGTTAATCAGCCTTTTTGACATGGTACCTTGAATAGCACTTCCCATGATGCTTTGTGTGCCTACCTTAATTCTTTCCTTTTGAACTCACCATGACTTACAGGTGTCTTTTTTTCCTTTTGTGTGTCTGAAGTTATCCCTCTATTAACTTTAATTGGAAAGGTACCTTTTGTTCCCCTAGAGTAGTCATATACTAACCACTGAACTCCCTAGGCTCAAATTTCTGGGGTAGCAAGAGTTCAGTTTTCTGACAACTCATAAAAAAAAAAAATCCAGAGGAAAAAATTGATGTCTTTATTTTTGTTAATAACATAAATTATATTTACACTAAATATGATCTGTTGCATCCATTTATACCAGCAAATACAGAGGATTCTGCTGGAAGTCACAGTGAGTTCAAAAGAAAGGAATTAAGGGCAGACACACAGAACATCACAGAACCCTGACCCTTGCCATCTGCAAACCCTACTGAAAGGCATGCTGCTAAAAATAAATAAATAAATAGCCTTTTTCTGAGGCACTGGGAGAAATGTAGGTTCTTCCATAAAGGCAGAAGCAACAAAACTTTATTTCCTGTAGACTTGTGCATCTCCCTCACAGTAGCAGTGTTTGCAAGGGAGAGGGGACACATCCAGGCCAGCCCACACCTTGCTGTGCTCCAATTAGCTCCACAGGACACCTGCGTGGCCAGACCATTACCAAGCACAACATGTTACAGCTGAGTTCCCATCTTTCCCTCAGTACTTGCTCTCATTTGGGGCCTGTCCACCAACTAAGTTTTTTACTATTAATTTGTCAGAGCTTCTGTGACCTTCTGCTCTTCTAGGTCTAGACAAAGCTGTGCAGAAGCCCTAAAAGTTCCTGTGAAGTGACAGGCATATACTTTGGATATAACACATTTCTCTAAGAAAGCAAACTAAAAGTAAAATATCCTCTTACACTTTGTTGCCCTTTCAAGAGATTTGTTATCACCTACTTCATAGCCTAGTCATGGTCACAAAATGCTAAAGAAAAAAGATGTTCCACATTGGAACATCTGAATCAGAAGCTATGTTTGAACCTTCCCAGAAAGCTGAGTTTCATCACCTTCATGCTGTTCAGGTGTTTGTATCCACAGAATGTGACCCAATCCTCTTCATTTTCTTTGTTCCAGATGAAGAATTTGGACTGAGGAGGGCCAGGGCAGCAACACATCCAATTCTGCTGTCCCACAGCTTCAGAAGACCCTGAGTTAAAGCAGCAACTACCACCCTGTATGTACTGACAGAAGAAAAACCCCCACCAGTTCTATGTCAAGGATTAGCACCTCAACCCTGACATGAAAGTGATACCTTAGGAGGAAAAACTGCTGGGGCATCCCCTTCCTGAAGGCCTGGCTAGCCCCATGCAGCAGCTACAGCAAAGAATTCTGAAAGGGCAAGAAAATGAGATGGAAAAGTTTGTGGGTCAAGGACATCACTTCAGGACAAAAAGAGACTCAACCGGGGGAAATAATGTAATTTATGTATTTATAAATTAATATAATTTATTGCCCATTAAAATAGAGTTTGATGCTGAGACTAAAATTAAATGAGCACCTTACCATCCACTCCTTTTCCCAGGCCCATCTCCTCTCCCAACTCCTCTACTCCCCTACCCCTGAGGGCTCCTGCAGTCAGCCCAGGGCTGTGCCCATCTGTGCCCACCACAGGGCAGCCCAGCCTTACCCCATCCACACCCCTGTGGCCACCACTAGAACCTGCCCCCAGCCCAGGGCCACTCTGAAGAGCAACATGAGAGCCAGCACCTTTTTGGGGCCAGCGGTATCATCGGGCCATCAGCCACTGACCCTGAGGAGCCACGGGGTGCCCAGCAGCCCCCAGCCAAGGCTGCTCCCAGCCCACCTCAGCCTGCCAGCACCCACGCTGCTCCTGGCACGTGTGGTTAGTCTGCTGACAGAAAGCAGCACCGGGACAGAAACTGCAGTTTGTAGAACCACTGCATAATTTTCTCTTCTTACCCAAAAAGGTAGTACAAATAAAGCTTTCCTTGCCATATAAACAAATTATTTTTTGGAGGGGAAAAATCCCAGGCAGTAGCTTTTCCTAGCGTGATTCAACTTGTTGGGGAAGTTTCTGGGAAAGCAGCCTTGCAAGAATTTTGGCCTTTAGGTCTCAAGTAACAGTCAGTAATAAAAAGTGAATTAAAATAACCATTGAGCTTAAAGAAGATTCTCCAAGCCACAGCACTAGCAGCCTTCTCTGCTGGGACTGCAAGGCTGCCTGGTATGGGCTCCAAAATTAGTTCATCATCATGCCTCTGACTGCCAAATCGCCTCCCTTTTCAGCTGAGGCAGCACACCAAGGAGATGTGCACAGGGACTGCTTAAAAGCAAAGCCAGCCCTGGAAGTCTTTCCTCCAGCCCCAAGAGCAGCCGCTTGAGCACAAGCAAGGCCCTGCACAGGGTGGAAATATTTCCTACATGCTCTTTCGACCCAAGGGGAAATCCAGCTCTGCCATTGGGGGAGAAAGGGAAGCAAGCCCCTAGCAGAGGTCATTGACAGGACCTGTGCTGTCACACCCTGATGGCAGTGGTGTCATACACAGCTCTGGTCTGCACCAGACCTCAGGTGCTAGTGGTGGTCAGCCCAGTACTCAAGTGCTAAGTGCGGCATCTGCTGGAAGTGTTCAAAAAATGTGTGGATGTGGCACTTGGGGAAGTGTTGGTGGCTTGGTGGGGCACATGGTGGTACTGGGCTAATGGTTGGACTCCATGACCTTAGAGGTCTTTTCCATAACTAATGAACCTGTGATTCTGCCTCCCTTCCCATCCCACCTTCATTACCAACTTGCAAACCAGGCACCAAAGAAAAGACACCTAGGGTGACTGTCTAAAGAAGGCACAGAATATATCACAGGTACAAAAATCCTTGCAGGCTGCTCTGCATCACTGGCAGCCCCCCCCCCCCCCCAGCTCCACAACTTGTCTTTGAAATAGCCTGATGACTGATTATGGGAATCTTCCCCATGCGGTACCCCCACACCATGACATCTCAATCATACTTCCATTTCTTTTTTAAAGTAAGAAATAGTTTTTCTGGCCCAGTATGTTTATCAGTTAGTCTGAGCCAGTTATCTGCACAGGTTTACGGTATGGAGCCTAGAACCATTAGATTTTTATCACGTCTTATGAAAATCATACACAGCTTACTCTTGTAGCTGTATATTACAAGGGAGTCATGCACAGAGAGACTGGTTCTCCTTAGATTACCATCTCTGAATTGATGCTGTATGAAGCACAACTACTTAAAAGGTTATAACTGATGTAATTTTTGCCATTACAGGTAATTTATGGCTCCTGTGTGTCTGACTTGTCAAATCTTCTTACAGAGATCAAACAGGATCTGTTTGTCATATGCATTTATCTAACACTTGCTCCTCTGCAAGCTTCAAAACGCAATAGTTATTCTTTTCTTGGGTGTCAATTTTCTCCTATATGTCTTGCCTCTTAGTCCTTGTAGATGCCCTCCTAATGCAAAATGCAGGGGTGCTTCAGCAGCAAATAAGAGCAATGACTTCTTCTCTAGAGGAATTTTTAAAAGAGATTTTTTTTTCCTAAGCAGGGCTTCAGTCCTTCAGAGAGGTCTGAAGTCATGCACACAGATGTTTTGAACTCCAGCTGTGCTTCAAACCTTGCTGCATTATTTTCCCCTCAAATTTACTCAACTCTGAGCTGATTTCTGCTGTTGTGAAAGAAATCCTTCAGGAAAACTCCTGGAGAACAGAATATCCTTTCATTGAATAAGGGAAGGGGATACACACATAAGGTGTACATCCTCAGCTCCTGCCTCTACATCTGCCTGCACCTCAGGGCCAAACCCTCATATCCTGCCATGTCTTGTCTCACATTGCTGGAGGTCATATTCTGCCTTACATACTAGAGGCTGTACCCCAATCACTCACAGGATGACAAAAGCGGTGACCTGTCCTTCTTTACTCTGCACAGATTTCACAGCAAACGGAGCTTGCTCCCCTCGCAGCAGCACAGTGCTCCCCAGCCCAGGGGACACAGCGCCGGCGGTGCCGGGCAGCCGCCGCCCCCTGTGCCGTCGCATCCCTGCGTGAAAAGGCAAGGAGCCCAGCAGCACTCAGACACACTCGTGTTCCACATTTACGGACCTTTACCCGTTCTGCTGTCAGAAGGGCTGCGTTTCTCAACGGCTATGAAGTGTGAAGTGTCTGGAAACACAACACTCTCACTGTGGAGGAAAGAACTTCTCAGAGGAGCTTTGCCAGCTTAACTCTACATTTCGTTTTCCCTTCCAGTCAGGTATGAAATGGCAGGACACACTTAAGCAGGCAGTACGGTAGGAATCCTAGAGAGAAATAAATTAAATACATGAATAGTAAACAAATAGATATAATTTATTTATTCAATAATAAATAATAAATTCTTATTTAAGTAATAATAATAAATGGAATTAGAAGAACTACACTTTGCTGAAGGTGAAGTCCTTTGAGTAAATTGACTGAAATTGGTATCTTCACTGATACATCATTTTTGACAGCGTTTACAGTACAGAAGATTTGTGCAGCAAACAGGAAATATTCTGAAAAAGTACAAATAATTCTTCAAACATATATATATAGAACAGGATATTTTTGCAAATGCACACAAAATCTAGAGTTTTTAAGATCTGAGGATTTGGCCCAGTAATACAATATGTGTTTGAGAAATGCTAGTCTTTGATTTAGAAACACCTAACACTTTGCAAAAAAATGCTCCTAATATGAGGAGTGACTTTGGTTTTGCCAATTGCTTGACCTGGTTTTAATGTCAGTTAGAATTAAAGACCGGCAATTAAATAGCAATAAACTGTAAATTACTGATACAATATGCTAATGTTATATATGAGTTACATGTATGACTACAGAAGCTGCAGAAACACATTAGTTGCAAAACAACACTATAACAGCCTCATAATAATTATATAACTAGCATCCTGTTGGAAATATTGCCCAGTTCTGTGGACATTTTCCATCCACATTTTGAATCTTTCTAGATTGTTTGAAAAGAATTGCAGTATATTTATTCAAAAATCATTAAAATCCTAATAAGTGTAATAATAAATAATTGGCGTCTTCACAGATTAATTTTAACACTGACTTATTTTACCACGCTGATAAAATCTATCCCAATCTCAAATATTATTCAAACTGCCTCAGGATCTGCCATCTCTTTTTTCCCCCTAAGTTTGTTTTTAGTTTCTTTCTTTTCCTTCCAGTGTTTTAGATGAGGATCTCTCTTTATCTCTGCTGCAAGCTTTATGCTCTAACAGGGTTGAATGGCATATCAGAGTCTATTTCTGAGTACTGGAACAATGTCTCTGACAATATGTATTAGTGTACTGGCACTTTCCTCTAGAAGAAATTTTTATGTGCCTCAGACAATAGACAGTGTCAGGGGATTTGGACAGACACTAAAGAAGAAAAGTATTTAGTCAATCTTCTCGGAAACCACTCCAGTACTGGATGCAGGAGTTGACAGGAAGCAGAAATACCGAGAGAGTCAACCACAAACTAGAAAGGAGCTCTAAGGCTGAGGATTTTATGGAACAGAGAGAATACAGTACTCCCTCTGGACAGGCTGATCCATTCAACTAAACAAATGCCAAAACAAACACAGGCCCAAAAATCATGGTTTTGAGCCCTTATAGTCAAGATATCAAACCCTGAAAACAGTATGAAATAATTTCAGTGCTTATATCTGCACAATGCCTGCCTTTACAGTAAAACATGAAAAAAAAAAAAGGAAAAAGATAACAAAGTCTTTTTCATTTATGAGCATAACTACATACTTACTAAGACTATCAACATGTGCTGGAAACACCTTCCTAAAATGAAAACATGTGGTTTATAAAAGCATACCAAAGAAGGAGCTAGCACTCTCATTCAGAGAGGATTGATTGAAGGAAATCCATGTGTTATGCCAGACATATGCCAGTTCTGTGATAGTGAAGCACAACAGTCCTGGATAATGGGCTTCATGTGTATGGCAGAAATACTGACTGGAAATTATGCAGTTGATAACACTGACTTAAACTGACAGTATTAATTTCAGGGGAAAATTTCTGATGAGTTTTCACTCCAGAAAACTAATTATAGGCAGTACGCAATCTTATGGCCAGGTGCTGTGCTGTTTTCTGTTCACAATATGACCATCAGAAAGACTCTTTCAGATCTTTTACAGAAATCAACCACACAAGATATTGATAGAGAGTCTTAGTAGCATTTGCCATCCATAATGTGGATTTTTTGACAGTAACAACTTCAGCAGAAAACAGCATGCCTTATTACAAATAATTTTCTCTTGTTCACCAGTGATACATTTACAATTTCTCCACAGTCTGGCAGGCCCAAATAATTTATTCTCTAAGCTTCCTACAATTTACAGAAATGTTTTGCACACTATTCAGTAATAGTTGAATAGCAATAGTTCAGTAATATTCTCAATCCTTTGAGAAGCTGAACTTGAATTTAGGTTATAGATTTGGAGGAATTTCATCTGCCTTATTCACTAGTAGTGGTGAGGTGTCATTTTCTCAAAATCATCTTTGCAATAAAATCTACTGGAAAAATACATATAACCTTCCTATGAAATAGCACATTTTTTTGTAAAAAACCTCAACAAACATTTCCATTAATTAATCCACTCTGTGGAGGTTAAATACCTTACTCTGAAGGCACTTCTGTTTTAAATCAAGGTCTGTGCTCAGTGGACTCATGCTCTATGAGGTCCAAGACAGTTGACTAAAATAAGTTATTTCAAATGTGCTTTGCAGAAATCTATGTATGCAAAAGTTTATAATAGGAAATGTGTGAATCTGATAACCAAAGAGTAAAATCTACTGATCCATGCCATCAGCTGGAAGTGTTAGTACATACTACAAATCAATGCCTTCACATTAGTGACTAACACTTCAGCCATAATTTACCAGTAAAACAGACAGTGAAACCTCTGTCAACTCATTCTGGAATCATCATCTTGTGCATTAATACTACATGAGAACAGGATAACAGGAAATAAGGGAAAAAGACAAAATGGCAATGAAAGGCAGTGTCCCACAGGGGATGTTCTCTCTGACCAAATCTCAGAACTGGAGAAGAAGGTAACAGGAGAAAAAAAGCAGTAAGACCCACAGCACTCATGCTTCAAGACAGAAGCATTCTGATTTCATTCATTAGGTGAATTGTGTACCCTGTAAAGGGTAGCAATAAATAATACCTTCCTTGCTAAAAAGACATTTTCAAAGCTACCCAAATATTAACAAGTAACTGTCTGAAATATTAGCACAACCTTGGAGGTTTCTAGTAAGGGGAAGAGAAAGAACACCCCTTTTTAGCAGTCCCCTTACACCTAGAGTCACATTGAAGGGACACAGTGCAGTCCTTCGCTCAAGCCTTGCTCTCAGAAGTGCATGATCACCTTACCCCAGGATCCAACACAGGCTGTTAAACTCATATGAACTGAGTAATTACAGCAGGTCTTCCTGCACCCTCCTGGTGCTGCACTGTGTTCATTATACAGTGCAAGCACACCTAGGCATACGCCACAGAGCAAATTTTGCCCCTGCACCAGTACTGGCAGATCCCAAAATCTTTCCATTGAGTGCCATCAATCCAAATGTCATTTTACAGGGAAAAAGCAACAAGAAGCACTTTCAATGCCCTCTCCCATGGGAGAATTGTGCAAATGAGGAATTTAAACTTTGTTATATCACTTTTCTCCAAATCTAGCTTGTGAACAATAGCCTGATTTCACTTCAGAGTGGTACATTTTCCACACAAAACCTGTTGTCTCCTTGCATCTGTTAAAGCTGGAAGAGGCATTATTTACACCAAGCAGACAAGCCTTGGGCATTTAAAATCCCCTCCACTCATCAGGAGACTCCTGTTAAATGGTGCAGTTCCCATTAGGGGCTGGACAAGTTTCTCACTCCAATTAGCTACTTAACAATGACACTTCTCCCCCTTCAACTCAAAAAAAAAAAAAAAAAAAAAAAAAAAAAAAAAAAAAAAAAAAAAAAAGCCAGTGCAGGGATCATGCAGAAACACCCTTGAAATTGAGAAAGTCCTTCCCTGACATGAAAGATGGAGGACCCAGAGGCTTGCATATGAAATATCAACTATTCGGTACCAAATTTTTATACAAGTATTTACATTTCATATTAACAACAGCAAAAGAAAATCCCAATCATTGTGAGGGCTGTACTTCCTATATGAAAAAGAAAAGAGAAAAAGGAAGGGAATATAAAAGGTGAGTCAATTGTTAGCCTACAGGTAAATACCCTGAGGATAGCTGTTTTGCCACCAACAGAATTTCAGATTGTTTCTATGCATTTGTTGCTTTGATACTTGGAGAGGAAAGCTTAAAGAAAACAGAGTTAAGTTTGCCCCTTTTGCCTCACAGTGAACAAAAAATATCACTGTCTATCATCTTCTGTGTCTGGCTAATCATAGGCATCCAAGCATCAGGTAATAAACTGCAATAATCATGAAGTTAGCTTATAATCCACCTGATTTCCTAAATTCCAAGTACAATAAAGGTAAGTTGGGTTGTCTGGATACCTATACTTTCAATTCTTATTCTTTTAATCTCTATAGTTCTTCACTTTTCAAGCTGTTCTCTGCAAGGCTGAAGACTAAACATTTCTTTAATAGATCTGGGTATCTAAAAGACCAGCTTCCAGCAAGAGCTGCTTACCACTCAGTTAATCTGTATACAACTATCTCTATTTCCTGGGTTGCACATTTTTGCATTACACAGACTTATGATCCTGCAAAGATTTATTATAACCCTTCTGTTCACTTCGAGTGCTCTAAATGGTTTGACTGAATTTCTCACTGGGGATTTCTCACAGGGTATAAACAGAGTCTCTGTATGAGCAGTGGGAGTACAGGTGACCCAGCACAGGCCATGCCCTCACTGGCAGGGTGGCAGTCCCACAGGGTCTGAGCAGGGGGCACAGCCTGGAGGTCACAGCAACAAATCTCACCAGCAGCCTCTGACCAGACAAAGTAACCAGGCACTTCCAAGGTCCATCCAGGAGACAAGGGCAAGAGGTAGGGCCAGAGACAGGACAGAGGTGCATCCAGAAGGCCAGGTCAGAGACAAATGAGCCCACAGCATAGTTCAGGCCAGGACTGGATGCCAAGCCCTGAGCTGAAACTGGTCTCCTGCAGAGAAGGGAGAAGCTGGTCAGGGTCAGTAAGGTTCAATAGTGCCCCAAGGACCATGAGAACCATAAGCTCCGAGGAGAACCTAAGCCACAGTCCTGACCTCATTGAAAATGATAAATGTTGCCATTGGTTTCCATGAGGTCAGGATCCACTTGATGTGTCTCCTTTCTAGCTTCTGTGACGTACCTCAAATATCCTTGAGTCATATATCAAATAAGTAGATAAGAGTGATAAAAGTTAACTAAAGCCATACAACACTCAAAGCACCTCTCAGTCACAGCTGTTAAGGATATTAGCACTGTATCAACCACCAACAAAATAAAAATTGCTATTGTGTTTCTGGCCAGCACTGGAAAGTTTTGAAGTTTTTTTTTTTCTAAGGCAAGCTGCCAATAGTGCCATGGGAGTGCTAACATACTGCCATTTCATTTCAAGGCTAATATTGAAAAACAGTAAAAATCTTCATTTAAACAGAGCTATAAGGGCCGAAGAAAAGATTCCTCTTGCTTTCAGCAAGTTTTGGACCAGGCAGCATACAAATAGCTTTCATGTGTGCGAGTGATGTTGCCCTCTGCTGGGTAACCCACAACCCGAGAAAGCTCTGCTCTCGAGTCCCAGCAGATTCAAGCAGAGGCAGCCTACATATTTTTGACACCAGAATCTTGCAAATAGCAGGTGATTTAGGCTTGCTGCACCCCACAGAGGAGATATGAGTACCCTGTTGGCCTCTTTTTGTAAGTGCAAAGGAAGGATGCAGTTTCTGTCCTCATCTCTTTATGGAATATGGCCCATGATTTCCAGTGCAGAATTAGCCCCATCCAATTTTTCCAAGGTCATCTGGAAAATCTGTAGGAAAGTCAAACAAAAAGAAATAATGAAAATTAAAGACTCTATGTTTCATGACTCTCAAGTTTTAAGCACACGATGGAAAGAAAAAACAATCCTTCAAACACATTCAGTCCTTAAAACCTCTAGACACTAATAATATACTACAGGGTATTTCTACATTAATTCTCACCTATATTCATTTATTTGTTTTTCCTCCTTTCACAAAATCAGATTTAATTTTTCTTAAGTAACAGATAAATTACTAGTGTCCATATTATCAGCACTCTATTAAGAGCAGGAATCCAGCTCGATGCCACTAGGACGTTGTAACATTCCTATCTCATCAATGATCAGACTAAGGTCTAGGGAGTGAAATTTATCAAATGCCATTGTACAGTGTATCTGGAAGGATGATAAACATGATTAAAATTCATTTCACCAACGCAGTTGCTCATATGTATTTGATGTCCTTTTCCTTGGAATGGTTAGACAAATTGCACAGTTCCCTAAAATGAAATTCAGTCTTGGATTTTATACAATGTGCCCTGATAATACAAATCAATATTTTGACAAAAACACATTTTTGCCTGAAGATGAAGTATAATGTGTAATAAAATACATTTCAGTACTTTACAATTTATCCTGAGACCACAATGCATTTGACCAAATGTCGTACATCATTGCATAGAAAACTAGGTGGAATACAGAATCTATACTCCTTTAAGAAGCAACCGCATTGGGAGAGCACACGATTAAACACTTAATATTCAGAAAATTTTCAAATTAAGGATCTATGTGAAACCTCTTGAAGGTGTGCATTGTTCTACACAATTCAAGATCACAGTTTTTTCTCAAATGTAGTATCATATTCTCTTATTACTTTCACTTTTAAGATAGAGTACATTCTCTTCTGTGTGTCAACTTGGTTTTGCCATTAACCACACCAAACCTGTTTACACATGTAATATAAGGGGAGCCAAAAAACACCCCAAAAATTTTTGTGGACCTTCTGCATGCTGTGTGACTCTTGCCCAATATCTCTAATGAATTAGATGGTTTCCTCTGGAATTTCCACGTCCTAGACCCATTTGGCTATTCATCCTCCAAGCCCTCTCCCCCATGGAGCACACAGCAAAAAAATTTCATGAGCTAGAGTGGCACAGATAGAAATGAAAAAGTTGGTAACATGTCCCCATTCCTAAATCCAGTGCAGCCCAAAGGTATCAAGAACATTTAGGAGCTGAATTCTCCTTCATTTTACAGGAAAATATGACACTCTACATATCTTAATGGGTCTTGGCTCCAAGTACCATGTTCACGGTCAGGTAGATATATGAGTAGGGATTTAGCCTTTGACTGAAGTGTAAGCCATATGAGGGAGCATTTAATGGGAAAACTAACTAACCAGACAAGACTCATAGACAGAGGAAATAAAACCTGTGTATTTTGCTTACTAAGGTTTGCTCTATACAATAACACACCTTATTGCAGTCTCATTTACTGGTCTCTTGCCCAAAGCAGCCTGGCATTTAGTCTTTACAAGGACTTTATCAGAATTCAAGACCTAAGTGCCTGGACCATAATCATCACACATGGATTGTTTTCTCTGAGACCAAGACATGAGCATGTTCAGGCAGTACACAAAGATCTTGTTGCTAAAACATTTCCCACTTGAATATAATTGTTCTCCAGTAAGGAAGCAATCACTGAAAAGCAAAATCCTACACATGACATGCTGAGTTTTACGTTCACAGGAGGTTAATATATTTTCCATCCACAGCAGAACTGTGTGTAATTTATAGGCAAAAATCCAGCCCTGGTGCAAGCAAGTGCAGCTCTTATTGATCTCAATAGTAGATGCACTCATTTATGGCAGGGCTGCTTTCGGCGTCATGTCTGTTTAGCACAGAATGAATAATATTACAAGGCAGGGCATAGGTTCACCGTGCGTGCTGAAAGCTTTTGCATTTGTGAATGTTAAAATAGCCTGCCTCCACAATAGCAACTATTTTGGGCTGGAGAACACAACATGTGCCAATCTTGAGTTGCATAATGCTTTCACATATCTCAGGGTTCGCTACTCTGAATAGTTCCATATTGAATGGCTGCTTAATATCTCCTCTACTGCATATAGGTCCTGTCTCTAACAGCACAGTGCAGCGTGTTGCTCAATAGATGAGCCCTGCATTCACTCACAAAAGCCCAAGCCAGTCTGCAGGACTGAGACTGAGGCAGAGCTGTACTTGAAGAGCCCTGTGGCTTATGCTATTTCAGTATGAGTTTAAAGAAAAACACTCACATTTTTTATACATTTGGTTTTCATTTGTTTGAAGCGGTTTTGTAGCCTAATAAAAAGACCTACAGTTTCATAAAAGGAAGTTAACTGGTTGTCTTTGGGCAGTAGGAGACTTTTTCATATATTACTGGGTTATTTTAAGGGCATTAACTACAGTCAGCCCATGAGCTCTGTTATAGAACTGATTTGATTTAAGTTTTTTTTAATTACACTCTGTTTTATTAAAAAACAAACCTGAATGTCAGTGTGAAAAAACTGGATCCTTTCTTATTACACTGCTCTGGCCTGGAAGGCAGAGCACTCCTTGTGTACTGGCTTGTAAGCCATTCCCATTGTCCACTGCCTGTCTGCCTCCTGGCTGGCAGCAGATTTACCCAGCAGGAACAGAGGTTCAGGGTGCAGGTGTTCCCATCCAAGCTGTCCCTCCAGCAGCAGGAAGGGATCTAATTTACCAATACATTTTCACCTTCCAGCAGAAAGAAACATGACAGCCTGATCTCACCTTCCAGCACTTGGACCCAAGGGGAAGGCAATATGACTGTCTAACCTTGTGCTGTGACAGTGGGAAAGGAAGGGAAGTAACCTGACCACTACTGCCTTCCCACTGATAACGTGCAGACCTCAGGATGGCCATAACTTACCCAATCAGCCACAGTGCCTGCCATCCTCAAAATATACCCAGAAGACTTTTCTGAAATGGATAATCACAGCACAGGAGTAAAACACGTGTGTTTTTTCGTTCTAAAGCTCAAGGAAATAGACATATAACTGTGCTCTAAAGATGTTTACATAACTGTCTTCTTCTAGACAGCACCAACAAGCCACTGTGTGTAAGCATAAAACACTGGCAGCTACCATTCACCTCAGAGGTATACATACAGGATAACAAATTTAATGAAAGTTTGATTTCCATGAACCTAGCCTGTTCCTTTTTTAATTAGACTTTTCCATATATTGTATGCTATCTCAATACATCCCCTTTAGATTTATGACTAGAATATGGCTATTCAATGTATTAATTCAACCTTACATCAAGGGACAAATTCAGATGAGGGCACAGTCCAGGTAAGTAGAGTAACAATCCTGGGTAGGTATATGGAAAGCTGAGGGTTTTGCTCAAACTGAGAGAGAAGAGAAAGGAGAAAAAGAAAAGAGAAAATAGGGAAGAAAATAACATACAAAAAAGAGGAAGATTGAAAAAAAAAAAAAAGGAAATCTGTCTGGGATCTCTTTAACAGGAAATTTAACTACCGACTTCATAGACATAGATCTTTTTGCTCCTGCCTAATACAATGCATCTTCTGTCCTTCTTTCTCAAATTATGTCCTATCAGGCAAGGTCCCTGTCACATCCTCTCTCAGTAAAAAAAGGAATTTATTTCCTAGACAAAACTCTTGCCTCTGAGTCACACTGGAGTTGAGTCTGGAGGAACACTGTAGTAATGTGGCAGAACTATACAAACTGTGGAGCTATACCTAGAGGAAGAAGGGAAAAAAAAAAAAAAGAAAAAGAAGCAAAAACGTAAGTGACAGAACACTCTTAGTGGGTTGGACCTCAAACCTACTCTAACTTGTTGTGTACAACCACAGTGATAGGACAAGCAGTAAACTCTAGAGATCTGAAAGCAAATATCTGCTGAGAGCCAAAATCTCAGTGGCTGGAAATTGAGGTAACTTGGGGAACCAACATTTTTGGACATTTGGGGCTGTTATGGGTAGGTTAAAAAGGGAGACTAGAGAACATTACAAATATCACACAGAGTATCAGAGGTCATTTGGCTTCAACATGCTACAGATTGGTCTTGCTCAGAGCTAATTACTCATCATAAGGATTGGAGAGAAATTCCTGTATAAAAAGTCTGTGGTACTAAAGTGCCTGCTCCCTCTTGTATCAAAGAAAACAGCAAACTCTACTGACTTCAGCCAAGCAAGAACCAGGTTGATACCTGCAAGGTTCCTTACAGCAGAGGAAGGTTTTGCTCTGAGTGAAAATCAGAATTTATTATTTGAGACATTAATCATGGCACAAAAAAGTTGTTTTGCTTTGCAGGATAATGGAAGCTCTTCTTTTATAGGGGCTGAATTCTATATGTTATGTCCAGCCAGAGTTTTTTACAAAAACTCACACATGCATGTCAGTTATTGAATGATACTGTTTAAAGCTAGAAACTATGAGCTGTTAGGCTTTAAAGAATAGGCAGACAGGGAAGAAATTCCACCAAGTGATTTATAAGCAGGTGGATGAGAAAGTGGAAACTTTTGTGAATCTTGGTCGTGATCCAGTTCAGGGCCTTATTTTGATGGAGGGCTCCCTCTTCTGGATTTTGATTGAAGCATATTTCCCGAAGTCCAAACCAGTTTATTTATTTCCAATGCAATTGAAAGGTGTTTTCAACTAGAAAACAGATCAGGAAGAGTCTCTATGCACTCCCATAGTCAAACAGTGCCTCTGCCCAGATCACTGTGGAGATCTGGGCTCTGGGCAGCACATCTGACTGCATCTGCCCCACAGACCTGCTGCAGAGAAAGGGAGCTGACATCATGGCTTTTAATTTTTATATTTAGGTTTATAGATGTCCTAGGCACAAGGATAAGGGTTTAGTTTATGATTCTTTATTTTTCTTGCTATCTAAATGCAGGTTTTGGATAATTACATCATTAAGAAATAGTCTTTGTTGTAACAACTCTAGGAACTCTACTTCTGAACAAGAATACCTTCAAGTTAAGGAGCTCAAAAAGAAAAATATCTGTTTGGCTAGAAGTTCTCCAGTGACATGAAAAATAGCCTTTTAGTCTCTTACACAAATCAAAATAGTCTTACATGAAAAATCCTTCCTAATCTGTGGGGAATTTCCTCCCCCATAGGAATTTCATCTGAAAACAGACACTTCCTGAATAGCAGGTGGGACTGCAAGAAGCTGAAACTGCAACTTTGATTAATTTACATTTCTTAAAGCAAACAACCTTTTCAGGCAGAAACCTACTTCAAGGCAGGTTTCTTTAATATAGCCTGAGTTTAACACCCCAGTGCAAATGTATCTATAAGACTATGCTACAGACTGTTATCATGGCCACTGGGGAATTCTTTATTTCAGAAAAGGATAGGAATGCAAACAAAACTATGAGTTTTGCTGAAAATTAAATAATAGTAACAATAATATGTCTGGTTTAGTGAAAAAGCATCAGATATCTCGGTTTTAAGGAATGACTGCAAAGTGTGCATTTTGTTTAAATGAAGTAATAATCCAAATTTGAAGTAAGCAGCTTAAATTTGAAAACAAGGATGTGACAAAAGCTATACATCCCTTTGTCAGAGAATTCTACACTGATATACGGCAGGTCTTTGCCTTCCAGTGTTGCTGCTGCCCACAAGACAACATTCATCTAGACCAACCATCCCCTGGCTTTTTTTTGCTTGCAGATTAGCAAACAGCAAATCAGCCCAGTCAACATTTGGGGCCCATAATACCCACAGGCCATTTACTATGAGGTCCAGGACCCACCCACAGGCCCTCAGAGCTCAGTTTGGAAACCACCAACTGGCAAAGCCTGGCTGACACCAGGTGACTCCTCCCTGCCCTGGGTGATTTGAGGCTACATTGAAAGCAGGCACACCAGCCCCAACATTTGTCATTCAAAAAGATGAGATATGTGAGGGATATGAGGAAGAACAGAAGGAAAGTGAGCTGCTCAGTGCCAAGGAGCAGACTGGATGGAAAGCCAGGAACAGAGCACAGGCTTCTTAGGAACAAACTCAGAGCTCTCTGTGGAGCTACAGCCCTTAAACTGAGTCTACAGTCAAAGAAGGGATCATTAAAAAGTATCCTCTGGACATAGATACTTCAAGCTTATGCAGAAATTTATGTTTAGGATAAGAGGCCCCACCAACTTCCAGCACCAAAAAAAAAAAAAAAAAAAATTAGAGCCAAGAACTGCCCTTCTGCTGAACTGGGCAGCTATAGCTCTGCAATGACTTGCCCTGTAGTTTTGGGAGGGTGCTGCAATTTTTTTTAATACTTACTATTGTCATAATATAGAGGGAGAAAAGATGTGATGTATACTAAAGTCCTATTACTTACTTTTGCCAGGAGAGAGATCACAGTAAATTTGACCACCATTATAAGAACAGTCTTGATTCCAAGAAAATAATTAATAAAAAAAAAAAAAGGCCTACTGTTTTCTTACTTAAGTGTGGCAAATAAAGTAAGAAATTAATTTTCAAATTCATGCAACTTGTTGGTGTTACAACAGACTGCTGTTGAGAAACAAGAAGTTTTTTGTCTCTTCTAGTGCACCCTAATTTATCTTGGGTAAGGCTTTGAGTTCATCTTTCCTTGAGGCAGGGTTGCTCAACAGTATCAACATTCCCCAGTGCTTCAGGCCACGGTCCTTCTGCATTTTAGTATCTGCCTGAGATATGTGAGCCCTGCACTTGGCTCCCTCCAGAGCTATGTCAGCTTTAAGCATTTGACAAGCCCTGTGACACAAAGCATTTAAAAAAACCCCAAGACTATTAAAAAGCAATAGAACAGGCATAAGCCATATTCAACTCTCCCACAGAGAAAATCTGAGCAGACAATCTGCATTTGTTTTCTCCCAGGTGTCCCAGGACGTCTGCCTCCATCTGTACCTCAGGTCAGCCTGTCTGCTGGCAGTGCCTGGCAATATCCACCTTGCAACAGGAATCAAGGCAATTCTTAATATTCAGTACTCTTCTCTGCTGGTAGTTACGTCTTCTGACCAAACTGAGCTTGTGACAAGAAACAAGGTTTTCAATAATAATACCCATCCCACATCACCTCTCTGGGAATACATTGTGCTGCTTTCCTCCTTCCCTTCCCCACAAATAGCCAAGGCACTGACATGACAAAATTCCACACCATATTCATCAGATTGTTACTATAATTATTCCTCAGAAAAACACAGGAGCTTCATTCTGTTACATTCAGACAAACGTCGTTCAAGAATATGGTTTCAGGCATTTCTGGGAATAAAAACCCTTCAGGCTGGAAAAAGGTCCTATTAGCTGCAAGAAGAGCTGTCGAGCTGTGCCTTATTCCTTGCAAAGCTCCCATTACCTGTGAGAACACATGCCAGGGAGAGGTTGCTATTCCTTCCTAATCTTTTCACACATCATCCTTCTTCCTACAGCTATTAATGGTGACATCCAGTTTCACACATTCCTCCAGGTGGATTCCTGTACTGCCCGTGTAAGACTTCCTTAATTTCTTCTGTTGTACTCTACTACAACAACCCTTACCAATAGTTCCTGATTTCCCACACTTCTCCCATCATCATCACCACCACCACCTCCTGGTACCCACTGGCCTGTGGCTTTGTCCCCTTTGTTGCTTAGAGACTCCTTTTTGCTCTTTCCTCATCAACTTCAGCAGGTTAGAGCAGACTACTGGGACAACAGAAAGACAGAGGTCTGAGAAGATTTTGCCCTCTTCTACGCCCTATATACCTATCCCCACCAAAAGACACATTCCTCTGGACATCTGTCATACATCTGGACATCTATTATTGTGTCTATCATATACATAAAATTACATTCAAATATTGCTGTGAACATTGCATAATCCATTACTCCACCTTTAGGAAGTGGCAGCTCTGATTTCCCATGCAATATTTACAAGTCCTCTGAGCTACGTGATGATATAACCTAAGTCTGCTGCTTCATCCAGAATTCATGATGGACAGCTGAACTAGGGAATGGGTATCTGGTTTTACCATTATTAATCACTTTATGGTATTAAGAGCATATCTTCCCCCTGCTGACCTAAGCACAGAATTACAAATCCTAACAGGCTTTTCCATAGTATTCATCACTTTTTTGTGGAGTCCTCTAGCATATCATCAACATACCTAAAACACTTGTAACGTACCTGTTCATCTCAGTGCCACATGCTGCTGCACCTTCTGGCAAAAGCAGTCTCTGTGTGCTCCCAGGGTCTCCTTGGCACTGGCAGGCTTCTCTCTGTTTAGTTCTCTGAACAGTTTCAGTAGAGGATCAGACACTCCTGCCCTAAGGCAAAGGCAGAAACATATCTTTGGTGATGGGAAACTGGGAAAGAAGGACTGCCCTTTTGGGGGGCAGTTGCATTTGCTTACAAACATCCTAACAGAGCTCCATTACATTGCCCAAGTGCTTGGGATATATTTCATGAAATCAATAATGTAGGATAAATTCAAACTCTATTTTAGAGAGATTTTAAATAGGGCTTTTTGAGCTCTATTAGAATGCAAACTGTTTAACTGATTAAAACACCTCAATAAGTCCCACATCCAAAACTTCAGTTCCACTTCTAATTGGTTAACAAGCTTAATCTCTCTAGAGGTCAGCACAGTACCAGAAACAAGTGAAAACAGAACAAAACAAAACAAAATTTGTTTGACTGTGGTTTTACATTTCCTCTGGAACTTCTGAGAAGGAGATAGAGGAATTCATAATTTTCCAGAAGAGACAGGATTCGCAGTATTTTAAGCATGTGAAATAATTGATGCCATCCACAAAATGGTAGAACTCAGGGAGCTCTCAGGAGTGCAGGCTACAGCTTGCTATGGTATTTAATTCCTAATCAAGTGATTGCTAACAAATCGTAACAGATGTGGCCAGGACTGCCAAGTTTGAACCTAAGTGTCAGGCTGAGCTGTGACACATGCACTTGCTGTGTTACCTGAAGTATCATCCCTATAAACAACTTTAGACTGGCTTTTATGTTCGTGTGATCAAGTCTAACTGAGTGTTGGAAGAGCAAATGCAAACAGCTCGGTCTTCCATTAAGGCAATCACATACCCAGATGCAAAATCCAGGACTCTGAGACTTCATACAAATCTGACAGTCCTTGGGGAATTTGGGTCTGATGAAAAATATACATAAATATTATAATCTGTGACAGATATAATCTTGCTGCAATATTTTCCACTTTATTTAAAAGGAAAGCTACCTATTTGGTTCAGTCCCACAGTCTGGCATTTACAAAGATAAAAGGACCTTTCAGCATGAGCAAGCTGCAAAACGTATTTGAAAATAAATTCTTAATGACAATTGGCATTAAACAATTTATTTTCAAATACATTTTGCAGGCTGTTCACGCTGAAGGGTGCTTTAATCTTCTGAACTGGATGCTGCTCGGCTGAGCAGAGATGAAGTTTTCTCTTAACTCTTTCAGTACCTCACAGAGAGCAGATTCCATCAGGATTTTCTGATAAAGTACTTACACCTGCATTAGATGAACATTGCATTACAGGGGCTCAGTTCCTAGTCTCAAGATAAGAAGCAGATAACCACAGCTCTGCTAGCCAATCATCTGACACCTACTTCTAACTCAAAGAATATTTCTTCTTTAATACACTCCCTTTTTGGTTTTTTTTTTCCTCAACAGAAATCCCAGTTGCTGTGCTAACTTTTTGGCTGGCCACAAATCACAGCAGCTTTACCTACTAAGTAGCAGGCACACTTCACAAGACCAGAATTTCCCGTCTCCCAGGTGGGAGTCAGCATCCTGTGTTACAAATAGCCCCTTTGTTGACAAGGGAAAGGCAAGCTCTGCCTCCACTTCTGGCATCTGTTCTGCTTTGCATGCCTCAACTTTCATTGTGACTCTGGTGCTTTTAAAGTCACAAAATAAAGCCAGATCACTGCTGAACAGCGTAGTGCATCCTCCACAGCTCTGCCCTGCTACAGTCATTACTGTGCTTTCCCTTTGGATATTCACACAGCTGCACCATGAACCAGGACTGGGAAAAAAATCCAGCAGAAATCACCCTTTTTGTTTTGAGCTTTTTCAGCAAAATAGTTCCCCTGGCTTGTCTGACTGTATAGCCAGACAAAAGTCACAGAGGCAGGCTTAGAGGGTCAAAATAAAAAGCCAGGCTTGGGGACGTGCTGGAATTTATACTGCATTTAAAAAGTAACCACAGACTAAAACAGAGGTATAAGAGAATTTTCAATATCAAATTCTAGGAGCCTAAAGGAAGTTGGGAGGCATATACATTACCCAGTAGGATGAACCACCTAGGAGCTGCACCATGGTGCCAAGCTGACCATTATTTCCATCTCTTCAGGCTTCATGCTGTTATATAGGCAAAATAATGTAACCAAGAAATGGAGAACAAGAAGCACCTAGAGAAAGACAGGCCCTTCTTGAAGCCACTGGAATTTAGATCACACTGTAGAATGTAATCCTGCCTCTGTGAAAACTCCATTTCTACTTCTCTGTGGGCAGAATGAGGAAAAATGGAAATCATCTGGACACAGGACATAAGCTGTAAAAATGACTAGAGGAAGAAATTCTGAAACATTCATTTTTGCCCAGCTTTCTCTGTCTCAGAAAGGAAGTGGGTAAAGGGAAAGCTGGAAGTCATTTTGGATCACTGCATCCAACACTCAGTTATCCCCTTCAGATCACATAATCCCTTTCCATTTGACTGATTAAACATCCTTCATACCCATCCAGCTCACAAACAAAAAACAGCAGATACCATAACAGCAAACTGAGTTGTATCCATGACTATCCAAACCCACATCTAAGAGAATTATCAGAATGCTAAGGAAAGCTCTTGCTTGATCCAGCAGCTGCTATACTCAAGGGCTATTGATATGGAAAACTTATCAAGAGTGATAACAATGAAGTTATGAAGTCAGAGCAAAGATACATACCAAAAAGTATCCATATACAATCAAAAAAGATGGATGAATCCTATTTACTGGTGTGATATTAACCTGAGGAGGAACATTCCAGGAGAGGAAGATGACTCCTTCATTCATATACAATTAAAAAAGGCAGAAGATATGAGCTGTAGCACCCCTCAGAGCTGCTCTTATTGAAGTTGATAACACATCTTCCACTAGCTTTAGAAATACTGAATCCTAAAGAAGAAAAAACAATTCATAATAGAACATGCTTCCCTGGTACAAGAAAGATGCTTATGAAATCTATGACTTTATTATGATGCTCACAAACCATTTTCAAAGCACTCTCCCATTTTCCCAAGATCCTACTGGAATTAGGCTACTACAGTGGACACCCTTGACAGAATGGGTGAGCTTTGCTATTGGTGCTGCTGGTGCTTGTTTTTTCATAAATCTTTACCTACACAAAGCACTCCATTTCAGAAAAGTTCCCATAGGCAATGGGAAGCCATGACATATGGAGTCAAATATGTTGCTTGGTAAGCCAAAGTTTTCAACAGTTGAGTAGGGTCACATTATCTCTGAGTAAGCATCTTTGCCCTCTGGCAAGAAAGCTGAGAGGTTGAAGTTTTACAGATAAGAAAACCTTCCATCCACTCCTTCCTGGCAAAGTTCAGGTGAGCTTCTTCCCTCCTGACCTTTTTCAGATGACCCTTCATGGAAGGGAGACTAAAGCTGTCTTATGAAACAGTGACAAACATGCATTTAGATAAGAATAGCAGGAGAAACATATACGGAAAGGAAAGACTGGAAGGATATGATGATGTTGTGACATAAAAGGACATGGAAGAAGAATACAAAGTTGAAAATATTCTCTTGATAAAAGCAAGCGTGCATCTCCTACTAAAAAAACTAGCAGGTGAATGTATCAGCTAACCCCATTTGTCTGTCTTTCCTCAGCAGAGTACCACTGCAAACTGCACAGCTGCTTTGCTGGCCCATACACCCTTGCCTGGTCTCATATATCAATCCCTGTCACTGTTAGTAACTATGGACAAGGCTGGGGTGGTGGGAGAATTTCCATTAAAATCAACAAGGCTTGGAGGGAAGCCCAAAGTGCACTTCTGAGCTGTAGTGCCCCAATCCACAGCCCTGTCTGGTGCTGCCAAGTCCACTAGTGCCAGAATTTGCATGGGGGCTTTCCTGAAACAGCTCTGCTGTGTCTGGCCCAAAACTGCTACTGCCACATCAGCTCCATTTGGACTAATTACTGCCACGTTTGGACTAATTACTTCTAATTTGTTCTTAGATAGACAAAAAGTAATTTCAATCCACCATTTCAAGTTATGTCTGTCAAGAGTGTTATGGCGGTACTAGATGAGATCAGCTGAGGTGACCAGCAGCCACTGACAGACTGTTCTTGCCACATGTTTCCATTGTTTCTGTGTCACCTCCAGTATTCACTTGACCTCTGCTGAGGTATCCTAATTCTCCAGTACAGTAGGAAAAGAAAGTTTTCTGTCACATCAGCAGGTTGAATCAGCATCCCAGAAAGCAGTTAAGCACCATTGGTACCAGAAGAGAAAACACACAGACGAAGAAGAGGAGAGAGAATCAAGACTTCCTGGGTGACATTTTTGCTTTGCTAGTTAAGCTGGTTGAGTAATCTTTTATCATTTTACCCAGGCTCAATTCATGCAAGTCATAGTACAGCCTGATTTAAGTGGTAAATTACGCCTCTCAAAATTAAACAGAAGCTTCTGTAAAGCCTTTTATATCAAGTTCATATGCAAGAATTCAGATTAACATCCAAATTTACATGGCCAAAATCAGAGTACCCTCAATAAAGAATGAGAAAAGTAAAAAATTTACATGTTCTCTCTTCTTTCCTCCTTCAGTTGGTACAACTAACAGGATATCAAAGTGAAGTCCTTAAGCGATATAGAAACTTTCTACAGAGGAACAAAGGGCTGCACAGCTCCAGAGAGCTCCCAGTTTACCATGTTCTTACAAACTGAAAGACTTGGCAGAAAAGACATGATACAAAACCATCTCCTCTGTCCTTACAGCTTTAGAGGAGCTGCCTCTTATTTATCTACAGTATTTTCATTACATTCACTTAATAACATCATATTATGTTACTTTACCTAATGACCACCTGAGTGTTAAATAGAGAGCACAATTCTCTGGGGAAGTTGCATGAATGACTCCTAGGAGATGACAATTTAAGCAAAACAGAATCAGATCATTCTCTCCAATACAAAGAAGTTGCTCAAAGTTGCCTCACTTGAGCAGTTGGATATTCTCCTTGCACAGTGAACCCGTGGGTTGATTTAGTCAGTCAAGAATCAAAGACAGTTCTGAAATGTTTTTAGAAATGAAGACACATGAAACAAGTGACTTCTGACAACTTTTCTGCAAAGATGCACTCTCCACCTTGCTATTCATCACACATAATGGATTAATTTCTCAACTATCATTCATTTTTCCACCACTAGCTTATGGAAAGCACTGTCCTCAGATTTAATAAGGCAAAACACATAACAGGATTCCAAAAGCACCTAATGTTACTGGAGAGAATGAGACAGCCCAAATAACACCCACAGTGAGCAGAAACAAACATGGGATTTAGGCCTTCCTAAGCACATAATTATTGACAGCAAGAAAGAAGGGATCTCTGTGGGAAAACTGTCCAGTAACAGTTTATGAAATGGCTTCTTCGCGCCCCACTCCTCCTTTGATAAAAGTGGTTCTCAGCTTTGTGCAGGGCTCAACTGAGGATAGCAGGACCTGCTTCAACTTTACCATTCCTGAGTTATTTTACCAGCCTACAAAGAGCGCACACCCAAAACACCAATTCCTTCTGACCTACCAAAGGTATCTTAACTTTCCATAACATCTTTCTCTCTCTCTCTTGACCTCCTTCACTTCCTCTTCATAGCTCCTCCTTCCCCCCTGCCCCCATCTCTGGAAAACCTGAAATAAATACTTTACTTTGAGACATCCCTGGGAGGCAGCAGGTTATCATTCATTCAGTCTTGTAGTCTTGTCTGTGCCTCAGTATGCCCAGCTGTGAAGTGGTAAAAACTTATTTACCTTTATAAACTACATTTATTTCTGGGGCAAAATAAAAATGTCTGTATTCCAAGAAGTGCCGAAAGTCTGGTCTGAATAACAAAATGCTATTTCAAACTATTGTATTTAGAGCTTCTGATATGTAACTTAGCATACCCTTATCTATATACAAAATATCCTGACTTCATATTTTTTCTCAGATTCTCCAGAAAATGCCAACATTTTTTTTATTGACAAACCAAACCAAACAATCAATCAATTAGCTCTGAAAACCCTTCTGAAACATTAAACACTAAGTGAAGTACAAGAACCTGTAGCCCTGGTTTCATGCCTGAGATGTTTGGGTTTTCTGAAATTCTTTTCCCAGGGTATTTTCTGTAAACAAGAGAAGTGTTTTTGTAACTGTACTATGTTTTTCATTCCTTTTCCTAGGAGAGACGACTTCTTGATGTCCCTCTGGTCTGACCAATGTGATTGAAGAAGTTTGTCTTTGTTTCACCAATCAAAATGATCTGTGTAGAACAGTATAAAAAGGAGACATATCCCAAAAATAGAAGAGTCATTTTCAGCCTTCTGAAGTTGGAGTCTGTGTCGTTGTGGTGTAAAACAGCATCAAAAAACTCTTCTTTTTCTCCTGTAGAATTTGACTAGAATCTTTGACTTTCCTTTTCTCTCAAGGTAATCTCCATGAAAGAGAACTCTTTGCAAAACAAAAATTAAGTACCTGAAGGGACAATACTTATCCCAAAACACGAATAGTTATATCTGCAACGAGATGCCCTAGGCATCCGCTCACAAGAAAAAGATGCACTAGTCTTGGCATCCTTCGCCTTTCCAGAAAGTCTGGTCCTTGCTGCTAACAAAACAATAACTTGTTTTTAAAATAGTAGTTTCTGTCAAGTGTTGTTCAATCTAATCTCACAGCTCCTTAGCACTGAGTCAACTTCTCTAAATCAAACAATTTTTTAAATGATCTCTTTTGGCAAGATGCAAAAATAAAAACAACCCAAAACAGCCCAAACCAACCCTAAACCACAACATTATAAGAATTTGCTTATGGTTCAAACAGCAATGAAGATAACCACTACATTTGTTTTAAGTGTTCTGCAGCTGTTTCAGAGACTCAAATTAGAATCAACAACCTGCCATCCCCTACACTAGTCCAACAAAGGATAATGCTTAACATAACAGAATCTAACCAAGGATCCACCTAACCTACTGCACTATTTGCAAAGCTGGACATGAGTTGAAGCCCAGAGAAAAGTAAGAATTTAGAGAAAATCTTTATGTTTCATGCACATAGACACGTAATATGTCAGCCCCCAACTAATATTCTCTCACTTTCCAGCTATTTATGAAGGTTTCCAAAAGCCATGCTTACATAAGGATAAGAGGATAAGATTGTGAGGGTAAGAGACAACAGGCAAAAGTTGAAACAAGGAATATTCAGATGGAACATAAGGAAGCACTTTTTCCCTATGAGGACTATCAAGCATAGGAGCAAGCTTCCCAGAGAGGTTATGCAGATTCTGTCCTTGGAGGACTTCAGAACCAGACTGAATAAAGCTCTGAGTAAAATGGTATAAGCCCAGTGGCCCTGCTTCCAGTGGGACATCAGACCAGAGATCCCTCGCAATCCCTTCCAAGCTGAATTAGCCTATGATTCTATTTTTCATCTGAAGGACTTTGGGTGTCGATGTTGCTTCCATGGTCCCAAGTTATTTACCCAGAGTTCTACTTTTATAAGCAGCTCTCTCCTGAGCCTGTGCAAACTTCTGATAACTAGTTCCTCCACCATCTGACAAACAATGCCCTTTGCTTTGCTCCTAGCTTCACTGAGCTTCATTTCATAACTCCGGCTTGCTTTCACGTGCAAGAAATATAAAAAATATGTGCAAAAGAAGAAAGGAAACAAGTTTTAAAAAGTCATTTTAGTAACATTTATTCACAACAATCTTAGGATGTGAAAACACTTTTAATAAATACCCTGCACTGTATTTCTGAATTCGGAGGTGAGGGGGAAGGGCAGTTACATATCATATGCAGTTACCATCACTTGCTGTCAAAACTTCCCAGCATTCTGCTTGACTTCACAACACACCTTTGGAGCTCTTGCACTCAGACACTACAATGCAAGACAAGTTCCCACATCCAATCATTGCACAGGCACAGAAGTATATGAAGACAGAATTTCTTGTCCCACAGCTGCTGGAGTCCCAGTTGCCAGTCTCCATATCAATCAAGGCACCCCGGACCCTGGGTACTGAGAACAAGTGAAGTTGTCCCTGCACAGAGATGGTTTGACACAGTGGCATCACAATCTGTCACACTCCAAGTATCAGCAGAAGGTTTCAGCCACTATCAGGTTTCTATCAGAGATCCTTCAAAACTCTAATTCAGTTACCTTGGAGTTCACCCCTATTGTCCTGACTAAAGACAAGTGGACACTTGCACAGCTTTCCACCTTCTGCACTGGAGTGAGGCAGACACAGTGTATGAGCAGTTTGGACAAACTGCCCATTTGTAACCAGAATGTCACAGATGCTGTAACCTTCTTGCATTTTAGCAGTGAGACTAAATGTCTTCCACCACGTCTCAGAGGAACATGGTGATCTATGTCGACAGTATTTGCTTCTTCCTAGGAGTCTGATATCTGTCTGGACAATTGAGACTCAAAAGTCACAGCTAAGAGGAACCATTATATAATCATTCCTAGGGGGTTTTTTTTAATCCTCTAGGTTTTTCAATACTGCTCAGTTCCGTCACAGTAAATCCAGTGATTAGTACCTAAATTGTTAATTTTGCTTTGGCATCAAGCCACAGTCTCTGGCTATGCCTCCATCCATGTCATTAATGACTGCTTTAGGACCTAGCTTTTTGGGGTTTCTTCCCCCTTTATGAAATGACAAAACATAAATCACTCCTGTATCCTTCTTTTCCATAAAATAAACAGACTTTACATCTGAAAATATTTGTCCCTACACAGTGAGGATTTTTTTTTTCCAACATTTATGGTTTATTTCTTTACCCTCTCTAGTTTGGTTATATTCTATAATGGATGTTAATATTTGGCCCAAAGGCCACATTTGGGAACGTGGGGACAAAAACAGTTGGAGTAAGACATTTCCACATGCAGCCTTCACTGCTTAAGTGTGGTATTTATTCCTTTATGCTGTACATGTAACTTGCATTGTTGGCCAGGACACACTGAAAAAATTGTAGGTAAAAGCAATAAACATGTAACACACCTCTGTCCTCACCATTACTTATTCCACAGGATTCTCATCTTATCTGATGATTCCTTCAGTAATGTTAACTGTATTTACCTTCAGATCACTGAAGATACTGAAGAGTAACAGGCTCTGTATTAACTCTAAAAACAAACCCCAAAACTTCAAACAGTAAGAAATCCCTGTCAAAATATATCCCTTTGTTACTACTTTTTGAGATGTCCCCTTAACAATATAACTGGGAGCAGTGGAAAAATAGTGAAACCAACTTTATCTCCAGACAAACAACTAACCTGAAACCCTGCCTTAAAATAACTAAATTCACTGCTTCAAGTTTTTAGAAACTATACCAATGAAACTAACAGAAGAACCTGAGAAGAGCAAGATGAGCAACTGTGTTCAATGAGCCTCATTAAAAGGGAAGATAAATATTTCAAAACTGAATTAGAGATCTGTTCAGGGAGTAACGCAACAGTTCCTCTTTCCTTGTACAGTAGTAACCCATTAGGAGTAAAAAATTCTCCAACATATTTATTTATCCTTCCTTCAAAACTAGCAGGCCTAGTACCTCATGTAAACTGTGTAGGAAAAACATTTTCAAGAATGAAACAAAAGTTCTTAGTCTACACTGAGGAACCTTGCTTATTGCAGATAGTTATCTGCAGATTTCTGACCTGTGCATCATATTTTTATAGGCAAGTCGACAACAAATCCTTCCATACTGAAGAAAAATTCTTCCATATTTGAAAAAAAGATGATGTTACACATCAACATTCAGTTGAAACCAGTAGCACAGGAGAAATCTACTGCACCAGCCATGTACCAGTAGGTGTTCATGGGCATCAGTATTTCTTTTTCTTTTCAAGAAAAAAATAAAACCCTTCTGTTGCAGCACAAAAAGCTTGATTAGAAGAATAATGCCTCGGGCAAACCCTAGAGGTAGAAGCAACTTGAAAGAAACACTGTACTCAAAAACTGAGTTGATGCAATATTAAACAAGTGAAATCAGGGAAATAGGGCGGGGGGAAATCTTACAGAGTCAGATTCTGAATTCTTTTACGTTGATTTGACATTAACCTAATTCTGCTAATTACTGCAGAATTGCTAGTTGCAGCAATTACACCATTCACTCATACAAGTGTAATACACAGAGCCAGGCCCACAATTCTTAATCTGCAACACAGAGAGTTGCTCTCACAGCCCTGAGGTTCACTACTCCTTCAGCAGACCCCAAAACATAACTTACCTGGTTAGAGTTGCCACAACTCTGAGTGTCTGGTCCATGACCCACTTCCCTGGATGGGGAAGGTCATGGAGAACTGAACTGCATGAACATAATCAGAGCAACTTCTCTGCATCAGGAATGGCCCCTGGAAAAATAATTGTGGTTTGCTGATCAAACCACACATAGGAGACGGTCCTCCACACTTTCTGGTTCTGTCCAAACCTTTCAAGTACATCATTTTGGGACTGAGAGATCACAGGCTGAACAACACACACACAAACACACAAGTTTTCAACAATGAAAAAGGAAGTCTTTCCAATTAAATGCTTGACCAAAACATCACAGTTCTTTCACACTGCTATTATTTCCTTACAACACAGAAGCCAGGTGCACATTTTTTAGTCACACCTTACCTTTCACCTGTTACCCATAAGGAATATTCAATCTGTCAAGTGTCTTATCAAAGGATTTTTGAAGATTCTTATTCAAAACCAACAGGATCAATTGTCTGGAGAAACCAGCATTGCCAGAGGCACACGGTGACATCACTACCAGTGCTACTGCAGTTGGGGCTGCTGCTGTCCCATGTCTCTGCCCCCAAAGTCCTTTACTGCTTGCAGCAAAGGTTATCTCACCCTGAAGCAAAGGGCAAGAATTGCCTGATCACAGTCTCTGGAAGATCCTACATTAGTTTTGAGAATGTAATTTGATGTTGGTTTTGTAACCTGTTATTTTCAGGCATATGTCAAAGTGCACAGATGTAGGGGCTTGCCTTTAAATACCCAGGGCTTTTTGACCACCACACATTTCAAGTTTGGCTTCAAAGACTTGTTCTTTACTCGGCATTTAGGTGCCCATGCTGAAAAAGATGACAATTCTTTCAGCAGTGCTGATTCTGATCCTGGTTGATCAACTAAAGGCACAAGGTGAGTCAACAACACTGGCAAATCCACCTTTGTTAATTTAAGTAAGATTCACATTCATATTGTACTTACTACTAGAATTACTTTTCTCCCTCTCCCTAAACTCCTACTTGGGATCTCTGATCCATAAATAGAACTACACACATTTTTGGATATCCCTAGAAATAACTTTTCAAACCATACTCCTCATCCTGCAAATTCCTTGCACTTTATTTGCAGGTACCCCTGTTACCGCAGTGCTTGAGGCAACAAGCGTGGAGCAAAGCAGCGATCCCAGTGCACAACCAAGCACAGAGCTGCCCCCGGATTACAGCGGAGACTCACACAAGGAGAATGGCACAGGGCAAGCCGGGAACAATGGAGTGCAAGAAGGTGAACAGACCTTTTGGGAGCTGAGTGGAGAGTCAAGTGCTGAGTCTACCCTTAAGCCCAGTGTGGAGCCAAGCCAAGAACCAACCCAGGAGTCATCCACTGAAATATCTGGTAAGACCCATTTCATCTTTGACTGCCCACGTTATTGATAGCTCAGTTTTGTTACTCCAATCTCCCACCTTTCCTGCACTAAGGTGGCTGGATGAATTAAAATGCTGCTTTTCCTTGTAGTCTATTTTTGGCAGGATATATGGCATACCACATATCCAGCCTCTCCTTATTCCAAAAACATAAATAAATTGCTGCAACTGAGAGGAAGATGACAGTCCTTAAGACAAATTGTGTTATTATGGATGAGTGAATTTTACAACTGTATGTGAAGCAAAGAGGTCAGACCTCCCCTGACCTGGAAAAAGGTTCTCTTGTGGATATTGTTAATGATGGCTTATAATGCACATTTCTAATGTGGGAAAAAAGCCATAAACCCAACCACACCAAAAATTAAAACGTATTGATATGATCAAGTTCCATTGCTATGAAGGCCTGTGGTATGTCTGAGTGACATTTCACTCTGGTGAACACTATCTCAATGAAGATGGGCTAAATTAACCCCTACAGAAGAAAGACCTGAGAAGGATTTTGGTACCTACACAGTATAAAGTTCTGTGTCGTGTATCTCCATATTTCTAGTTACCACACTGAGCTGCTTTATCATGTACTCAGTCTCATTAATAAATAAAGGGGCACAGCTTCATTATCAGATGTTAATTCTTTTGGGGATTTTGTAGGGGTTTTCTTATTTTGTTGATTTGAGGTTTGATTTGGGGTCTTTTAATTATATTATTTCATATTACATATTTCATTATATGTGAGGATCACTCACCTCCTGTAAGAGACATTACAAGTGAGGAACATTTAAATATGCACAATGGAATAATGACGCTGTGAGGAGGGGGTTTTGTTTGCTTATTCCTTACAATAGTTTATGTAGGATCAATATTAATTTCCATGGCATTCATAGGGAACAACTTGCAAAGCCCCAAAGTCACACTTCCAAGCAGTGTAGTAATTTGATATTCACTCTCTTTTTTTTTTTCTCTCTCTAGAGTAAATTGCAACATTAAACTTGATGAAAAAGCAACACCCACTTACCAATAGAGGTGATTTCACCACTGAGAACATGTGAGATGCCTGTTGCAAGCTAGATGGCAAAGCTATTCCCAGAACTACATCTTGCAGGAAAACTGTAACCAGAACCTTCAGTTCCAGAACCCCATCTAATTCTTGCTTACTTTACCAGATTAATTAGATAGCAGCTGACCTGTGCTGTTTTGCTTGCATAATAACCTGAAATAAAAAATGTCATTGCAAGTACATGCTTCGTCATTATTGTAAATCCTTTCCTTGGTCCACTTCAACAAAAAAAGATTAAAAACATTTTAGGGTGGTTTTGGTTTTTGTTTTGTTTTTTAATATCACCTCTCAAACATATTCCACACAACTGATGCTTGTGTTTTCTTGTTTTATTTCTGCTATGACCAAGCTTACTTGCAGTTTGCTGAAACTAGAAGCAGGGTTGTGAAAGTGTTTTCAGACAGGCTCCAGCTGACTTCAGCAGAATGCTTTACATCTGCAGAAGGTATCCTCAGGTGACAGGGGCAGCTTGAAACACAAACCACTATTTAAACAGCTGTGGCTACAAACAGGCAAAAACTATCTCCGAGTGTTTTCATGGTTTGCAGGTGCAATGGCAAATAAATTACTGATCCACAAGTTTTGTCAGCCAGAAAAACAGCAAGTAAAGAACATACACAGAAACGTGAATGTACTAAAAACTTAACATACTGATTTATTTCTCATATAATATCCAAGTGCTTCCTAATTCCTGGCATCAATTGCAGCATTCTTTGTTTGATATTCTTACTCTTGGAGCAAAGAGAGCAGGCTGTACAGAACAGAGATGTTGGCTCTTCTTAGAAACTATACAGAAATAATCTAAAATAAATTAGAAGTGTCAGAAGAAAAATGTTCTCTAAAAAAATTTAAGACTCCATCTTTCCCAAGGAACTTAATGCTGAAAACTTCCACTAAAAAAATCCCTCAAAATCCATAGCAGTGAGACAGGTCCATATCCTCTAGTGCCTGGTGTAGTGTAGACAAAGCAGTTGTGTGATGTTGGAAGAAAGGAAAAGCAGTCTTGGAATTCCATTTATTCAAACTAATTTCAAGTATAACTTTCCATCTTCTAATGGCTCATTTTCAAAGTCATAAATAAGGGAACTTCAACATCTATTCCCCTATTGGTAACATTAAGTAAAAGATATCTAAATGCACCAAACCAGAACACTGGTTTATATGAGCAAATCACCAATATATTCAAAGGCAATATAAAAGCCACCAAATATTACAATCAAAACACATTTTGTTTCCAAGCCAGCATTCTTTCACCTTATGAAAAATTTTCAGAGTCTGTCAACAGTACACTTCTGTTTGACTGATAAGCAAAAAAAAGGGTGGAAAAAAAAATCCACATTCTGAGTTTTTCACTCCAAGATGCAACAGGGAGACAGAAAATAACAATAAAACCCTCAAGTTGCCCAGAGGCATGTAGAAACAGTTTGATATTCCTAAAATATTGCCTATATGATTGGCAGAAATTAGTAAAAAAAAAAAAATTGATTCAATAACAAATACTGTGTCGCTGAAAAAGGACTGGTAATGAAGAAAATCACCACACGATGGCTCCAGATACAGAGGCTTTAAACAGAGTTGCACTTATTAGTCACACAAAAGTGTCCCTGCAAAACAAGTCTGCCAGATTTGTAGCAGCAGCTGTGAAGGAATACTGCAAAGAGAACTCACCCACTTCTGATTCCAGGAATACAGAGGTCACTTGCTTTTTACTGCTTGCTCTGGGTCACCTACCATGTTAAAATGCAGGCCACTGCCCTCTCACATCTGGCTTGGAGAAACTTTTTAGAGGGTGCCCAAGAGGATATTCAAGATGGCTGAATGCAATACAGCAAGGAAAATGCTGGAAACACATTTCTTTAGAGTCACAGCAAGAAGAGGAATGAAACAGCTGTCTCCCTTTTACTCATTCAAAGCCCTCATCAGAGTAAAAAGGCTGTGAGTATATTAACTTTAATGCAAAGGATTGAAAGGCCATAATGAATTAGCATGCATAAGTGCACTGTTACCATATACCTAGCTTTGACTATATTTGCTGTAATACTGTAAAACAGATTAATTAGTGAAAAATCACTGGCAAGGAGGAGGCATTGCCAGGAGCAGCCAAGGGAGATTTAAACAGCTCCAGGGAGCACAAGGGGCTGTTTGAATGGGCAGGGTGCAAAGGTAGAGCACAAAACTTAGAGAGTGAGTCATCACCCATCAAACTAGAAGAGGAATAAATGTGGCTTCAACTCAGTCAAAAGCCATTGGGAAAAGGAACTTGATGGCCCAGGTGGACCTCAGAGAGCAGGATATAACTGGAGCTCCCCAACCTGCTCCACAAATAAATTAACAACTAGTTCAACCAAGAAAAGGTGGCAGGTCATAGGAGTGGGTGATTCCACTTTATTGAGGTACAGAGGCACTCATCTGTCAGCCTGACCCACTCTCAAGGGAGGTGTGCAGCATTCCAGGAGCCAGGATCTGGGACATTACTGAGAAGCTCCCAAGCCTACTCAAATACAGACTATTACCATTAGTGTTCCATGTGCAAGCCAGTGATACAGCTGGCACCAGTCTGGTAAGCATTAAGTGGGACTAAGGAGCCCTGGGAGAGATAGTAAAGGGGCCTGGAGTTCAAGTAGTTTTCTCGTCAATCCTCCAAGGTCAAAGGAGAAGGACTCAAAATATGCAGATACATCTGGTGGGTCAACAAATGGCTAGAGCAATGGTACCCTCGCCAGGGTTTTGGTTACTCAGACTCATAGGACTCACTTTTCCAAGTCTGGTTTACTGGGGAATTATAGGATCCAATTGACAAAGAAGGAAAAAAGTATCTTTGGTGCCATTACTGGACCTTGTGCTCACCAAGAGGGAGGAGCTGGTGGGGAATGCAGTGCTCCAAGGCAGCCTTGGCTGCAGTGACCAGGAGATGGTGTTTATGATCCTGTGGATAGTGAGGAGGGCACACTGCAAGCCACGACCCTGGAATTCAGAAGAGCAGACTTTGGCCTCTCCAAGGACCTGTTTGGTAGAGTTTGGATAAAGCCTGGCCTCTGGAAGGCAGAGGGCTTCAAGAATGCTGGCTGAATTTCCAGGATCAGCTCCTCCAAGCTCAGGAGCAAGGTATCTAAACAAGGAGGAGATTGAGCAAAAATGCCAGGAGGCCTCTATGGATAAGGAGCTGCTGTGAAAACTCAAAGTGAAAAAAGCAGCTTTAAGAAAGCGGACACGAGGACAGACGGCCTGAGAAGAGCAGGATAATTGTATGGGAAGCTAGGGACAAGGTTAGAGAAGCCAAGGCCCAGTTAGAACTGCATCTGGTTAGGGATATTTAGGATAACAGGAAGGGCTTCTATGGATACACTGCAATCAAGAGAAAGATTGGGCTAATGTGGGCCCTTTCCAGAGGGAGAAGGGAGACCTGACTACTCTGGACAAAGAGGGGGCTGGGGTTCTCAATGACTTCTGTGCCTGTCTTCAATGGCAAGTGCTCCAGTCACCACCCAAGTCAAGAAAGGCAGATGCAGGGACTGGGAGGATGAAGACCTTGAGCTGACTGTAGAAGAGGATCAGGTTTGAGAATGTCCACAAGTCATGGGACCCGATGAAGCTCATCTGTGGGTCCTGAGGGAGGCTGGCAAAGTTGCTGAGCCACTACCCATCATTTCCAAAAAATCATGGCAGTCAGGTAAAGTTCCTGATGATGGGAAAAAGGAAAATGTAAAACAGGGGAAAGCAAAAGACCCAGGAAACTACTGACCAGTCAGTTTCACCTCTGTGCCAGGCAAAGTCAGGGAGCAGATTCTGCTGGAAACTATGCTAAGGTACCTGGCCAACAAAGAGGTGACTGGCAACAGCCAAGATGGTTTTACAAGGGGAAAATCATGCCTGACAAATCTACTGACCTTCCATGACAGGGCTACAGGATTGGTGGACAGGTGACAAGTGATGAAAAACTCTACGTGAGCCAGCTGTGTGCACTCACAGCCCAGAAAGCCAATTGAATTCTGAGCTGCACCCCAAGGCACATGGCCAGAGGGTCAAGGAGGGTGATTCTGCCCCTCTACTCTGCTCATGGGAGATCCCACCTGGAGTGCTGTGCACAGTTCTGATGTCTCCAACATAAAAAGGACACGGAACTGTTGGAGCAAGTTCAGAGGAGGTCACAAAGCTAGTAAGAGAACTAGAGCCCCTCACCTATGAACACAGGCTGAGAAAGTTGGGGCTATTCAGTCTGGAGAAGAGAAGGCTGTGTGGAGACCTCAGCAACCTTCCAGTGTCTGAAAGGGACCTACAGGGAAGCTGGAGACTCTTCATCAGGAACTGCAATGACAGGACAAGGAGTGATGGGTATACATTGAAAGAGGAAAAATTCAGGTTAAATATTACAAAGGACTTTTTTGCTTCAAGTGTGGTAAGACACTGGAACAGACTGGCCAGGGAGGCTGTGGATGCCCCATCCCTGGCAGTGTTCAAGGCCATGTTGAATAAAGCAACCTGGTCGTAGTGGGAAGCGTCCCTGCCCATGGCAGGCGAGGTTGGTTCTAGATGATCCTTAAGGTCCATTCCAACCCCTTAACATTTTGTGACTCTATGAAATAGTAAGCTGTCTTTTGGAACCTCAACTTTTACAGCTCTGAGCTGCAGACAAAAAGAACCCCTCTCTCCCAGGTTATTTGTTCATAAATCATTAACTAGGAGGTTTCCTGTACCCTTTTTCAGGACATGTGATGCAAAACAGAAACAGAGTTTTGAAACACACAGTTCTTTTTCTTTTTTCTTTAGACAGATGGCCTCTCCAAGCCTTATTCCCACACCTACTGCAGAGGAAAGACATCACACAGGTGTCCAGAGTAAGAGCTCTCATGGCAGAAATGAAAAGTGCTTTTCCTTCCAGCTGCTTATAACACTTCACAGACATCTCTGGTTGTGTCTGGTAAATCCATCACACCATGATAGATTACTACCTCTCTAAACTCCTGCATGGTGAAGCTTGAGCTGTTAACTACTAAGGCAGACTTGCATTTCTGCAGCACAGCAAACATATTATTGCTTTATTGTGTTGGTCCTCCTTTCCCTTCAGAAGAACTTTCAAGAAAATTAATGGTTACAGTGAGGGATGAATCGTGCCATTAGGTTTCATTACACTGTGTTAGACTGTAGGAACAAGCTAGATGTTTTGTTAGAACTCACCAAGGACGAACTGAGAAAGGTAGTACACTGGATGTACTACTGGCAGGTAGTACACTGGATGCTGAAGCAGCAAAACACCAAATCCAGTTTCACCCATCTTAGATTTCATTAACTACTTCAGGGACCCACAGAAAATGGGAAGCATAGAGAGCAGACTGCCCTCCACATTGCTAAAAGTTTCAGGTAAAGCTATGCACCATGTGGTTACTGGTGACAACTCCTAACATTTTACTCTACAGGCATAGTAATAGGAGACCAAGAATCCCACCAACAAGAAGCACACTTCTTCCCCTAGGGAGATCATCTCACTCAGGTGAACAAGGCATGCAGAGTGGTCTTGCTGGCATTCCAGTATCTTTGCATCACTGCTGGGAACTAGAAAGAAAAATGGTTTGAGCCTACAGCTAAGGGCAGCACTCCAGATACATTGCACTGTGTGAAGACATTTAGAGTGGAGTGGCAAGAGAATGTTCTTTGCCTGAACTATTAAGCTGCATAATAATCCAACTGTGTTGAACAACAGCCTATAAAATATTCAGTGGATATCTCTTTCACTGACCTGATAAAAATGTATAACTTGGGGCTCAGAGCTTCACTCTGACATCTCAAAATTTTCCACTAGGAAACTGATGAAAATTAATACCAAACATCAAGTGCTGTCATTACAGCATTCAGGAGAAAAAAACATGATAAAGACTCCTCCATAGCAAATCTCTCCTGGGCAAAGAAAAAGAAAAAAAAATACAACAGAAGAAATAGTTGTTTATTCTACACTTTGAATAAAAAAAGTAATTACACCACAAGCAAAAAGGTTTCTCTCTACTACAGAGCAAACTAGGACATAAGAACACCCTGCAAATCTCCTCCATCACTCCAACACTGAAGGACATCATGAGGCTTTGTTTCAGATAATTCACAATGCAACAAAGCCAGATTCAAGTTCATCAGGAGCCCTCAGCAAAGAGCATGCTAATTATCAAAAACTACCTGGGTGCTGGCTCAGTTTAGGATTCTGTAATCTGAAGCTTTGAGTTGGGCTTTACATCCAGCAAGACTGCTTTTGGACAAAGGCTAAGACAAAAGTGAAGTGGATGTGCCTCCTTGGTCTGCTACCACCGGCTGTCCAGTTTTTTTTATTTGCATTAATACATTGTGCCCAAGAGCCACAACTTATTAATGCAAATAAACTCCCAACTTCAACTGATTTTTCCAGGAATTTTAAAGCTGTTGCCCAATACAGTCGAACCATGGTATACATGCAGAAGTTCCTTTCAGTAAGACAAGGAAGCCTTAAGTTGGTTTCTATTCGTGGCTACGTATCTTCACACTCCCAAAAAAGTAAAGGTCTCTGCACAAGGTCCTCCTGAATCAAACAAAAAATAAGACTCAATAGAATAGGGGAAAGAAAGATTTAAGTTCCATGGAGGTCAAGCCAATAGTTCATCTAAGATGATGACTTTTATCTCTTTGAAGAAAACAAAATAACAAGGGCACCTCAGTAACTGTGTTTTAACTGAATTTTTTAATGGGGATGGATACAAATAACACATTGTAAGCCAGTTAACAATTTTCATTGAATTATTATTCTTTAGTGAATAAATTAATGGTCAGCTGGACAAAAAATAACCTCAAGGAAGGAGTAAAGATATTCCAAATCCCTTGAGGAGCTCTTCCACTGCTACTTGCTGTCATCATTCATACACACCCAAAACTGTACTGCTATGATTCTTCTGTTTCCCCAAATACCTCCACTGCAGCACCTGCAGTATTGCTGTTACTAACTCATTTAATGACTTATACTCCACTCTCAGACGGGCAGCGCTTTGGGAGAGGCGTGGCAAAAGATTCTTTGCTTTCTGTCAATGCTCGTGGCTGATGGACAAAAACACTGAATCTGACACCTTGGTTTGCTGCTGCCCTCACAAACCCACTATTTGCAGTCATGGTGATGGCTTTTAAAGTGTCTCCTGTCCCAAAAATGGCTAGAGAGCGGCTGTTGATTTTTGAACTAGCCACTAGTCCTAAGGCACGGTCAGAGGGCTGATCTGGCACCACGTTAATTCTTTCAACAAGCAATGCAGCTCGCTCTTTCTCTCCAGGTCCTCCCAGCGTTTCCAAGATGGACTGAAAATCTCTGACAGCAGACTCACAGGCAAAGAGCTCTTTTCCCTCCATGAACTCCTTCAGCTGAGGCAGGACTCTCTCCCTTCTTTCTTGGGCTGCCTGCTCTGTCAGCACTTTTTCTTTGAAGACAAAGTGGCAGCCACCATAGCTCAGCGCAGAGACGTAGGTTATTAAGGTAGTGATGTCCAAATTAACTCTATTGCAGACGTTTACTTTGATCTCGGTAGGGAAAGCAATGCTGGCCACTAAATTCTCCCGGTCTACTCTGGTCACCTGCAGGAGTTCAGGGCCTTCTTCATCTGATTCACTGCTGTCAAGATGCTCGTTTTCTGCAGATGGTTCTACCAGTGAGTTCACAGCAACAATGTCTCCTCTCACAGATATTCCCATCTCTTTGAGCCTTTCTGCCATAGGACTGGACACGCTGTTGTAGAAGGCAAAGATGATGTGGGGATTGCTGTACTCCACCGGCTGCTGACGGCTTGCTTGCAGGAAGTCCTCTGCCTGCTCAATGACACTTTTGTCACCATACTGGCCTCTTCCCAGCCAGATGTTATGCAGGGCCTCAGCTTTACGACCAATGGCCTTCACCCATGTGTGACCTCTGTTTGCAACAACATCTACCACCAGTGTCTGTTTGTCTCCAAATCTGTCCTCGTAAGCAAAGACATGGAGGACACTGACAACATCCTCCAGGTTCTCTGCTGACTCAATAATGGCTTGGAGGTGGGTAAGGTTTGTACTCTGCAGATGGGATTCTTTAACAGTCACTTTCCCTGCCTCCACCTTGTGTAAGAAATTAAGCTCAGACTTCAGTTTGCTACATAGCTTTGCCCCACCTTCTATTCTCCTTTTCTGGGACTTGGAAAGGGCTTCTGCTCTCTTAATCAAGTCTTTGGCAACAGCAATTCTTTCACAAAGCAACGACTGCACAGACATGTTGGAAACATTATTCCTGTCAAGTGGGAACAAAGGAGAAGATTGTTATTGCACAGCCAAGAATAAAGACAGTCAAAAGAGCTCTTTCTAACAGTATACACTCCAGCTTTGCAGTAGGCATAAGTGCAACAGCTATTGTAGTTGCAACAAGCAACTGGAACCTCAACACAAAGTCCTGGTGATGAGTTCAATTCCTTTCCTTCACCAACCTACAGCCTCAGAAGACCCCAGTTCTCAGCTAGGCAGCACTCAAGTCTACACAGACCTTGCAAGCTTGTGGTTTCCCCCCACCTGCCACATAAGAGACCTTCACTCAGCCAGTCACTGAGAGGGATGTTAACTCACACAGCGCATTTGCAAAAGCTGCCATCCAGAGCAAAATTAGAAATACAGTTAATGCCATAAGCAAATCTTGCCTCTCCCTCTCATCACACCATTAAAATTAAAAGCTACCCACCATGCTTACATATACCTAGCTTTCGACCTGCACTGTTCAACTCAGTGCATGAACC
>JANPWX010000112.1:1783492-1871035 GCA_024734555.1 Trochalopteron elliotii
CGCGCTGGAGAGGCCGCGCCGCCATCTCGGGTGAGGGCATGGTGCCCTCAGCGCTCGCCCCAGCTCGGCTCCGTCCCCGGCCTCGCCCTCTGCCCACACGCCGGCCCCGACGCAGCGGGCGGGTGCGGGACGTCGGTGCTTGTCCCTCCTGTTCTCCCCATACCCCAGCCTCTGCCAGGACGCGATGTGCTCGGGCCCGCCTCATCTCTTCGGGGGCTCCCGGCCCCGCTCCCTCCCCAGGGGCCGCTGCCTTTCGCCAGGCCCCGCAACCCGTACTCACAGCGCGGCGGCCACAGCCCTCGCCACCGGCTGGCGTGGCGTGTCGCGGCTCGGCCCAGCCCGGCACCTCCCCCGGGGCCGCCGGGCGGGGACAGCCGCACCACCCGCCTCGCTCCGCCGGCCCCTGCCCGCCCGCTCTGGCTCTGTTCCCCGGCGTGCCCGCGGGTTATCGCGAAAGCCCTTCAAGGGCGAAATGCATTACATCAGGTCAGACGCAATCTCAGAATATTCCGAGTTGGAAGGAACTCACAAGGATCGATGCGTCCAACTCCTGGCCCTGCCCAGGACAGCCCCAAGCGTCACACCGTGTGCCTGAGCATTGTCTAAAAACCACTTGAACTGTGTCAGGCTTGGTGCTGGGGAGCCTGTTCCAGTGCCCAACCACGCTCTGCGTGAAGAACTTTTTTCTAATATCCGACCTAAACCTCCCCTGACACAGCTCTAGGCCAGTCCCTCGGTCCTGTCCACTGGTCACCACAGAGATCAGTGTCTGCCCCTCCTCTTCCCCTCATGAGGAAGTTGTAACTGCAATGAGGTCTTGCCTCAGTCTCCTCCAGGCTGAGCAGACCAAGTGACCTCAGTTGCTCTTCATACAGCTTCCCCTCAAGGCATTTCACCATCTTTGGTGCCCCCCTTTGGACGCTCTCTAGTGGCTTTGTATCTTTCTTACAGTGTGGTGCCCAAAATAGCACACAATATTCCATGTGAGGCTGCAATAGCACAGATTAATGGGAACTGACAGGCAGAGACAAGTTAGCCTTGGACTTTAATCTTCATCGGAGAAGTAACAGCCTTGGCTCCATGCATGTTGGGCCTATGCATGCTGGGTCTCTTACATTTGGACATCAAAAATGGGCTGTACTAAACCATTCTGTGAATATGTGAGCTAGTGTCCCCAGTATTTGCCCCAGGCTGTTGCCTGCCTCCATGCAGCAGACAGAGCTGTGGTCCCACTCCTCTCCGTGCAGCAATACTCCTTAGAGTGTGGGAGAGACTTGGCTTCTGCTTGCTGGTTCTTGCAGGGAGAGATGATCTCTACTTGTTTGAATGATTTCACAATATCTGGAAAGTAATAGTAAGCCAAAGCAAGTTGAAAGGGGCTTACTGCACATGTATGTCCTTTACTATGGGTGACAGCACACTAGAACAGGCTGCCTGGGGAGGCTCTCCCTCACTGGAGCTATTCAAGAACCATCTAAACACAATCCTATGTCCTCTATTCTAAGATAATCCTGCTTGAGCAGGAAGGTTGGACCAGATGTGAGCCTGACCCATTCTGTGATTCTGTGACCTAAAGTAATAACTTCATTAAACGAAGTTACTGTTCTCAGATCCCGATCCCACTCATTAAATAAAGCCCAATTCTCACAGGTGTTTTACTATCCTGGGGATTTGCTTATCCTCTTCCAGGATAAGCAAATCAACATTATTACATGCTTCAAGTGACAAGTGTCTCTTTTTCTTCCTTCAGATGACTGCATTAATAGGAACAAGTTAAATGACACAAAATTATAACTCATAGTGAGCTGAAGTAACCAAGCTTGTAATGTGTCATTTCTCACAAAGGAACAGTGTTTGTCTGTCTTATTGCACCTTGACCCCTTTATGTAGTTTCTACAAAATATAAAAGAAAGCTAAAAGGGTGCATGCACTTCTTGAAAATTACAACCACCATATAATTTGGTAGTCCACTGCACAAGTATTGCTCACTCCAGAAGTGTTTATTTAAGAAATACATCTTCAAGTTAAAAATACTATTTCCTTGAATTTTAAAGATTTTAAATGGAAAAATATGTTACTTAGTTCTCTGCAGCTTAAAGATTTCCCTTTAAATAGTAGATAAAATTTAGCTACTATTCTAGACATGCAGTTAAAAAAAGAACCCCGCATGTAAAACCACACCACTTTCCCCATCAGAGCAGTGTAATTTTAAGGTCTGACTACCACTAAGAAAATTACCTAATACTCTAAATAAAGCCTGAATTCAAAATATTATGCATGTTGTTTCCACATTACACCAAGTGCTATGAACTCTGATTCACTGCAGGGTTTAAGTATTACCAGGGAGCTTTGGGACTCAGTTCTTAATGGTGTAAAAACAGTCACCAGCTTGGCTCATTGAAGTGAAAACCACTGGCAGTAGACCATAGAGACTTACTCATATCCTTTAGCACAAAACAAGGAGCAGTTTACCATAGTTTGAAACTTGCTTTGGTTTCAACTACCCTTCATGGGGTGTTCTTTGCTCATCAACTGTTTTTATGAGGAGAGACAACTAAACCACTGCAGTCAATTTCTGAAGTACCTAAACACATTTTTGCATATAGAAAACTCCTGAATATTTACACAGCATTAAAAAACTAAGTGTGCATAAATATTCTAAATCAAAGATGCAGCAATGTAAAGCTTTCAGTTTCAGATCTGAGTTGCTTTATTTTCTCTAGAATATGAATCAGAGTACGGCCTGATTTTCAGAGTAAAATACTCAAAAAGCAATCTGGCGGAACTCTTAATGAACCATTTGGACAGAGCTTTTATTTCTGACATTAGGAAATAAAACTTAATTTATGGCATGCTTCAGAAATTCTTATTCACCTGATGATAACATGAACCATCAGAAGACAGACATTGGAAAGCCCAGGTCAATCAGCTTATACACCACTTTCTACTCATATTCTGTATTTTTTTTTCCATTAGTTATGGCTGGCTGACGTTGGACCTACCAGGCTGCTCCCCATCATCCTTAACCTTATATACAAGCAGACTGACCCAGCTACCGCTTTAAAAAATATAAAATCTGAAAACAGTAATTTAAATGGCTGGAGACCAGATTATTTCTGCTAGAAAAAGAAATGTATATTTATCCCATTTCTTTTGTGGTAAATGTAGGTTTTTATGACTTGAATGACTCTACACATGTAACAAATGTATTAATATATCCACCCAATGATATCTGTAGAAGTTATGGTGCACAAATTAAATGCTCCTTTCATTACATCTTTAGAATTATCCTGCACGTTGAAAAATACTTCAGCACAATTCAAGGGATAAAGTAATTACATTACATACTCTCATTCTGTTTTGTAAATCCCACTGATTTTTATTGATGGTGATAAATGCATAATTTTCAGTAAGAGTTACTACTTCTACTTTTCCTAACAATGTTTCAAGATTGAAAAAGTGCAATTTCTAGGGCCAAGAAAATAACTCAAGCAAAACAAGTTCTTGTGACACCGAGACCACAGGGGTCAAAAGCAGAGAGGCTCAATCAGATCACAGTAAACACCTGAAATGAAAGACTTTCCTGCCCCTTTGTGAAAGTACATGATCTTTTTCACCACATAAAACTATTTCTGGAGATTAATTAACATTTAAACAATATTCCAAAGTGAAAAATTATCCTGTCATTCAACATTTAATTTTTTTAAAAGAAGGCTGAATCCAAGTTCATTGTGGCTGTATATGAAAAACTGTTTCCTCAACAATAACGATACTGAAATCTAAGCTTCATGTAGATAAACAAGCTAGGATTGAAAAGACACACAGACACCTTCCCCCAAAACAATGGCCTTTGATTTTATTCTTTAGCCTTTTTCAAGCTGTCACTATAACTTTACATTTTGTACAGTATTTTGTGTATCAAGGGAAAGAATTATCTTGAACAAGATTCCATGTATTACAATATCAAGGACCGTTGTATTTGCACCCATGATGTTTAAAAAATCTCTCAGACAAACCATGTAGAAATAAGTATGCAAAAACTGCAAAGAAAAACATTTAAGTAGCCAAAATTAAAAAGACCTTTGTGTGAATCACACAGTCTACCTCGGTTTCTACTAGGCTATTGCAGCCAAGTAGTCCTTAACCTCAGTTGGAGTGAGCCTCCTAAAACCAGCTTCATTACAAATGCCGACTTCAATGTTGTCTTCTGTCATCTGCCCTTCAAAGCTCTCCTATTAAAAAAAATACAGTTCAGTGAATCATATCAGTGAAGATAAAAGAAACTTCTTTCTTAAATACTTTGCTAACCTTTAGTGTTAAGATAGCTGTATGAATGGCATCTTCAAGCTCCAAATCTTCGTTGTACCTGTAAACAGACATCCATTTATTTCAGCATAGGAAAAAAATCTTTACAAGTTTCAAATCCTGGAGTCTCTAAAATCCCCAAAACTACTAAAATCTGTTTCTCATACAAATATTATTTTTAAGCATTGTGGCATTAATAGTCAGTTATTTTTTGTTAAAAAAAAAAAATTCCTACTTTTCCTACTGACACTGTATATACCATTGCTGCAAATATGCTGAATATGTTTATTGCAATCAAGTAATTCTACATCAACACAAAAGTTAGAGCTTAAAGAAATCAAACCTCCTGTGCACGTGTAGACAAGTACACTGAAAGCATCTGACCGTAAGTATTTTAAAACTTTGTTCTTACAATTTAAAAAGTGTGCATTTTTTAAAATCTGGCTGTTTTATATATATGGAACCTGAACAGAACACAGTATCCTTTCAGAGAAGTATCAAATACATTACCTTTTCTCAAGAAATGTTTTCCCATTGACGTAATTTTTTCCCATTGCTGTTGCTTTCCAGGCAAAATAAGCTCCCTGTAAAAGCAACAATTGATTGAACGATTGAATTGTTTTGTGAAACTTAGTGAAACAATATGTATTCAATTCCTTAGTAAGAAAGTACAGAAGCAATCATGAAAATACTGAGTGTACTGAGACTACAGGAGACAATTTTGGATCACATTGAAAATAATTTTATACAGGAACATATGCTGTGAAACTATACAAAATGTGTGTTGGGCCCCCCCACCTATTTTCATCCTCCTGCTTCTTTGAAAGATGTATTGTGTAAGTCATTACCATAGTTTTTATTTGGGATTCCTTAAACCTAAATAGTACATTTGCCTTTGAGAAAGTGTAGACTCAAATCCTTACTGAGGATCACCCCACATATTGTTCTTTTTGAAGATAATGTAATGTAAGTGACTTGCTGCAAATCAGCCATCTGATTTATGTTCACTACTACCAAGGTATTTACTCATTGCTTCTATTCCCTCCTCTGGCATGAAGACCATGAGCAGTTCTATGCCTCAAACTGCCTTAAACAAGGCATCTGCATTTTTCTTTTTACACTGGAGCATCAGGTAACTGAAACCATTGAAAGCTGCAATGATCACTACAATGACCTCATTTTTTTGTCTGAAGCACTGCACCCACATGTGCATCAAAGGATAGTTTTTCTGAAGTGCAGTGCAAACCTAGCAAATAAACTCATTAAATTAACCACTGTCATTAAATATCAAAGTAGGTGCATTACATTTCACAATGCAAACAGGTTTTGGCTTAACTCCCATCCAGTTTGGAACAGTATAAACAGTCCATTTCTTTTTTCAGTCCATTTTATTTTTTCTGCAACAAGTAGCTGTTGCAGAATGCCATTTTTGCTGGCACTATCAGCTAGGTGGGAAGGTATGAAATGGGACGATCTCCCTCAGAAACAGCTGCCATCCCTCAAGCAGTACACGAACATGTAAGCAGAGAAGATGCAGGCTTGCTCCAAGCACCTACTGAAATGACCCATTTTGATTTCTGAAGTTATCTTTCATTCTAGCTCTGTATTATTATTCTCACCGCAGAAAGCATTTCATAAGCACATGCAAAGTTTCACGTGTTATATCAGAGCAGCAGAAGTTACAAGTGTAAGGTACTTACAGATGGATCCGACTGAAATAAATACGGCCGTCCTTCATTCCAGCCACATATTAGCAGTGATACACCAAAGGGACGAACACCACTACAGGCAAACAAAACATAATAAATTATCCAATGAAAGTCAAAGGTGACTAATTATTTTGGAGATGTGCTCATCTTCTCCTCAGACCAAAGCTGTAATGAGGATGAGTCAACAGACAGAACAAAACCAAGTGTCCTGCCTTAGCGGACATGTTTGTGTTCAAGAGGTGGAAACCCATTCTCACCCACTGTCAGTCAGTGCTCCTCCCGTTGGCACTTTGTGCGCACATTCTCTACTGGAAAACTGCCTTTTCCACAAAAACTCCAACCACTGGGTAGCTGTTACTCATTACACTTAAGCAACACAATCTTTCTAAGCAACTCTGCAATTCCAGCACGTACCCAGACTGCGTGTACTCCTGCATGACAGAAGCAATTCTCTGTACGAGCTGAGCTGTTGGAATGGGCTCATGATAAACCAAGTAATATTGCTGGGCCAGCTTCCGAGCTCTGTGCACAAGTACTCTGAAAACAAAGACAAAAGTCCTATGTAAAAAAAATGCCTACTAGAAATGAAAACTCATAATAATTAATACCTATTCAGAAGTTGTACATCTGGCATAGCATCAGTGTAAGAACACAAGACTGTGCTGAGTTATCTTTATCAATCAAGTAATTGCTGAAATATTTAAAGTAAAAATAAGGTTGAATTACACTGCTTTCATTCTTTAGATGCAAGGTTATTTGACAAGTTAATGAATACATTAAGAAAAACTTCAAGTGAATGTCATTTACAGCACAATACAGTACTATGACATACACTTATAAAGACATAGCTAATTGCTACCTGTTACTTAAACTTATGAATATGCATCTAAATAGTGATCAAACAAAATGTTTTAATACCTGTAATCTGGACCCATACCACTGTACACTAAGCCTATATGTTTGGTAATTGGTTCTACTTTGTGGACACTCCTTTCATCATACAGAATAGATTTCTGCTTCTTTTCAGTTGCCAACACCACTCCATTTGCAGCTGGAAAAGAACAAAAAATTTATTTAAAAATTAAACTAAAATTAGCAGTCAAAACACAGAAAAAGCTTATTAAACTGTAAAAATTTCTTCCTCTCTTTTTAAAAGCCCTTCAAGCTTACAATCAGGTTAAAGAGAGATACTTTGATGAATACACCCAACAAACACATTGTTTCTTTCTTTAAATAACCCTATAGCTCCCATAATCCCATTCTAAAGATTCTGTATAACGTTAATAATTGAGCAATGTACATAACTTTTTTGGTGTGTTATTTCTATTTTTAAGGACAGGAACACTCAGAAAACCCCTAAAACCAAACATCTACTTCTACCAGCTCAATGTCTCCAAAATCACCCAAAAAAACCCCCCTATGGAACATTAAACCTATTAAAACATGTGAAAATCCACTGAAAGAGTAACAAAATATGTAACAGAAAGATAAAGAAGGATCCAATACAAAGAACCAGTACATGATCCAAACTGGTTTAGTTCTCTCAAAAAACAGTCAAAATCCCAAATCCGTCAGTAAAATATTTTCAGGACATACCTTTAATCCCAACTGATGGAGCTCCTGCAGCTACTGCAGCCAAAGCATATTCAATCTGAACAAGCTTTCCAGAAGGACTAAAAAAGAAGATGCAAAACAAAGTTTTCCACTCAGTGGGAAAATCTTCAGGGTGTGTCATGACTTTCTACTGAAATGACATTGTATGTGTGGTTTCCAAAAGCTTTCAAGACACTGATGTTCACTGCTGAAAGGAACCAGCAAAACACAGCTATGCTTTTTGACTGACAGGCACATGAGGTCAATGGCACAAGACAGCAACAACTCCCATTCCATTCCCAGGTATTCCTGCATTTTGTTTCAACAATCCATGTTATTCTGGTAATGGATGTGGAATCATCAGAATAGAGCTGCAGGTGTCAAGCAAAGTAAGTTACAAAGTAACTTATTAAGAAGGAGGTGAGTGGAGGGGGTCCATTCCCCATCCCCAGGGAAAAGGAAACCAGAGACAGCCACTCACTGGACAAGTGATTTTGCAAGTGCATCTTTTCCCTAGGCTGTATTTCAGACACTGCTGCTTTAATAGTTGCAGAAGTAAAATGGGATATTATGTAACACAGTGCTCAGATGAAGGAAACAAAGCAAGCAATAATCAATCAGTATAATCATTTATACACTGAGGAAACAGGGTATAAGGGTGAGAAAGTACTAGTTCTGGCTTTTCCACTACAAAATATAACAAATCAGAACAATCATTCCAGCCACGTAGTGCTTCTGTAAAATAGAAAAAGTCTGTAACTCCTTTAGGAAACCATTTCTGAAAGCTAATAAAGAATTCAATCTGCTTGAGCAGGGCAAGCACGCTGGGCTGCTTCTGTCCATTAAGAACATTCTTCTCATCATTTTAGGTTATGAACTGCTTCATTTGCTCAACTGCAACAAGCCTTTAGCAATCCCTTTTGCAATTACACAGCGAGACTCTCTGCTGAGATTAAGGGAACACTTCACCACGAGCAGCACAAAGGTTCTTGTGTCCAGTTTTTCTTTTTTCTATATGCAGCATAGGTCTGAATACCTCAATAGTTTCAAAAAATGAATGGAAGGTGATTTCCTTTACTCCAAATTAATCTTCAATCTAGGTATTGGCGCAACACCCCAAGAGAGACCACTCCAATAGCATATTCACTCTGTGCATGCCATCGTTCCACACTCAGGCTATGGACAACACCAAGTGCAAGAAGAGCAGACACTGCAAAGTGTAGCAGGAAGGAACATAAACTATTTTAAAACTCATCTGCTTCACTCATTCCCACATCTGTGAAGTTTGTTCTGAAGCAAGCTCTCAGGACACCACAGCTCAGCTGCCATCAAGCATTTCCAGTTAGCTCAGAATCACTGAATTATTCCCCAACCTATAGTCTGTGTGCGGTGATCCGGAGTTTGCTAAGCCAAGCACTCGCTGTAAGGCACTACCAGTGTCGAGACAGACATTAAGCTGGTCCTACAGCAGCTCTGTCTCACAGCAACGAGGAGGCACAAGAGGTGCCCGCACTGGGGCCCGAGGTCAGCGGCAAACACCAGGTGGGACCCACGACCCTCCCCGCCGCCCTTCAGGAAGCCTCTGGGCAGCTGCGTGTCCCCCTCGGGCGCCTGACCCCCGCGGCTCTGCCCACGCCCGACACTCCTACCCAGGGCCAGCCCCCGCTGCCCCCCAGCGCTCGCAGGCCCGATGACTCTGCAAAGCGTCCCTTCCGTCCTGTATCGCCGCCGCCGGCAGGCCGCTCCGCTCAGGCTGCGCGCCGTTCTCCCGCTTGCCCGACAGCCCGCCCGCCTCTTCCCCCGAGCGCACAGCCGCCCCTGCCCCGGCACCTGAAGGTGGTGAGAGAGAAGCTGTAGCCGCGCTCCGCCATTTTGGCACCAGCCCGTGCGCTCCCCGCGCCGGCTCCTCGGCGCAGGCGCGGACACCGCTCCCTCTCCCAGCGCGAAGGCACAGCGAGCGCGCTGATTGGTGGGGTGGTGGCCTGTGCCTTGAGCCTACCGGGATGCGGTTGGCGGAGAGGTGCGCCGTCAGGCATGCTGGGAGTTTGAGTCCTCCATCCGCTCTCCATCGCCCCGCCCTCCTAGTAGCGAGAGCAATGCTGGGACTTGGAGTCCTGATCCTGTCTCCTTGCAATGTCGTGACAGGCTGAGAGCACTCGGTTTCCCAGAAGGCGCAGGAACAGGGGCGCCTCCCCCGAGGGCTTGGCGGGGCCGTGTGGGGTTATGGCGGTGCTGGTGTTGGTCCGCTCTCCGCTGCCGCGGCTTCGCGCTGTGCTCCAGCACTGCTGGGGGCGGCTGGAGCGTGGCCTCTGGCCGGGTGTCTTCGGGGGCCAGAGCCCGCCCTGGGGTAGGTCCCGGCCTATTCTCCGCCCAGCTGAAGGAACTGGACGCCTTCCTGTGTCACTTGCCGTGGGGAGGGTTTGGAGTAGATGATCTCAGAAGTCCCTTCCAACTCCATCGAATCAGTGATTCTGTGAGAGGGCGGCGTCGGGGCTGAGGGACTCGTTTTACCTCTGAAGGGCAGAGGAGGGGAGGACGCTGGGGCACTAGGGCGCGGCCCGGGGCTCAGTGAGGGAGCGGGGCGGGGGCGCTGCTCTGGCCTTGCTTCGGGCGTGACGGCAGCATCGTGTTGTGTTTCCTCGACCGCACGGAAATGGGGCTTGGCTGTAAGGAATTTCTTTCTCACAGAATCACAGATTATGGTGAGCTGGAAGGGGCACACAAGAGTCATCAAATCCAACTCAGCCCTGCACAGGACAGCCCCAAGAGTCACGTCATGTGCCCGAGAGCGTTGTCCAAACGCTTCCTGAACTCTGGGAGGCTTGGAGCTGTGACCACTTCCCTGAGGAGCCTGTTCCAGTGCCCAGCCATTCTCTGGGGGAAGAACTTTTTCCCAATGTCTGACCTAAACCTCCCTTGACTCAGCTTCATGCCATTCTCTATCCTGTCACCACAGAGGAGTGATCAGTGCCTGCCCCTCTGCTTCCCCACCTGAGGAGGTTGTAGACCGTGATGAGGTCTCCCCTCCATCTCCTCCAGGCTGAACAGATGAAATAACCTCAGCTGCTTCTTGTATGCCTTCCCCTCGTGACCCTCCTTTGAATGCTCTGTAAGAGCTTTATATCCTTCTTGCATTGTGGTGCCCAAAACTGCACACAGTATTCAAGGGGAGGTTGCACCAGTACAGAGTAGAGTGGGAAAATCACCCCCCTCTTTTCCTTCTCCTGCAGGACCAGCACTAGCGGTGCAAGGTGCAGCTCTTGTTCCCCAAGGGATAAATGACACTGGCGAGAGCAGCGCCGGGGCACCGAGCCTGCTGGAGAGCGTCGTGTGGATGGCGGCGCCCAAGCAGAGGCGCACCATCGAGGTGAACCGCTGCCGCCGGAGGCATCCCACCAAGCTCATAGAAGTAAAGGTAAGCAGCAAAGCCCTTGTCTTGGGGAATCATTGCAGAGGGAAGTGCTGACTGTAAAAGCTCTCTGGACTTTGTTTATAAATAAGTAAGCTTAAAAGATACTGTAATCTTTAAAATCCTCTGTAACAGGTACATTCGTCATATGTGACAGTAGCCTGAGGTTAAATAAACAGTGACACTTGTGGTGCAAGCCAACAAAATGTGAATTTTGGCTGAACAGACAGTGTAAATGGAAAAGGCCTACATTTTCTGTGCATCTAATTGAGTCCATAGGTCTTTAGTCTTCCAAACGTAGTTAGGCATAATGACTTAGATACTGAATTTATAGGCTGTTCTTAGTAGTAAGCATTTGACATAGCAGCACATTACAGAAAAGTTACATAGAAGAATACATTTTGAAATGGTAGATGAATCTCTCTAATTTAACATTTTTATTTGTAGTAGTTCCCTGGGTTTTTTTGCTGCTCTTCAAATTACAAAATTTCCTGTTTTCCACTGTCACTTTAGAGGAACATAGATGTTTGTCCTGAATGTGGAAACTTGAAGCAGAAACACGTCCTTTGTGGCTATTGTTATGCAAAGGTCAAAGAAGAAACTCGACTGATACGGATGGAAATGTACAAGAAGGAAGGAGGACCACTTAATGCTCCAGCTGTAGAGACTGTTGTCCTTTATGAAGGAGAAAAAACCACAGAAAAAGATGAAGGCAAGCGGATCATTGAAAGAGCCAGAAAGCGTCCATCTTGGTTTGTTCAAAATTGATGCTGTAGATTTAATGGTGGCAAAAGCAGTTGCTGCAGGAAGAGAATTCATGATTTTCAGGAATGTTTTTCCTCGTTCACTCAGTGTGAACAGAATTCCTCTGAACTTTCGGGAAGCCTGCTTGAATTTTGTGTTATGCCATATGATTTTACAGTCAGGTGTTTTTTCTAAAGCATGCAGTGGGAAGGGCTTCTCAGTGATACATCACTGCAGTCAACAGAGAGAAATCAGAATCTGCCTTGGATTTGGATATCTGCATACTGTACCCTGAACAATTTGTATGCTAATGTTCTATGCTGGTTTTGTAAATAACATCTTTTAAATTCATGGATAAACAATAAAATTTATTAAGTGTCACAGGGAAATTTGCTTTCTGGTTTTGGCTGCTGCTCTTTTGGAGGGGAAAAAATGTTTAAAAGTGATATTGGTTGGAAACAAAGGATATTTGCAAGGAAAGATGCAGTTATTTAGTTATTTCCTTTGTGTGGATCTCTCCATAATGTTGCCATTTGAGATAATTGGGGATAGTCCTAGGTTTGAGCAATATAGTGGTTGCAATGTAGTATTTGCATTTTTTTCTGCACTGGATGAAGGTTGTGTTCCTTGCTGTTGTCAGTATACAAGATAATTTTCTTTCTTAAAGGGATGTGGAAAGCCTGTTTTCCCCCCATTAACATACTCTTGAGTAAAAAAAGCAAATTGAAATGTAATGACTGGAAATCTGTAAATGTGACAGGGGTCAAAGTTGTCTCCTTGCAGCTGTTCAGGAGTCTGGTTGGTCAGTGTGTGCTTGGAAAACCGTGAACAGCCACGGTGCTTTCAGCTGGAGTCCTGTACAGAGAGGGGGCAGCTCTGCCTCCACTCTCCACTGATGCCCTTCAGAGGTGCAGTTTCAGTACCTGCCTGGATTTTCACTTTGGTTTTAGCTGCACAGTAGTACCACTGCATTAGGGGTTTAAGTCTGTTTTCAGCTTTTGTTTGGGATTTTAGTATACACACAGTACTCTTTGGTATTGTGGCTCAGTAGCTAGTAGCTATTTGCTGCCAAAAAATGCAAACCTGCTCCAACCCTGTCACAGAATCACTAGGTTGGAAGAGACCTCCAAGATCAAGTCCAACCCAGCCCTGACTCCTCAACTAAACCATGGCACCGAGTGTCATATCCAGTCTTTGTTTAAACACATCCAGGGATGGTGACTCCACCACCTTCCCAGGTAGACCATTCCAGTACTTTATCATTCTTTCCGTAAAAAACATTTTCCTAATGTCCAACCTAAATTTCCCTTGGTGCAGCTTGACTGTATCCTCATTTTGTCAGTTGCTGCCTGGAGAAAGAGACCAAGCCCCAGCTGACTACAGCCACCTTTCGGGGGGTTGTAGAGACTGATAAGGTCACCTCTGAGTCTCCTTTTCTCCAGGCTAAACAACCCCAGCTCACTCAGCCATTCCTCACAGGACATGTGTTCCAAGCCCCTCACCATCCTCGTTGTCTCCTCTGGATGTGCTCAAGCATCTCAACGTCCTTCCTAAACTGAGGGGCCAGAACTGGGCACAGCATTCAAGGTGTGGCCTCACCAGTGCCCAGTACAGGGGAAGAATGATCTCCCTGCTCCTGCTGGCCACACTATTCCTGATCCAGGCCAGGATGCCATTGGCCTTTTTGGCCACCAGAACACACAGCTGGCTCATGTTCAGTCATTTATCAACCAGTACCCCCAGGTCCCTTTCTGCCTGGGCACTGTCCAGTCACACCATCCCCAGCCTGTAACATTGCAGGGGGTTATTGTGGCCAAAATGCAGGACTCAGTACTTGGACTTATTAAACTTCATCCTATTGGACTCTGCCCATCCATCCAACCATTCCAGGTCTCTCTGCAGAGCCCTCCTACCTTCCAATAGATCGACACACACTTTTAGCTTAGTGTTGTCTCCGCGTTTACTACTGAAAGACTCAATACCCTCATCCATGCCATCAATAAAAATATTGAACAGAGCTGGCCCCAGCACAGACCCCTGAGGGACACCACTGGTGACTGGCTGCCAGCTGGATACAGCACCACTCACCACCACTCTCTGGGCCAGGCCATCCAGCCAGTTCCTAACCCAGCAAAGAGTGCTCCTGTCCAAGCCATGGGCTGCCAGCTTTTCCAGGAGAGTGCTGTGGGAGACAGTGTCAAAGGCCTTGCTGAAGTCCTATCCACAGCCTTTCCTTACCTTTTTCCTTACCCTTCCTTTTAATGTAAATATATTTGTAAAAACGTTTTTTATTATCCTTTACAAAAGTTGCCAAATTAAGTTCAAACTGAGCTTTGGTCTTCTCTGCCCCAACAAGCCCCTTAAATACTTGCTTAGAGACCTGACCCTCCTTCCAAATATGATACATCCTCTTTTTATTCCTAAGTTCCTTCAAAACCTTGTTGCCCATCCAGGCTGAACGTTTGCCTCATTGACTCATCTTTCAGCACACAGGGACAGTCTGTTCCTGTGCTCTCAAGATCTCTGCTTTGAAGCATGCCCACCTTTCCTGAACTACTTTGTTTTTAAGGGCTGCTTCCCAAGGAACTCTCTGAGTAAGTCTCCTAAATAGACCAAAGTTTGCCCTCTGGAAGTCCAGTGTAAAAGTCTCATTGATGTTCCTCTTGATTTCACCAAATATCAAGAACTCCATAATTTCATGATCACTGTGCCCCAAGAGGCCTCCAACCACCACATCTCCCACCAGCCCATCTCTATTTACAAACAACAGGTCTAACATAGTCCCTCCCCTGGTGGGCTCACTCCCCAGCTGTGACAAAAAGTTGTCCTCCACACACTCTCAGAGCTTCCTGGACTGCCTTTTTTCTGCTGTGTTAAGTACCCAGCAGATGTCTGGTAGGTTAAAGTCACCTACAAGAACAAGGGCTGGTGATCCTGAAACATTCTCCAGCTGCTTATAGAATAAGTTGTCCCCCTCTTCTTCCTGGTTGGGTGGACAATAACAGACTCCCAGTAGGATGTCAGCCTTGTTGGCCTTCCCCTTAATTCTCACCCATTGGCATTCAACTTCATTGTCATTAGCTTCAATACGCATGGAATCAAAAGCCTCCCCTCCACCTCTTCCCCCTTTCCTGTCTCTCCTGAAGAGCTTGTAGCCATCCAGTGTACTCCAGCTGTGTGAGTCATCCCACCATGTTTCTGTGATGGCAACTACATCATAGCTCTGCTGTTGCACCATGGCTTTCAGCTCTTCTTGTTTGTTACCCATGCTATGTGCATTGGTATACATGCACTTCAGCTGGGCTACTGGTTTCACCCCTAACTCAGGCTTACCACCCTTGGGCCTGCTTCCAGACAGCCCAGCTGCATCCTCTTCCCCCTTCAAACCTAGTTTAAAGCCCTCTCAACAAGTTCTGCCAGTTCATGAGCTAAAATCCTTCTGCCAAGCTAAAATGCTTCTGCCCTTAACAGAGAGATTGAGCCCATCAGTTCCAACAGGCCAGGTACCATAAAAGTTGAACCATGATCAAAGAACCCAATATTCTGGTGATGACACCAACCCTTGAGCTACTTGTTGATATTCCTTTCATCATTTTTCTCTGCCACCAAAGGGACTGCCCCATTGAGCAGAACACTACCTGTGTCTGGGTTGTCCTTCTATTTCCTTGGCACTTGAGCGTATGTGCTCATTTGCTTCCTGGTTCAGGAAGCTGTGCTGTCTTAGAGCTGTTCCCTGGCTTACTGCATGGTGGGTTGTTTTGTTGGGGATCTCCCCATAGGAATCTTCTGTCAGGGTCAGAAAAGTGGCAGTGTGGACTGTAGGAATATGAAAGTGGAGGACACAGGACCACACTTTCCACAATTGCCTTCATTTGTAGTTGGCTGAGCTCCTTATGCCTGCTTAAGGAGTGAGTCGGTCTGTGCTGGGATATTTCACTTTCACTTTCCTTGTTGTGGATCCCATGCTTCGAAGCATAACTGGTAGTAACAGATGTTAGTGCAGATATAGCATTTCCTCCCTAAAGTAAGGGCATAATGAAAGCTGGTAAGTGTAAATTGATGCCATTCAGTTGACAGTATCCAAGCAAACAACATAAGCCTTTTTGATTTGTCCAAACAGAATTTAGTCCAGTCATGTCTATTTTTTGCTTGTTCAGAAATGAAGCCAGTAAATGTGTCCAGCCAGATGTGGAGTGGAAAGCTAACTTTTGACAGAGCTGCATAGGATGAGACTGACACATTAGAGTGAGATTAGCCAAGCAATACGGCAGATGCATACATGCCTTTCCCACAGGCAAGGTATTTTAGAGAGCGGTGAGGGTCCTTTGATTTGTCCACATAAGGACTAATTCCACCTTGCCAATTGCACATAGTTGATTTTTAGATATTAATGTTAGACAGTTCTGTAGGGAAAAAAAAGCTGAATAAGCATTGCTTCCTCCAAGATCAAGGTCAGTGAATCCTTACAGGTAAGAAATCAAGCAAAGGAGCAAGACACCTGCATAGATGAGCAAGGAGCTTCTGGCCAAACATAAAGAGAACAAGGAACTTCATGGAAGCTTGTGAAAAATGGGGCAGGGTTCTTGGGCACTTGGGAGACATATAGGAATGTTTTCAGAGTATACAAGAATGAGATCTGGAATGCTAGAGTCTGTTTGGAATTAAATCTGGCAAGGACAACAACAGGAGCTCCCTCCAGTATGTCAGTTGCAACAGGGAGATTTGGGAAAACATAGGCTCACTGCTGATGGTGACAAAGGATCCAAAGGCGGAATTATCAAAGGTCTCTTTTTCTTCAGTCTTTACTGCTGAGGCAGCCCTCAGGAATCTCTGACTCTGTATGTGAGCGAAGTCTGGAGAAAAGATTTTGTGTTGAGGAATATCAGATTAGCATTGTTAAACGACCTTAAGACCCACAAATCCATGGATCTCGATGGGATGCAGCCTCAAACACTGCGGGTTATTTGTAAAATCATGCAGAGGTACATGACAACTCTAACTTCAAAATGAACACAAGAAGGACAGGATCCAGAGAACTACAAGCCAGTTAACCTCAATCCCTGGAAAGGTGATGGAATGGCCTGGTTGTCATCTCCAAGTGTGCAGACAAAAAACAAGGTTATGACAAGTAGTCAACATGGATTCACCAAAGGAAAATCATGCTTGGCCAGCCATGCTGGTATGATGGAATGACTGGCTGGGAGGATGAGGCAAGAGCAGTGGACAATGTCCAACCTTGACTTCAAGGCTTTTGATACTGTCTTCCACAACATTCCCAAAGGTCAGAACTGGCTGAATGGCAGATCCCAGAGTGTTGTGATCATCATCACAGAGTCCAGGTGGGGGCCTGAACCTAGCAGTGTTCTCCAGGTGTCAGCAGGGGGTCCAGTCTTGTTCCACAAAGATCTGGAAGGGACTGGAGGACAGGCTGAGGGAGCTGGGCCTGTCCAGCGTTGAGAAGAGATGACTGGGGGGATCTTACCAATGTATAGACTGCTCTAGGCGAACCTGCTTTAGCAGGAGGTTTGAACTAGATGATCTCCAGAGGTCCCTTCCAACCCCGACCATTATGTGATTCATCTCATAGCCATACAGTTTATGTTGGTTCTGCATTTATGCAATTCAGACAAGAGGAGATGCTTGACAATGTTTCATAGTTGTTTCTGAGTAATGTGAGGGGAAAATAATTTGGTATTCATGGTATCTAAAAGAAAAATTAGAACCAACGGATAAATATTGAAGATTTGTCTATGTAATTGATGTCACACCTGTTAATTTTCCATAGAAGGAATTATCTTCAGTGAGAGTCAGAGCAGTCTTGTTTGAATGACTTTTCCATCAAAAGAAGAGCAAAGCTCACTTTCATAGCATTGTCGTGTTAAGTCTGCCACTAGCAAGCTCCATTACCTTCAAATAAAATTGTAAACCATAAAAATTCCTCTAAATTGTGTAGCCTGGTCTGTTACTTGAAATAAGCCTTGTTTAAATGTAATTTTAGAAAAATACAAATCACAATTGTGCTAACATAGAAACACACTTTTGGAAACAGTGTAAATTAAAATTAACAAGAGGCAAGCTGGTTGTTGCAAATGCTGTGCTTTAGAATCCATTTACAAACAAAAATTTTATGTGCCAGTAATTTAATTTTCATCCTTTGGGTATCTGCTAGAGATTGAAATAGACATTTTTTGTCTAAAAATTTCATATTATTAAGTACATGTGATATCTGATTACATTTTTTCTTCTATAAGGATTTTAAGTAAAAATTAATTTATTTTGCATTTTAGAAAGATCCCTAAAGATGATGTAATATCCTAAAATACAAAGATGCAGGTTGCTAAAAAAATTTGTAGGTTACTGAGATCTACAGGCATAGAGGTGATCTCTCACTGTGACCAATTACGATATCCTTAGAGGCTGATGAACCAAGTTCCTCCTTTATCTCCCATTTAGTGAGGAAATGTTAATAAAATGTTTCTGTACAGAAACATCTATTCTGTTGAACATTCTGTGTTGGGCAATTGGTGTAAGATGCCTCCTTCAAGCAGTAGGTGGCAGACCAGTGCAGGTTTCAGGCAGGTGCAAAACAGAAGTCCGAGATCTCAAGCGTGAGAGATTCGCACAGATTCAAAGAATTTGCACCTGTGTAAGCAGAACTTCTGCGAAAAGACTGAATTTGATGAATACCAAGAAAAATACAATAATTGTTATGAAATATAAATTGATATATTGTAATTAACTGTTCCAACTAGATTTAATATTATCTATATGGAGAACTAATATGCTGGCTTTTGTTATGTATATTTTATATAATGTACATGTTATATTATTTATATATTATTAAATATATTATATATTTAATATATTTGTTATATTTATTTTATTTATTACCTTATTTTATTTATTTAATTTGTTATATAACATATACATTATGTAACAAATAAAATATATATATTATATATGTGTATGGTTATGCAATTCTGTTCTTTTTTGGATGAATTATTTGAAATTTCAGTTTTACCTATCATTTCTCCTTAATTACAGATGGCTTTTCATGTTGTTTTCTATGCCTGTAGAAAACAATGCCTATATATTTCTATGCCTATATATTCAGGTAGTTGACATTTTATTTATGCAGCTAGAAAGTCCCAAAAATAATAGGTCTGATGGCATTTCAGTGAATCTCAAGGTATAATTGTCTTGAATTCATAGACCAATAAGGATCTATTTGTAAACAGCAGACAGAAACTGGAAAGAAAAGAAAACCAGTGTGGTGTTTAAAAAGTATTATTTGCTCAGAAGGGAAAAGAAAATTTTGTGCCCCATCAAAGGTTTGAAATGTTTTAGAAGCACAGGAGTGTTAAAGGTTCCTGTGTCTTTAGAACTTGTGAATTACTATTTAAAGAAGATATTAACAAAATTCCTTCTTTCACCTCACATAACCACATTGTGTAATTTATGCTGTGCAGAAGGATCAACAAATATGAGATGTTTCCAAATAATTTTCCTCACTCTTAACCTGCCAAAGACTTAAGAATAAGGTCAAATGGAAGGAAAGCCCATGAAATGAATGCAAGGAAAGTAGACTATGCAGCAGTGATGGATCTAGTTTTGCATACTCTTATGTATATTCCTAGGAGATTCTGTTGAAGTCAGTGGTGTATAATTCAAGGGAGAATTTGGTTCAAGGCACTGAAATGTGGGTATATGGATATATGCAAATAGATATATATATATTTAAAGCAGAGCATGTACCTGGGAAACTACTGCTGGGCACAAACCAAACAGATTTGGTTTACAGCCGAAAATTAAGATTGCCTTTGATGAATGTAGTAAATCAGTTGGTGTCTTTCAAACATCCTATATTTCAGTTTCAGTTCCCATATTTTCTTCACTAGCTGAGGACAATACACATACTTAAAGAAAGTTTATAGAATTAATTCCATATTTAAAGTGCTGGATAAATCTATGAAAAAGAAACCTGAAACTGGAGCAGAAGACCCAAAACAAAGCTTTTGTGGATTTGCCAACATACAAATATGGCAGGAGTTCTCTGGAGTGCTGCTGCTGAATCCTGTGATTTTTAATTGTTTTTGTTCAACAAAGCAAATGTCCTGGTTCTAAGATGCTGGGTCGAAAATGTAGAAGCAAAAATTTGGAAAAGCACTCAGCAAAAATCCAGCCTTAGCTTATAATTTTCTAGCACCTTTTAAACTAATTCTAAGATTTTGAAGAATTGGGATATACTTAGCCAAATACACACATATCTGACTGTTTCCTTTGGTTTCTTCAAAGGGTACAGACTCTTCTCTATACAAGAGGATCCTGATGGAGCTGTTTTCACTAAACAATCATCCAGAAATGTTCTGACATGTCCTGGTTGTAAGGCAGAATAATGCTTTATGTGTCCTAAATTTGGAATTAGCTCACGGAGGTGCAAGAGGAATAGGCACCATAAATATAGTGTGTGTCATGGTGTAGGAAGGACAATGAGCCCCTTCTTATGGGGCTGCCAGCTTTTACATCCATTCCCAAGGTACACTAAAGCTGTTTCTATTCCCAGCCCCATCACACAGCTCATCAGCTTGTCTATCAATATGGCTTACAGCTCTGCTTTATGCTGGAGCTATAGAGCACATTATGTGACATTCTCTCAGTGGAACTAAGGATTTTGAACAGGCTGTTGGAAAGATATATATTTCATTTTATAATCTGGGATTACTATTAAATACAAAGAATAGAGGTTTTCAAGGGGCTGTACTGAATAGCTTAAGGCTCAAAATTGACAGGCCAGTCCTATATGAAAGGTTTGTTCTAAATATACTGTGTTTGGAAGTTCCTCCTCATTCGTCTTTTGACAGTTCCTACTCAGTCATAGTCAGATCAAGCAGAGCATCTAAGGTGAATAACATCAGGAGTCTGTCCACTTATAGATGTCTTATATAATTCTGTCTCTCTTAAATAGGAGAAATGATATCTTGAGCTTCAAGAAGAAATTGATTTCCATAGGACTTTTTTTAAACAAAATTGTAATTCCAAGTGATTGAGAGGCGGGCTATAAAACATTAAACTGTTGGTTACAAAGTCAGTTAATGAGATCATGAAAACTTTATTCTTAAATTTTCAATTTTTAAAATGGAAGTCAAGGAAATAAAAAATAAGCCTGTCCATTTCCAACACCCTTCATGATATATCATTGAGCCCAAGGGTCCAGGTCTGCCACAGTCCTTTGGATAAGGCCATTTGTGAACAAAGAATGTAATCTTTTAGGAGTTCAGAACAATGCTCACACATTTCAATTTCTCCTGCTCCAGGTGAACATTTGACAGGTATTTTTGTGCAGTGCAGAGCAGATTACCACAGAGTTACTATGGAAAAGGAACAGAGGAAAGGTTAAAGCCCAAGAAAGTCATTGGCAAGTATGTAGAAGTAAGAGGCATCCAGTGTCTGTGTGTGTGATACAAGGAGCACCACAGGAGCTGCTGCAAGAAATGCAACTGAATAACTGGGAAGTGCTGGTGCTTATGGCCCTGCAGAAATGGGTGCAGAGCAAATACCACGCCCTCATACATCACTTTGGTAGTAGCAAGTTATGTTGGAAGCTAAATGGCACGATTACTACATGACAGCTGGCAAACTGAACTGCCAAAAGAACAAGTGAATTCCTCAAAATTGCTCCCCAGTTGGTGGCAGGGGAGGGAACTGGAGCTATTTGCAGATTATCAGCGTATTGTGTTCTCTGCTATCACAGGCAAGGGAATAATGACAAATATCACTTGTGGTGACTGTTAATGTGGCCTGATTTGTGTTCCCATCAAGTAAACTACTGCAAAGATACCATTTGTGAAAATGTTTGATGGGACAAGGGCTCATGATGGCCTTTTTCCAGAGCCCTTAGGATAACCTGGAAATCTGTTTTATTACTAAATCACACCCCCTTTATTGATTCTTTTTGCCCCCTTCACTTTAAGGCAGGAGGAAAAACAGGGAGATTTTTGCAGGAAGCTTCCAAGGACCAAATTCAATCACTTCTCATCTGCAGAAACAGTGTCTGCACTAAAAGAAAAGCCATTCTGTGCAGTGAGGTTATTTATAAAGGTATGACTCAGCTGGACAACAATGGCAGAATCTGTCCCCAGGAATTTTTAATGTATAAATCTAAAAAGCAGTGTAATCCTAGAAGTAAAAGACTTTTTCTCGACAGATTAGACTCTTTTGGTCCAGAAATAAGGTGCCTTCTTTATCTGCTATAAACAAGACATTATGTCTAATAGGAAAAAGAAAAGAAAAAAGCAACACAAACAATTGTTAGGAAGAGAAACCCAAGAACATAAGATCCAGAGATCACTCACAAGCAAAACCAGCAGGACCAATGTGTAAAGAATTAGTTTAGATCATTTCTCAAAGAGATCTTTTTTCCTGTGAGACACTTGAAACTGAAAAACACGAAGGAAGAGATTTTGCAGTAATTTCTTCCCTTCCCTTTCTGATCAAAGAGTTGTACTTCGTTTTCAAGCCACCAGAGTGTATCTTCCTCATCTTGCTGATTTGGCTGATACAAATTTAACAGGCAAGCAATTCAGAATAGTCATTTTTGATCAAAAGCAATTTAATTCTTCTCAGTTTATTGATGTTATAATAACCCTGATTGCAATGACTGTATCTTCCCAAGAGCGTAGACATTGGCTTTGTTAATATGATTTTCAAGAATTCTATCTGTATCAGGAACATTGCACTTGAAGCAGGAAAAAAAAAAGACTCCATAACCTTTGACAGATTTTATAGTTACTTTTGGGTGTCGCAAATATGAAGGAGAATCTGAGATTTTAAGCAAGATTCCATTCTTTTCAAAGATTAAGCTGAAATGAAATAGTGATGACCAGGGCTAAATATGTTTCTCTGAGTTTTCCCAGCCTGTGGAGGTAAAAAAATAAAAAGATGAAAGCTCTTTGCTGAATTTAAAGCTGTAGACAGCATTGTTTGACAGGATGCTTTTTGTGCATTATATATTTGTATCCCAAGAGCATATCTCTTACACATTCACTGTTTATCATGGCTACAAGTAGTTGTCCATAAAAGAGCAAGGAGCAGAAAAAGCTGTGAGGAAAATGTGAGTTACAAGGCCCTACTTCAGGAGTGAAATCCATAGTTACCTTTGTCAAGTAATAAGGATCTAAATTTCATCATTCAGCATGTTCCCTTAAGTCTCAGAGGAGTAGTTATGATAAATAATAACAACTATCTGACCTTCTTAGGTTCTGAGGAGGCAGGAAGGAGCAGAGGCACCAACTTTGAGGCTTGTTGCTGCTGCAAGAACTGCCTTCTATTGTCTTCCATGACCTCTTCATGCTCTGTTTTCCCAGACTCCAGTCATGAGGCAATTCTTACTGCGATGCTTGAATATTTAGACATTTGCATTGTAATTTGTAATTTGGCCGTGGTGGACTCCCTTTTGCTGCTTAGGCATGTCTTGTGATTTCCCAACCTAATCACTTATTTTCCCCATTCGAAATTCTAAGAAAATTGTAGCTGTTCAGCACCTTTCTTAAAATAAGGTCTTACATTTTATACGGCCTGATTTTCCTAGTATCCTTCTCCTGTTTTCTGTGTATGGCCTTTAGGCTAATTTCACCTTTGGTAAACTGTTGTTCTAAGCAGCATACATGGAGAAAAGCATGGTCCTGTATTACCAGCTATTGCTGGGCACTGCAATAGTCCCTCTGGATTTTGCAAAAAATGAATTTGTGCAGGGCAGAAATAAACCGCTATGGTCAGACTTCCTCCATTTTTTGTTTGAAATCCTGGACTGGCACAATTCCTGTCTCTTCCTCTGACATTTTCCAGCAAAGCAAAATCCTGAGCCAAAGCTCCTGAACTGTGAACTGGTCAACAACTTGGTGCAAATTACTTTCAGCATTCAGTCCCTGAGACAGTCAATAAACATGGAGGACTCCCTGTACCTTGTTGACTTCTTCTTTCCAGTTTGCATTTGCCTATGAAGAAAAGGACATTGTGCTTCAGTGACATTGAGCCCCTACAAAAGACAGCTTTGTGTCTGCACAGCTCCAGTGGCAGCAATACGTAACACTAACAACGATGGAGAGTCCATGCTGAGAAGGAGCCTTCATTTTCTCACCCAGAGATGTGCATCCACTTTTTTCTATCTCTGATCAGCTTGAAAGATGCTGGCAACATGTAGAAGAAGAGGCCTGATGCATCACTCATTATGCTGAAACTAATGTGGCTTTCTGTCTTGTTTTAGCTACAGAGGATGTCTCGAGGCCATGGGGGATTATCAGAAAAGCAGCAATATGGAAATGTGTATGGAGGGGAAAAGGGATTGAACAGCTGGAGAGTACTCAGTGCTGGTGCTCTATAGGGAAAGCAGAGATCTCATCATAAGTGCCAAGATTGTATTGTAAGCATATTAATCTCATAGGGTCATGCAAAGACAGCTTGGATTGTTACTTATGGACCACCACCACCACTTATGGATTTTATATCCTGTAGTGACCAGCACAGTTTTGATTCCCTTGCCACGGAGTGTATCTGGCTGCTATACCCTTCGATTAATTTATGCACAGTTTTTCTTGAAGCCAGCAGAAAGCCATGTTTTGTAATTAATTAATTTTTAATATTGTATCTGTGTATGAGAAGTGATTTAATTAGCCTATTACTTTTCTTGAGGGGTAAGATTTTTTCCTGCTACTTATTCACATGTATATTCCATATATTCTTCTAAGTAGCAGAAAATTTCTTAATATTTTAATAACCATTATTGGCTAAACAAGTTCTCTAACAGAGAAATTAATTACTTCATTGCTTATTCAGAAATTATTTTCAAGTGGATGACCTTGTCACAAGTTAATAACTAGAAATGTGGATCACTATGGGAAGCATATATGCAAATTTAGCAACTGAATGAAAGCTGCCATAAGAATAGTTAATTATGTCATTAAAAAGTGCCTTTTTACTTTCTCTCTGCCATTTAATGTATAATCCCAAATTTGTTCTCCTTCTTGCTTTCCACATTCCTTTGTCTCAGTGAAGTTATCCAGTTTGTTTCACTATAACCTCATCTCTGACCCATGTCTTAGAATGGTTTGGGTTGGGCAAGACCCTAAAGATCATCTAGTTCCAACCCCCATGCCATGGGTAGGGACATCTTCCTCCCATATTTTCTTCTAAGGATTGTGGGGGTTGGACTAGATGATCTCCAGAGGCCACATCCAACCCTAACAATTCATTGTTAGCTGTTGTACAAATCCCTTATTTTCACACCCACAAAGGTCTGAGATAGCCTTTCTTCCCTAGCTCCTGAAAACAAATGTTTCCTTTTTCTGATGTCTTGCTTTCAAATGTGTTTGGGACCTGATATTTCCACTCAGTTTACTGGGGAAAGCCACACAAAAGCTTTGAAAGGTGATGGAAAGGGTTCTTAAGGAAAACAAAAAAAAAGAAAGAGAGAGAAGCATGGAGGGAAGGAGGCAGATCCTGTATGCTCAGAGATGTGAGATTAGGCTCAGATGGAGAATAGCTCCAGAGCTCACTCTCCCAGACACTGCGTCTGTGCAGCCACAGCTGCCTTCCTAGAGTGCTCCACCTTACGTGTTCTGTTGTGGGGTTTTCCACTCTGCTAATTAATAATTCAACTGGGAAGACTGAACAACCACTGACTGAATTATTGAAGGTGTAATTAAGCTGGCAGTAGTTGAGGGGAGCATGTGAACATTTTCTTAGCAAAAATAAAGCATTTCCAATGAAACGAAATGTCACATGTAACATCAGTTACTACCTTGAACCTTCTCCCCCTTCCTCTGTTAAACAGCTGAAGCAGTAGTTGTGAATGCTGGTAGTGAGTTTTCAGGAAAACCACACTGCTGCTTGGAAGGTGGCCAACTTCTGACACGACAGGAGAAAATGAGCTCTCATCTTTCACTTCTTTATCTTCTGTAGCAGCAGTAGTGAGTTCCTGTTTAAAGGCAAGGTCACACCCCTACATACAGGTCTGGGTAAATACTGAGCTATTGCATGCAAAAATTTAGCAGTCTCTGCACTGCAAAGATTAATACAGGCTGTGAAACTGCTTCCTGGTTTCCTAGAGTTCCTCTGAGGTAGAGATCAAGGGCTCAAATTTTTGTCCTACGTATAGCAGAGTTTTTTAGGGTGGTGACAAGGATATAACTCAGTCAAATTAGACCTGATCATGAAGCAAAGGCTATTTTAGGTGGGCTTCCTTTTTGAAAGACTTTGGCTAATCTTGACTGTCTTGCTCTAACCTAAGAAGGCATAATCCAGCTGTGGAAATCAGGTTTGATGGAATTTTATTTAGCCTAGGAAGTGTTTGCATTAATTCTGGGATTTAATCATTCCACAGTTGAGAGCTGTGGTTGTGACGAAGTTGTGATGGATGTCTCTATCAAGTTATTCCGGCTCTTATGGGACAAAACCTGAAACTAAAAAATGCATCTTTTCCTTCTTTGCCTCCTTAACTTTGAATTTATGAATATAGCTAATGGGAGATGCCATTTCCCAGGTAATATTTTTTTCCCTCTTTAATTCTGCTGCTTAGCTGTTTTCAGTTAGATATTTTTGGGTTTACTATTCTTTTTTCTTCTGGAGAAGAAGAAAGATTGTAATAATAAGGTAGAGCTGGTATAACCTTCCCTTCAAAATTTGGGTTGGAGCAGCAGAACATGGGCCATCCATTTTGCCTCTCCCTGCTCCAATACAGAAGCAGCCTTTGCTCTGGAAGTGTGTTTGAAGCTGTGTCCAAGCAGCCTTGGACCCAGTGTCAGAGTGTGACTTCTCCAAGTCACAGTTTAGCTCCTAGATTTATTTAACAGCCAGAGAAACTGCTGTGTTTTGGGTGGAATTGTAGAGGAAACTTAGAATGGGAGCCATGTGAGGAAGCCAGAAGTGAAAAGGCATGGAGAAGTTGATAGAATTTAATGAAACAAAATACTTTGGAATTAAAAAAAAACAAAATAAACCCACAGTGTAAGCACTTTAAAATAAAAATGAATTTATCTTCATAGGCATAGGCTGCTTTGAAAATTTCACTTATATTCTCTAGTCATATTTTTAATTTTTTTATTTGTCCTGACTTTTAGCTTTTTTTGGACTGTTTATGACAATGGAGCACCCAGTAGATTGTGTCTGTGTAGTCCGGATCTTCTTGGGAAAATGGTGAAGTTAGTTTATCAAGCAATTATTCTATGACCTGAGACATACCAGTAATACACTTGGATTATGAATAAAGACATGTTGCCAGAGACAGTTATAAGGCAGGTGAAATATGGTTTATTTTTTGATTGTGTGGTTTGGTGAGGAATACAAGAGGTGGCATAAAGAGAAGTTAAGCTCTACCACCACCACACCCCAGCTCCCAACCCACCCCAGGTATATAAAGGCAATCATCATATTGTCTATGGTAGCAAGGGTTCTGTTAATTCTTCTTTAAACAGAGAATTAAGTGACAAAGTGAGACTCACATGAGATTCCTTAGATAATTTCTGACCAATTGGCAGAGATAAAATTGGCTCTGCAGCAGAAATATAATTCAGAAAAATCTTGAAAGCAAGTATTCTCAGTGCTTCGGGCAATTATACAGGTTTCCCAAATAAACTGTAGTATTTCCTCAATTCAATCTCTTCCAGAAGTCTCCTTCTCTGCTACTTTTGTGTTGAGCTTATGGTCTTTACCCCTCCAGCTTGAGCTAAACCAGAGGCAAGATGCATTTGCACAAGGCACTGTACTTTGTTTCATTTCACCTAATTACTGTACCACTGACCTTCCCCTCAAAACTAGACTAGACTAAACTACTTCAGTAAAATCATGTATGAGTGCATACTGAGCCAGCTGCCAGATATATTGGAGGTCACAAGGCTGCCAGACTTGTGAGGAAAGCAAGTGCTGGGAATAAGAAAACTTGTGTTGAATCATGAGGAAAGGGTAAGCCAAAAAAAGGATTAAACAGGGAGGATGAACACAGAGGAGCTGTGGCTGATACTGGTAGAGACCCAAGTCACTTCCTACATAGCCGGACTCACATCCCACAGCCTTACTGGTGTGTGACAGTGGAGGCTGGGAAGCCTCCCTTCTGCTGTCATCGAGGCTGGGATGCAGGCACCTCAACCACAGTTGCCAAACTGTGCTCTGGCAAGGTTTTCAGGAGACCTGAAGCATTTTCAGAGAGACATTTACAAGAAGCAGCAGCACACACTACGAGAAAAGCTCGGCAGAAAGGAGAACTGCTGTTCTCCACAGAGGCCTATCACACCAGCAGCGCATCTCCCACTGAGTTTTTGTCAGCACGGTGGTTTGGGAAATAAATACATGGTCTGACACACCAACCTTGCAAATTACTGAACCCCTGATGAAACTGTTGCCAGGTGTAATAAGAAAATGCAACAATTATGCAGCCACAGCTCCAGATCACATCCCGTCTCTTCTGATCTCTGGTGCTGTGTCTCTGAGATGGAGAGCTCTGTCTAGCACAAAGTCTGCCAGCAGGTTTCCAGCTGCTTTCTTCTTGCAGACACTCAGGCAGACACTTATGCAGACACTTGCTAGGTTTTCAGCTTTGCTTGTCCTGAGTCCCTCAGCCCACTTCTTTGGGCAGAAGGAGATTGTATGTGATTTAGTAGGTTACGCTGCTTGGTGGCAGCTTTTGTCTCCGTCTCTCCTAGTGTCTCTTTAGTGTTAGGTTTGCATTCTGCAGACCATGGAATAGGTAAGATGTGGTGGGGATGACCACCTCAAATGAGAAAGAGAAGTCTCTTGACAGAAGCATGGGAGAGGCTTGAGAGAGGTCCATGCCAGTGGCCTCTTATTAAACAAAAAAGAAAGCATGTTTGGGTGAGTGACTTTAAACCTGAAGCTACAACCTATGTCTAAGAGTTTGGGGGTACTCCCAAAGTGGAAACAAAGGAAAAAGAAACAGATCCCTACAGCCAATGTGAATTTCACTTTTCCTAGAAACCTGTTGCTCAGGACAAAAATAGTAATGTTCACTTCACACCTATTCTCACCTTGAGTGAGAAAGGAAACCAGGCTGTTTTCATTTTATTTCGGATATACAGGGTAGTCTTTCTCCTGTATCTGTCTTGTGGCTGTTTCCAAACATATTAATTTAAACTAAACTTTATTTTTCTAGAGGAAATAATCCAAAAGAAATAATTTGCCTCTTCTTCCTCTCCCTCTTATCCTGCTCATTGAAGATATGTGGTGCATGATAAACAGAACATCCATCTCTGCTTCCCCCAATGTTTCAGTAATATTTTCAAGTCTTCATTCTCTATTGAGGTTTCATGCTATTTTTTTGAAAGTGGAAAAAAAACCCAAAATGAAATTAAAAAGGAAAAACAAAAAGCTTCCAGCCAGCCCTCTTTTGATATGATGGGGTAAATCTCTTATCCCTTATCTGGATTCAGTGAACTTTTCCCACAGGTACTAGCATCATAACAATTCAGAAAGGTAAAATCAAAACAACTGAGCGAATTAGCTGTACAGTTTGCATGAAAAATTGATCTTCTTTGTAAGATGGATAAAGATGTTGGGGAGGAGAAGCTAAGGGACAAACAAGAAAAAGACATTTTCCTCTTGGAACATTTCTTGTCAGATTTTCAGATTTTCAAACACATGGGGAAGAATGTGGTCAGCTGAATCTCTAGCTTAATAGTTTACTATGATGTGTTTTATGATGGGAAAGCAAAAACTTTGCTGAAAGGAAGAACAAAATAATGAGTGCGTGTCTGCTAATTATGGGATTTGTTCAAGATCTTCTGTACTGTTGTTTCACATTTATCCTGGGAAAGTACAAAGTGCTGGTGCAAGCTTGTCCCTTGTGGTCTTGGTAGCATCTTCAAGTTGGGTTTGAGGCACAGCCTGGAGGAGTGAGAAGAAAGTTCATCTCCAAGGCAGCCACCAGGCAGCTGCCTGTGCACTGAGGTGGCCAGCAGAAGCTGGTTAGTGTTCATTTAAGTTATAGCAGCAGATCTGAATGGAAATAAATGGAGATCACTTCTTTGTTGCAGCTTAACACCCCGCAAATGGTTGACTTGTTGCTGAAGCAGCTGGATGCATTTGTGGTGGCTTCAAGGGTGGTGAGCAGATCGATGGCAGTGTGTGTGCTACCAAAACAGAGGGAAATCCCATGCTGGGCTCAGGAAGCTGGGGGTGTCCATCAAGAGGACTGCCTTTTGTTTGTGGATAGAACTGCCAAGCATTAGGATTTATCATAGAGGTGAGCTGCTTATCATAAAAGCTCCAGGGAAGACAGGAGGGAGGCTAGGTTAAGCCAGAATGGTGAAATTCCAGATTTCAATTCCTATGGCTGTTTGAAAATTTGCTATGGCAATCTACAAGGGAAACGCACAAGACTTAGGTTTTTTCTAAAGGGGTTTTATAATGAGACTTCAAACTCAGAACATTCCCAAATTAATTACCTATATGTGTAGATACTAAATTTTTGAGGATTGTGTGTTTACTTGTGTGGAGGCTAAACAGAATGGGTTCCCTGGACAGCTATAATTTCCTGTAATAGCATTATTAAGAATAAAAGAGCAGATAATTCCTGAGAAAATGAAGCATTTGCTGTTGCCTGAAAAGAATGTTGTAAAAGGCAGCAGGGCATTATTAAGTGTGGCTCTCCTAAAAAGGCTTGCATAGACATGTTACCTGCTTCTGGATATGCAACTTTTTTCAGGATGTTCCTGATTTTTGGTTTGGTTTTGCATTTTTCTAAAGACTTGGCCTAGAGTGGCAGAGAAGTCAGCCCAAACCTGTGTGTACTCAGCTGGGAGAGATGGGAGAGCTGCTGACAAAGGGCTTTGCACTTGAGATTATTCAGCCTAGAGAAGAAAAGGATCTGGGGAGACTGTAATGGGGCCTTGCCATATAAAAGGGATCTTCACAAGAAAGATGGCAAGAGACTTTTTAACAGGGCCTGTGGGGACAGTACAAGAAGCAGTGGTTTTAAACTGAATGAGGGTAGATTTAGACTGAACATAAGGAAGAAATATTTTACAGTGAGGGTAATGAAACACTGGAACAGGTTGTTCAGATACACTGTGAATGCCCCATTCCTGGGAGTGTTCAAGGACACATTGGATGGGAATTTGAGCAATCTGATCTAGTGGGTGGAATCCCTGGCCATAGCAGGAGGGTTGGACTAGATGATCCTTAAAAGTCCCTTCCGACCCAAAACATTCTGTGGTTGTGGGATTTTGCTCTCACTCCTGTGGGACGTTTTTCTTTTCTCATCAGGGCATTTTCCAATACAGCTGAATAACAGAACTTGTGTATGTGCTTACTGGAAATGTATGTGCTTACTGGAAATAATACAAAGTCATCTTTGGACAACCCTGTTATCCGAACCTTAGGTACCTTTTTGCACAGGCTCCCTGATGCAAAAGGAAATGTAAATTTGGTGGGTTGCAGCTGTCTAAGGATGATTCCAGCAGAGGAGAATCCTCATATGGTGCATGTTAGAGCAGCTGTAGTGACTCCTGTGCCAGTGCTGTCTGGGGTTTCTGGATGGCATGTGCTACAAATAGCCTGAAGAAAATCAGAAAAAAATGAGTAGTGAGATTAGGAGAGACACTCATATATTTTCTAGGCTTGATGTGGGGACCTGGGGCTATGCCAGCTCCTGAATCATCCAGGATTTCACATGTTGCACCCTGGGATTTCCCAGCCTTCAGGTCTCTAGCAGAACAGGTTAGGGGATCACCAGCTGACTTTTCCTGCAGAACTCTACAGAGGGCAATTGCTCTGAACTCCTCACTGGAGCTTGGGGCTACACTGCTGAGGGGCTGCCAGGCCCACAGGGACTCCCATCAACATCAGGCATTGTTTTTCCACAGTGCATGAAGCAGATAGAAAGCATCACCCTTTGGAACTCTGTCCTGAAGAAAACAATTCATCCAATCATTCTTAGCATCACAATCTCAGAAGCCAGTCTTTGCTGGAATGAAGAAAGAGGCATTCATTTAATAAATTATGAGGAGCAGCCTGACTCAATGCACAGCTTCTTAATAGTACTTGGCAGTGCTACTTCTTGTGATGATATCCTTAATGCATTTGCTACTGAATAAGTAATAGATTTTCCCAATGTGATTGCACATTCTGTTCAACTCATTTTTCTTGAATATTTAAGCATTCTGTTTCAGATACTAGGATTATTTTGTTGAAATTAACAATCTTGTAGCCTTTATTTCTTTTTGGTTTCTATTAATTGCCATGGTGTTATTTGATTGCAGGAAGAAAATTTAATCCCTGAACCCAAGAAATATTTGCCTCATGTTAAGCATAAGCAAAGTCATATTTCAAAAGATCCCCACATGATACATTGATATTCATATATATTCAAGGGCCATGCTGGATTCTTGTTCATGAGGCTCACTTATTTATAAAAGACTTATTTTTTATTCTTGAATCTGTTTTTTTTTGTGTGGAGACAGTTCTACTTGACTGTGTACTACAGAGGAAATTTTAGTCCTTGTACAAATTAGGATTGTAACATCTCTTCTTCACTGTAAACAACCAGTTTTGCTTGAGCACAAGTGAGGAGTCTGTTCTCTAAGGCAGCTTTGCTCCAGTAGCTGGCCAGAGAAGGAGTGAACATTGCACCTTCCCCTTGCAGCCAACAGGTTGTTAGCTACTTCTTCCTCCTGCACAGGAGACCTCCATTCAAAACTTTCTTTCCTCTGTCTAGAACACCTGATCTATATCTCCCAAAGCCCCAGACACTGCACTGATTTCTGGAGCCTTCCAGGCAACCATCCTAAGCCACTGAGCAGAGGGAAGCAGCAGTGGTGTCTGCCGACTTCCTCACTGTTGCAGGGGAATTGGTGCATGGAAAGCACACCCTCTGGCTTGAGCCTGGCACATGAAATTGGCAGATTGATGGTGTTTTGTCACTCATGGTGGGCCCTGGACATGCACCAGATACCTGGTGGCATGGGTCTGTGGGCCTTTGGGCAGCAGTGCCAACTCCTGAGCAGTGGGGACATGTGAAGGCATCTGAGCTATTGCTGAATACACCATGTGGTGTTGGAAGCAGCCCAGACCTGTTACCCTGGCATTTTACTCTGCTTCTTTTTGGCCTCCCGGAGAAGCATCAGATGTTGGCCTGGGAATCTCCACACTTTGCTGTCCACCTTCTATCTCCAGGCTCCCTTACTTACAGATAGCCATTATAAATACCACATGGCTATTTATAATACACTTATATGTATTATAATGTACCTATATGTATTATAATGGACATATATGTATTATAATGAGCCTATATAATGTAACTGTAATGTACCATTACACACCTAATCAAGTTAGTTGTCACCGAGCGGTGGCTTTGTGAATGTCAGTGACATTTCAGCAGTGTATCTAAGTACCCAGAGCCCCTTGGAAAGCCAAGTTTCTTGCTTCTAAACACTTTTCAAAGTACAGAGTGTTCTTCAAGTGGGAAATACAGTTATTTGCACTGTATAAACAAGAAGTTTAGTAGCTGCCAAAGTCAACTTTAAGAGTCAGGAAAGTTTTTGTCCCTTGTGTAAAACCACAGACAAAACTACTCCTTTGATTCCGTGCTCTTGTATTGCTCTTTTATGTTGGAGCTGACTGATGTCTACAAGGAAATGCTTCAGCTATCTTGGGCTCTAAGAGCTAGCAAGGGAGATGCTCACATTCTGTATAAATGTGCATCCCGTTTGGCTGCTGTTGAATAATTTAAATCTTTGCTATTTATGGAAGCTGTCAGCATGCTTTGCTCTGCTGCCTTGACAGGGGAGGCAAAGGAATCTGAGGGAACTGACCAACTAAGAGTTAAAATTTATTATTAATAGTTGCACTGCAGTCGGTTGCATTTTGCTGAGTATTTGGCAGTCCTCAGAGATATTACCTGTTACTATAAATAAAACACGTGCTGCCAGGGTAAATATTCTTCTTTCTCTGGCAAATGAGCCATTTCTTATTTGACTTTTAAAATCTGTATTGTTAGGGCTTGTGTGTGTGTACTTGGGCTCTCACTACAGAGAGCTTTTACACTAGGCTCATGTTGCTGTTCCTCCATGTGGTGCTTGTACTCAGAGGGATTTCACGTGGTAATGCTGAAAGCTCACATGCACCACAGAGAAATGCAGGCTGCTGCTGAGCTGACAGGCAGACATGGTGCTGCTCAGAAGCTGGTAAGCACAGGAGGGTTGGGAAATGGTTGGTGTGTTATTTCAGTGACTTCAGATTCTCTGTGCTCTGGTTCAAAATCACTTTCCTGGTCCTGAAGCCATCATCTGAGATAAAGGTTGGCTTAGGGTTGATGTAGAGCATTACCTTTCAAGCATTCCTGCTGCCATGCAGTCACAGAACCTTGCAGAGGAACAGATCTGGCTGAAAAACATCCAGAGGAGGGGAAAAATTAAAGAGACGTCTCAATGTATGATGCAGAAATCATTGCCAGCACAAGAATGCATCCAGAAGGAGGTAGGGAAGAGGATGAAACTACCTTTTTTGGTGGTTGCAGTTGGCATTAAGCCAGTTTAAAGTGGTTATGGAAGTGATCCACTCAGAGATGATAGAGAAGTCTTTAACATTGGCCCTACAGGTGAAAGCATATTTAAGTGTTTTCCTTTTTATTAATAAAAGCATACTTGCCATTAAAAAACACATCAATAATTTATCTGGAAATATTTCACAAGGAGAAGAATGCCTTCCTATATATAGATATAATGATATCTCTACACCCATACATATCACTTCACTTACTGTGTGCAATAATCAGCAAGTAGTCTTGGCAAAGTATTAGAAAGTGTTTACAAAGATTAATTAAATACTTTCTGTGACTATTCAATATCTCAGTTCTACAGAGAAGATTTTTAAGAGCCTCACCCCAAGACAACTGAGTCAGAGGAAATGTTTCACTAAATTACCTGGGCTTGCCTGATTCCAAGTAAGTCAACAACAGAGCAAAGGACTGACTGAACTGTCCAGATTTCCTATTTCTATTTTCTTATCCCTGGGCACCTTCCTTCTGTGTGTGCCATTAGTAGAATGATGGTGATACTGTGACTAGTACTTCTGGTGAAGGTCATCTTAGCCTCCTAATAAAGCTTTTTTTTTTTTTTCCTCTCTCTCCTTTTTCAAAAGGCACATAGCAATAATAACTTTTCCCTGGGATGAAATTTAGTCTGAGAACAGTTACAACAACCTTAAATTAGCATACCCATTTCTTCCTAAGTTAAAGAATGCCAAAAAAGCACTTTTGTGGTTTCACATTATGCGCTTAGCCCTTCTCTCAAATAATATAAAGTGGCTTTGAAAATGTAATTGATAGCATGAACTCAGCTTTTCTAGTATTGAAATAGTGCAGCCTGCAAGTGACTCAAGAAGGAACATTTCCTGCTGGGAAAACACCCCACACTTGAGGCGAAGGTGCTCATGGACCTCATGCAGTGTAAGGCTCATCAGGCAGCATTAAACAACTGCTGCGGCACATTACAACAGCTCCTGTTAAAACCTTCACCCCTGATTGTGGCATTTACTGTGTTGGGAAAGGGTGTTTGTGAGCAGGTCTCAGCCCATCAGTTTACAGAAGTTACTGGCTTCCACACTTTAATTTGAAAATGGTAAACACAGGCATTAGGATTGCAGTGTGGACAAGGGACAGGGCTGTCACAGCAGTGCTTAGGATCACCACGATGAGAAGGTCACTGTGTAGCACACACACACACACCTCAGTGTACCATATTGTGCAATTGCACAGGAACTCTTCTCAGCACCCATACAATACCCCTGCAGTTTGGGCAACACTTTTTACAGCCAGTTCTTATGTAGGTGCTACCTTACCTCTTTAATATGATCCCCACTCTTAGCCTAGGAAAGAGAATTTGCTTACAAAATGAGCTTAAAAGCAAAGAACAGAACAATGCAAATGGGAGGTTTTTGTCGCTTGTTCCCACCAAGCTATTGCTCTGCAAGGAACTGGAAGACCAGGCTGATCAGCTTTTTTCCTGACTCTTCCAGTGACAGTTTCAGTGACCTTTTGGGACACCCCTGTTATTTCCAAACCTGTGTGCCTGAAGTTTGGTCCAACAGGAACTTAGTCAGGCCTTACTGAAAGAAGCAGTTCCTTTGTGTTTTAGAGGGTGGTGGAGCAGCAAACTACCTACCTGGGTAGGCCGTCAGATTTTTTTTCTGAAGTGCAAGCTGAAGACAGAAAGCAGGACACTCAGTTCCATACCTACCCAGAGATTCAGGCACTTAGCTAAATTAAATTCAGCTAAATTAAAGAAAAAAATCTTGGAGATTTTATATACTTTTTAGTAAAAAAAAAAAAAGAAAGAAAAAATATGTAAAATATGGGGAGATATGGAGTTTAGTCATGTGAATCCAGGATGCCACATGTTCTATCTCATGGAAATTGGTATTATCTCATGTCTTCAGGGGCCTTGCTTCTGCTTTGTTGTGGCAGAACAGTCAGAGTATATGAAAGGCCCTAGTTAGGGAGTTTGGCTTACCCTCTGTGACTAAGGGGGCAGAATGTGACATGTGATAATTGATAACTTAATTTACACTGTACCATTTTTCAGTGCTAAAATGTGTATACCTTATATTCATAGCTACCCTCAATTTCAAGCTTTAGTGTAAATAGAATGACCCTCACAGCTGCTTTTTTGCAAAATAGTTGAGAGTCCCTGAAATAGAAATATTAGGAAAGTTGGGCTTTTTAAGCAGTGACAGGAAGTAATTGGTGCCAAAGAGAATCTTCCGAGTTTCTGTCATTTGGCATATCCAGTGCAGAGTGATCACTTCTCATATGGACCAAGTATGCAAGTAAGCTCAATATAGTGAGAAAGGAAATAAGGACATGGCTTTGTGACTATAGAGAGAAATGAAAAACGATGTGGGCTTTGTCCTCTTACCTCTCAAAGAAAGCCTCTGGATACACTGCAGTAATGATTAAGAGTGATGAAGCTTGGAGTAACCAGGTGAGGTAGTGGGAGGAAACAGAACAAAGCAGGTAACAGACCCAGGACGAAATAAGCTCATAGCTTGGGAGAAGCAAATAAATGTATGTGGCAAGAAGGATGTTGTGGTAAACAGAGAGAGAGTGGGGCAAGAAGGGTGAAGAGGGACCCAGATCCTGGCTGCCCATGGTTGTATCTTCCCAGTTCTTTTCCTCCATTTCATTGATCCACCTGAATAAAAAGAAGTGAAAATTAAGCTTTCCAGACCCTTTCACACAGGGATCCGCTTTTTTTTTGTGCAGCACTGAGGATAATAGGTGTTGAAGACTCTGTTCACAACTGAGATTTGTGTACCTAATTACTTCTGCATTGCACTAAGCATTTGCCCACAGTGTGGGTGTCCCCCCAGTCTGCTTTTTAATTAAAACTCACACTCTTTTTGTGCGTGAGCTTTTGTGAGCACTTCCCCCTGCCTCCCCTCCCACCCCCTCCAACCTTCTCTCCAAATTCTGCCTCATTCGTATAAAACAAGAGCTCAGGAAGCAGTGACACCAAGCACATTAAGTACTGACATGTCGTAGCTCCCTGGGGAGCACAGATGGGGGCTTCAGCTGCAGCAGGTGCTGAGAAGACAGATCCCAACTCATCCAGAGAATTATTGTGCATCATCTGTATGGGCCTATTGTTTAGATGCATCCAGCTTGGTCACACGCTATGCGGGGCAGCGGTGGTGCTGAGGGGGGCTAATTCAATCACTGTTTTTAATTTAGGAAATGAAAAGGATGTTCTCCCATCACTCCCTTCCCAGAATGCAGCACATATGGATTTCACGACAGACTTCACTGTCAGGCTGTGTTTGCAGAAGTGGGGGGAGAAGCGGGGGACGAGCTGATTATTATGCTTACAAATATATTTTCTGCCCTCTTTCTAAGGCAGCTCTGTTCATTTTGTTGTGGCTAAAGAAAAGGGTTAGGCATTAAGGTTAAAACTACTTCTCCACAAGCTGTAATCCAAACTGCATTTTTGGATGTGTTAATGAAATACTGTGTTGCACATGGTGCTGGCCAGGCGTCATGTGCTAGGCACAGCAAACAGTAGAGATGGGATTTTTCAGCTCTAATTGACAGAGTTCTTTGGACAAATTGTGAAAATAGTCTGTACTGAGAGTCCTGTAGTGCTCAGGGCATCTAGGGGTGTCAGAGTTCTACTCCTGGCTCTAAGCAGACTGGCCTGGTTTAAACCAGAGGCTCTCTGATCATCTGTTTTGCTGTTTGATGTGGTGTGGTCATGGCAAATTTATATGTGAAGTAAGAACAGAAAAATCAACCTATCCATCTGCATCTTGGGAGATGCACATGAGCTCTGTGCTTTTGAAGAGCCTCACAACAGCAGAGGTTTCTGTCCATTCAGTGGCTAAATGCTGAGGGGACAATAGAAAACAGGCTTTGCTTTCCAGGCTTTTACTGGTACAGACTGGAATAGAAAGCCAGCTAGGTCATATTGCCTTGTTGTAACCTTTTTTGTGTGAGATGAGGGAAAGAAAGTTAAAATATTTCAGGCTCACAGTATATTATATGCCTCATATTCTTTACAGTTTATGACATACTTTATATTCTTTGTTTATATTTTATATTATATATTTTATTAGATACTTTAAGTAGTTACACTTGTCAGAAGCTGCAGGAGAAAATCATGCCAATAAAGATCTTTTTCTTTTTTCTATAAAGCACATTAATGTGAATCTACTCTTTGTGAATTTCTATCTTTACTTTTCATTCGGAAACCCTAGTAGCAAAGTGATAATTAAAGAAAATGCAACACAAATCTTGCTGTATGAGACGTGAGCACCAGAAGAATGTAGACTCTAGTAAATCAGTGCTTCTGAAAAAGAGTCTTTAATTTAGCACCTCCGTACTCTAATATGAAACTGGGATGTAGTTTGCTATATAGCAGGGCTGTGCCATTGAAAAGAGAAGTCTAAACTGTCCAAGTACTAGGCTATTCTATATAGCTTTTAAAATAGTGTTTTAGAGAGTTTACTTAATCTTGTCACTCTTTAATAACCCCGGGCTGCTATTCTTTTATGGGTTTGTGGTACCAAAGTAATAGTATTCCAGCCTTCCACTTCCCACTGGAACTGCTCTAATTCCCAATATTAGAACACTTGGGGAAGAAAGGGGAGACAAAGGGAAGGAGGAAGAATTGTGTGACTTAGCTAAAGTTATGCCACAAGCACTTGTGGCCCTGTAGATTTCTGCTCAGCTCTGGAGGAGGGAGCTCTGTTAGCCTGGGGTGGGGAGGAGGTCTCCTGCTTCTCTGCTGCCCAACCCATCCCTTCCTCTGCTGAGACAGAGCCCTCCCTGACTGTATGACCCCAACAGCAGGAGCCAAAAGAAGCTGCCCTGATGCTGTGTTCATTTTCAGGATGACACTAACACCAGCCAAGTTCCCTGGTCCTGGCCTGTGCCCAGCACAGCTGAAGCAGTTCCCCTCCTTTCTGCTGTTCCCTTTCTGATACAGAAGTAATGCTTTTCCCCACAAACCCCTTTGGGATGGAGATGGGACTTGGACATTTCCTTGGATACCAGAAGTGGGCCATCTAGGCAAGCCAGCATAAAATTTGCACACATGTGACTCCCAGCAGGGACATTTTGCTTCTTTTGGGAGAGGTGTGGCTGCAGGGCTGCTGATACTTCTGGCAACATTCCTGTTATTTACAGACATTAAAGCCATGAAAGATGCCATTGTTTACCGAGCTCACCACTTGAGTACATCTGTCTCCACCATAGGATTCATGGCCTGTTCACAGAAAGTGTGCCTGAAGCTTGCCAGCTGAGAGAAGGACTTCTGCTCCTAGCAGGAGGAAACCTTGCTTCCACTGATTTTTTTAAGCAAAGAGATCTAGGCGTACAGTTCCACCATTGCTGCTTCCTTTTAATCACCTTCTGCAGCTGACTTCATCACAATACTGTGTGACTTATACATTTCCAGTTTAAATACAATATTTAAATACTCTTCCATTTAAACACAGAATCTCCATAAATAGTCAAATTTGAAAATTACCTCCACAAATAATCAGATGAAAGTTTTAAAATCTTATTCTAATCCAGAAGTATAATTCCCAATATGTGCTTGCACTGGTCATCTCTGTAAATTTCCCACTGCAGCTGAAGCCTCACTGTCATTAATACTCTGTATTATCATGTTACCTGATCATGGCTGGAGTAGGTATAAATCAATACTGATGAATCTGTGCCCCATGGAGTACTCTTAAAAGATTTGGCTGAAGGTAATTCCCTGATTTTTAAGCCTATTGTCTCAGGTTGTTGAAGGTCACTGCAGAGGGTCATGCATCCCACTGGAAAAAAATTCAAGAAGCTTTCCAGTATCCTTATTAACTTGTATAATGGTACAAAACCTGGGCACTGTTTTACACTGATGGGTCCCAGAGTTACTAAAATTGTAGGTCTGCACTGTGAGTAGACAGAGGGTGGGTCAGAGATTTATACCAGAAAGTTGTACCTGGGTAAGACCTTCTAAAGAAGAATTACAGCCATGGAAAACTGATTTACTCCCTTCAGTGCTGTGCCACAACTCATGGACTAATTACAATGCAAGATGAACTAAGTTTTATGTAAAATATTTCAGGAACTGGATGGTCTTTGCAGAAGAGGTACTTCTTTTCCTAAATTACTGTATAGTAGCATACATATTTCAGTAAGACTCCAGGAAAATCAAGGTCAGCCAAAAGAGATAAAAATTTAAAAAATCATTGGTGATTTAAGACAGTTGGTTGATGACCTTACTGGGCTAATGCCAATGGCAGAATTATGGAGATTTCAAGGAAGGATCTAAAAATTATAAAAAGGAAGTAGCATTCTTTGATTTTGTTCTAAAGTAGAGAAAATTTCCTCCTAACGATTACCTTTTGCCTTTGGTCCCCTGTGGAGCAAAGGATAAGGAGGATGCAACAAGTATGACTGGATATTTATATCTTTATTTTGAGCAGATTATGCAACTATGTAAACTGTGTGCATTTGTTTTGCGAGTCATAAGTGTTTTTCTCAAGGATGGAATGGAACAATGTGCACCAAGGACAAAGGTGATCAGTGGGATTAAACCCCCATACTTTTGTAGGAACAACTTATGCTCTGGTTAATCCCATATAGATAAAAAAATGAGGATCTTTTGACTGTGATGAAAGGCAGAGAGCATTGAGAGTAAGTGAGACTAAAGCAAACATCTCCTGTGTTTTTACCCTTGCTAGCACTTTATCCTACAACAAGGAACTTTGTGAGGCAGAAGGTTATTCCAAATAGCTCAATTAGGTATGTGTAATGAAAATACAGTATGTACCACCAACTTAAATGTGCTATTGTGTAACAATGCAGTACCACAAAATTTGTGTTTTGTGTAGCAGTTGTTAATAATACACCCCTTGAAAACCTTATACCAGATGACCGTAACACAGGAATAAAAGACCTCTCACTCAAGGGTCTGGCAAACAGTCATTTTGATTTGATTGTACATATTTGTAACCAAAACCTCTAAACATTTTAAGGGAACTCTAACAAAATCTTTGTAATGTGTAGTGTATATTTCACCAGAGACTATATATGTTGTGATGATATGACTTGCCCAGGCACTTGCCAGGCAGAAGTAAAGTGCAGTTAAGAATTTTTCATGGGTTTGAGAGTGACCATCCAGAAGACCTTTTCTTAGAGAGCAAACCCAACTGAAGCAAAGCCTTGTGCCCTGGCTGGGGAGCCCGTGTCATCTCTCCAAGCTGTTGTCTGGAGTCCATCATTATCTTACTTCAGAAATTACCTAAGAAGATTTGAAGTTGTGGTCTTTAATAGGGGAGGGAGTTACTCTTTTTTAATTTGCCTTAGCATACTGAAGCACTGTTTCCAAAAATAAGTGAAAGGGAAAAATAAATTTGGGCACCAGTCAATAACTAATCCTTTACTTTTACTGCTGAAAAGTATCTTGTCTACAAGGGAGATAAGTCAGGATAAAATTAGCAAAGCTATCGAAAGACAAGTGTTCATAAAGGAGGCATCAGGATAATCTGATTAAATGACTTTGGTTATTTTGTATAGCATTCCTCCTCAGGACTTGAATTCTTGATTATGAATGGCATTGGGAGGATTTGAAAGGATTGAATTTTCTTACTTCAGATTAGTTTGAGATATTTATGAAGGATTTAGGCAAACTACTGGTTCTTTTAGCACAATGTTGCGAATGAGAGGCTAGCACCAAACCAAGGACAAGCATTTTCTGATCCTCAGAGAGATTTCTAACACACTATGCCTCTGTAAGCCACACATCCATGTACAAGAACACCTCATTGAAGGCCAGGTAGACTTCACACTTGCTTGGGAAGTCAAGGAGATAAATTTCATTGGCTTGAATTGAAAAAACAAGCAATTTCTCTTAGCCTTGGAGTTTACTGCCTTGAGTTTGTCTTTCCTCTCCTCCCATTCTTATTCCCTGCATCCCGTCAGGAGCCATGGGACACCTGCAACCTCTGTGTTGCCCCTCCTGTGTCCTACACTTACTTCCCTGGGTGGGAAGGACAGGCACACTTTGCACTGTCTCCCTAGCATGTCACTAATTTTGGTTTTTTCACCTTTAATCTAATGCTGATACTTTTTCATATACTTTTTTTTTTAAGATTTAATTGCCTTGGAAATACGTGTTCCTCTGGGCCAGCAGTTCAGAGGCTGATAATGAGGAACTGGTACTGTCAGCACAACCTGAATGCCTGCTGGCTGTTGACTGTCACCTAGAAGATAATCTTTGTCTGACAGGGATGTGGAAGGTGTTAAATCTGGCAGAGCATTGTGACACATGGTGCCGAGAACTACAGGGATGAAACTCTCAGCCCACCTGCTTCTTTGTGCAGATTAGAGTATAATAGGATTTATTCTACATGAGCCCTTGTAGAAAAATAAATCAGAGGCATCTTTTATTTAAGCTTCCTGGAAATGTTTGGCTGGGGAGCAGCATCTTCTCCAAGATGAGAAATTGCCCAAAGATATCTGGGAATTGTGCTACTGAGCTGTTATCTGAAAATTTGATATACCATTCATTTTTCTTCTATGCTAGTCATGGAGTGTGAGAGTTTTGTTTAAATCTGGTCTGTCCTTAAAGCATTTGTACCCTCAAGCTTCTATCTGATGCATTATGTTGAAGTATGTCTTTATTAAAACCTCAAATGCTCTGAAGGGAACAAACAGTGACAGCAAGGTCATATTATGTAAAGTTCCTCAAAGTGAGTACAAAATAGGGTAAAAAAATCATATCACAAATGGACTTCGGACAAAATAGGTTACAGGTTAGGTGATCTCAGAGTTTCTAGAGTGATGATGTGGGGCCCAAAGATGGCATAACATTTTTGTCTTTTTTTTCCCAGGAAAGTACCAGAGCTTTTAGTAATGAAGAAATCAAACACAGTTGAAACCAAGCTGCAGTTAGACACGCTGCACTCCTGGCAGAAGTTATCATATGTCAACCATATGACTGCAGATTTTGTGCATGACCACACATTCTGGTTTTAAAACATGACTAGACTGGCTGTTTTTTTCAGGAGTCATCATAACTTGAAGGGGAATTCTCTTGCACTGGAAAAACAATGGGCTTGCTATGTAGGTGGATTAGCTGGAGTTAAACTTACATATAAATGTGACATGAAAGACTCCTAATTCTCTCATATTAGAATGGGACAATGGTTTTCATGAGCTGGACTTGTCATTGCAACAGATCATTTCATCAGACTTCAGGAAAACCTTGTGCTGTGGCTGAAATGATGGAGGTTGCAGAAATAGTTTCAATGATAATCATATTACTCCACCATCAGATCAAGAGCATTCAGTAGACTTGTCATCAAATATGAATAAACTACTTGTCTGTTTTAGAAGTAACATACAAAAAGGTTTTGTGGAGTGAGAAGTGTAGTTAAAGAACAGTTGATATGGGGTGAGAAAAGTGGTCCACTGACTTCTCCAATGCAAGTTTTGTGGTTCATTGTGCTGTGGGGGAAAGTGCAGGGGGAAATCTTCTTTAAAAAGCACAGCAAGCTGAAATACACATGGCATGTGGAATCCCTGTGTGGACATATTGGGAATATCATGCCTGGAAGTGGTGCTAAAAGGTGGAAAGAAGTGAGGTACAACTCCAGACAGATTAAATCTTTGCAGTGGTCAGTGTTCAGCAGGGGCTAGCATTGTGGCTCTGTTGCCACTCCTTTACTACAAAATTACCAGTATGGCAAGAAAAATGGAGGTATTTTTAAGAGGTTTTATAACTGTAGCACCTAAAAATCAAGATGTGGGACTTTTCATATTTAGCTCTCAATATGTAATGTAAGATAGCCCTTTGCTCTACTAATTTACAATATGAACACAGTAGACCTTGAAAATGGAGGAACATAGCTGCAGAGTCTTAATGTGCTATCAAAGCATTATCTTTTAGGGTCACAATAAACTGCTGATGCTGTAGCAAAACCAGACCCAAACTAAAGTCTGTGAGCATGCTGCAGGCATTTCAGCCAGTTGCAGCAATCCTGACTTCTGGAGCAGGGAAGTGAGATTTGCCAGGAGGTGGCACATCCTTCACTGTCCCTGAAAAGCCATCCAAACTCAGTTAAATTACGAGCAGCAGAAACCCCATGACTTTCTGAGTCCTAACCTTTCATTCCTATTTCCATTAGCACCAGGTTTCAGTGCATTTTCCAGTCCAGCCTCCCTTCTCTCCCTCCACCAAACCACTGCAGCCACACAGCTCTGCTGTGCTTCTGAACTAAGCCTGTGTAACCCTGCACAGCCCAGTTTTCCCTGCTGCTTCCAACAGTGGTTTCTCTTTCCTAGCCTTCACTTAACTCGTTATTTTAGTGCACTCCTCCTCATCCCACCTGAGTTAGCTTGTTATCTGCATTTGGAGCAGATGGCTCCCTCCTCTCAGCTCCCGAGGGAGGCAGCATGCCCAGGCTCTGCTTCTCCACTGGCCACCTCACTGATGTGGGCTTTTGAAAAAGACCTGTCTTTCCCTGGTAAATACTCTAGGGTGATACTCAGGCAGCTTGGCTGTGTGCTGGGGCACTGCATGCTTGGTCAGGGGTGTAATATTTAGCAATCTGAATTTCTGAAATATTATTTTCTCTTTGTCTGAAATCTGGCCAGGTTCTCTTCTTTGCCTGACTGGGAAGCCATCTCTGACAAACTTCAATTTTCTCTTTCAAAATAGGAAGTCACCTTAGCATTTCTAACAGAAAGAAAGATTCCCCTAGTGTCCAAACCAGTATTTTTTCTATAATTTTATTTTAAGACAGTTGAACCATATTCACTGTTTTTTTTTTTCTTTTTTAATTAAACATAATTAGCCTGAGGCAAACATTCAGCAGAGGTGGTATTAGTCCAATGGATAACATTTGGCTAAGCCAAAAGCAACTGTGTCCTGTAATGCAAAGTGTCAGTCAACTTTACTGGGCAATGTTAAAAGCTTTTTATAAAAGAACAGGCTTGAAGAAACAAATTTCTGTGTCATACAGTTCAAGATTTTAGGGGATTGTATGAAGGAGAGATGAACATTATGCCAGAAGAACTGAAAAAATAAATTAAAAGATGAAAAACTGGATGCTTTATGTCTGCTTTGTTCTTACTTTTTAGAGGCAGCTTGAAATTTCAAAGCTATCCCGTCTGAGACTTTTTAAAAGCTTTTTATTTCCTGAGGCAACTTAGCTATTTAAACTGAGACTGAGGTGCTGTGAGTGCTCATGACTTTCAAGAAAATAAAAAGTTGTCATCTGGTTTCAGGTTTTAATTAGATAAATTACTTTGTACCCTTTACTTAGCCACTTGTGTGCCCACACATGTGGTTAGCAGGTTAATAACACTGCCAATGTTTGCAGCACAGTCCTTAGTGGTCTGTAGTGTCTTTTGTGATTCCATTCTCTCCTCCCTTCATTTTATAAGAAGCCTTGCATGAGGGGCAGGCAATTGCCACATCATACCTTTCAATGTATTAGAATTTTTTTTCAAAACACAGCTGTGTTTAAACCCCTCTTCCTAGCCCCAATTGGGGGAATTCCTCTTTCTCCTGCCTGAAATATTCTTGTCACCTGGATCATCCACTCCACCCTCAGTAATTACAATGATGGAGGCTTTCATTGAGTACCCACATGAGAGTCTAATAATCTAATTAAAGATGATGCATTTTACTAGGTCAGTTTTGTGCACAGCTACTAAACTCATTTCAAAGTCATTATTTGCTTCAATAGAGCCTCTCCTCCCCCATCCTCATCCCCCAGTGCAACATTCCCTGTTTAAGAAGCCACTGCCTTTGTACCCAAAGCTAACAATTCCCACCAGTTTAGGCCATTAAAGAAAGGTCCTTTTAAAGGAATCACCAGATCCTTGGTCATGCAAAGCAACAATCCTGACCAGCTGTCCTAGGTTTTCTATTGTGGCTATAAAGCTGCAGTCTGTGTGTGGCCATAAATCTGCACAATATTAACAGCCTTGAGGACTCTGATGGGGTGGCATATGCCATGGACTTTGGTGTTCAGAAGTTTGTCTGGTTCTTGCTCCTCCCACAACTATGCCCCTTGAACTAATGACTGTGTGACTCCCCCCTTCAAACCCCACCTTTTTACTGGCAGTTGAAATCACAGATGGTGTTTTTAAGCCACCTGTTTAAACACAGCTCTGGCAAGCCTCTTCCTTTTCCTGGAAGCCATGTCACTTATATCCAGTGTAGTGTCAAGTTCCTTTTCCCCAACACCAGATGTGTAAACTCAGACCTTACAGTTGTTCTCTCCTGGCTCCTTCTCTCTGGGACTTTAGTTCCAGTGTGTGCAAAAACCCCTGTCCTCTTCCCTAAAACATGAAACAGAAGTGGCATCCTTGTTGTACAGCTGTGGTTTTGAGAGAGAGAGAGCTCACATCTGGCCTGTCCAAGTACACACAGACAATCTACAGGCCAAGACCTGTCTTAGCCCAAGCCCCAGGGCAGCGGTGTATTTACAAAGTTGAACTTTCTACGTTTCTCTGAATCTGCAATGAACTCCATTTAGAAAAATGCAGCACTGGTTCTGATATTTTACAAGTTTGGGTCTGTCTTCACTCTAACTTGCATCCTTGTTTTAAAGCCTGATGCTATTGGCTTAAACTGGAACTGATGCACAATTTCTTCCTCCTTCTCTCCCAGCTGGTATTTCTGAACACCTGGTTTCATAGCAATTCTTAGTTTAAACCACGACAAAGATGCTCTAAGATTAGTATATTTTTTAGGACCAAATCCAGAAATCAGCTGCTTCCAGTTGTACTGCTTAATACCTTGACAAGTCTCATTTCAGGAAAAATATCCCACCACCTGCAAATGTCTCATAATTCCTTTTTTTCTGGTGACTTAATGTGGCAGTCATCTTTGAGTGCACAGTCACTAATAAGAGACAATGTTTTCCTTTTAAAGCACCTAAAATACATTATTGCCTCATTTCTGGTTGGAAGGTGGGCTGCTGAGAACTGCTGTCAGCTCTCATTTGTTATACTGTAAAACTGGTGAAATGAAGCACGGTTTTGCAAATGCACTCAGAACAAAGATACCTCGCTTGGTATATTCATTGCATCCCTGTGTGTGGATTTGTATTCATGCGCAGTCCAACCCCTCAAGCCCTATGCATCATGTAAAATGAATGCCAAAATAACCTGCTATAAATACAGAGCATGTGACAGCAGCCAGTTTGGAGAAGTGTGTGTGGCCTTTCTGTTGCTTTCTCACCAGTTCTGTCCCTGCAATGATTTTCATGTAAAATGTGCTCTTCTCCATCATAGTCTGAACATCACTTTTCTGTTCATGAATTCTGCATGGGCAGTTTCCCTGCTAATGAGAACTCATGTTTATGCACCAAAGCAGTGCCAGTGGTCAAACACATGGATGTTGAGATGTGTCTGAGTACAGTCTCAGAAAATGAGCTGGATGTAACTCAAAGGCTTATATGGTACAGCATGTGTCTGCTGAGTGTCAAGCCCATGCAGGCACAGTTAAGGAAACCACTTGGCCAGGGTGTGCAACTGCAAAGCATAAAGCCAGACTCCTGCTCTCCTTTAGTCTGTGAGTCACTGTCTGGTAACAACCAGCAGGGTTTAGTAGTAGACATTAAAGTCCCCAGGGCCTCAGACTGGCATCTGGAGTTGTCTCAGAGGAACACCCAGCTATCCCAACCTCCGTCCACAGCTCCAGTGACCTCTGCCAGGGCATGCTGTTTGCTCAGGTCATAAGGATGCAGCCTGGCACCTGCAGCTCATGGTCTTAACAGCCTCGGTAGCAACAGACAGAAAAATGGTTTTATCTCAGTGCTTTTCTCTCAGACAGAAACCATTCTTCATCAGCTTTTGTTAAGCCTTTTTTTTCCTCCCAGTTCCAGTTGTTCCTCACACAGAAATTAAGTAGTCAAAGCAGTTATATGTATTTAACAGTAATCTCAAATGAATGAAATTCTTTGCTTTTCATCTCTGTGCAATGAATGGATGTGCAGAATCTTCCCCATCCCTCATCTCAGCCTCTTGCCCTCACCCATGCATTTTTCCTGCCTTTTGCATGATATGAACAATGAAAGGAGAAGCAGAAGGGGAAAAACATATTCAAAATCCTTTATTACCAGTACCAGAATCTACAAAATTGAAATTTTAATTTAATGAGCTTTAAACATGATAACGGAATATAAAGTTTGGTCTTCAAGGCTGACATATTAAATGGAGCTCATGATGACATGAGTTAAAAAAATTTGGTGTCTGACCAGTCCAGGAGGAATTGAAGACTTCCGGTTTCCAGTGGTAAAATGCTCCAAAATGTGCTTTTAATGGATATTCTGATCATTCCCAGGAGAGAAAGATGGAAATGAACCTGGCATTTTGATAAAAAAATTATATGCAATATGAAAATCCTTGGCATTCAGAGGACAGTGCTGAATGATCTTGTCTTCACCCTTACCACTCAGGCTCTGTGGGGGCCACAACTTTCTCAGCAGAGTGAAGGCTGAGAGCACAGGCTATGAAATTGTAGGTGGTAGCTCTACATCATGCAGACATTTTGCAGGTACACGTGCCTCTGTGCACTGCTGATGGCTGAAAAACAAGTTCACTCCAACTTTATGGGAGAGAATGCAGGAGAAATCCCTCTGCTTTTCACAAAAAAATGGCAATGTTCCCACTGATTATATTTATACAGAAACCAACTTCCAGACTCTAGAGAACAGCACAGATGCTTCCTTCACACCTTTTCTCTCTGGCTGTTTTCCTGGTAACCTCTGCCTCAGCATGAAGGCAATTACAAATATACAGCAACTCCATGTGAGCTGATGGAAGTCCCCTTCGGAGAGCATTGGTCACCGCGTAAAACACTGTGAGGCATTTTGCTCCTACCCAGAAAGCTGTTGTGCTGCTGAAGAGGGAATGTGAGACTTTTACAGGGTCTTTTATTGGAGGAAATGACTAACACCCTACGCTTTGGAATTTACTGATTTCATATGTATTGTATAACTCTGTATTATTTTTAATAAATAATAAGAACCTAATTATCTTATTCCCATATACCATTAGTGGTGACACATTCTCGAGTATTAAATGCAAATATTCATGCATGTGCACACACATTTTTGTTTTACTGGTGAACACAGTTGTTCTCACAGCCAGTTGCCATGGCATTGCATGCCTAGATTAATAATGTAGGTTAAAAGGTTGAGGAATGTAGCTGCACATGCTCATGGTTACAAATAAAGTGTTTATACATTTGACTTCAATTGAAAACAATAATTTACTATTTTCTGGCCTTTTGTCTGAGAACTTAAAAACCTTTGTGTTTTTTAGAAAGCATTTTAGGTAGAGTCCAATAAGCACAAAAAACACCCTACAGTAAGCATTGCAGTGACACCTTCAAACAGGAAAATGCAGGTGTATTTATGAATTAGTGGGGTAGGACATGAAGACAGGGCCTAGGTGATTTTCTTGGAATTCCATTTGCTTGGGATTCTGTAGCAAGTTTTATTTTGGAGGTAAAAATTGAACACAAATGTCTGCCATCCAGACTGAAAATTGCAAGTCCATCTTTTTTTTTCTGAATTAAATATACTACTATTTTGTTTCCCTCAAAGGCTGAAGAGAAACGGGTTTACCTGATAAGCATAAATTCACTTCTGTGACTGATCCATAAAGTTTTGTGCTACATATTGCTTTGATCTTGAAAAGCAAAGGGTAAACGTGTAAGTGTTTGTGCTGCAATTAATGTGGCTGAATTCAAGATGAATTGGTTGGTCCAAAAGAACTTACTGGACCACAAAGTATCCAGAAATGTCTCATCTGTTCATTTGACATTTAAATCATGAGGCTTGTTTATGTTTTAACACTTTTGGGGGCAGTGTCACTTCAGTCTTGAGAAGTTCAGAGGAATTACATGAGTTTTTTTCTAAGCATTAGGCAAATATTTACCAGTCATTGGATATCTTTCGCCAGCTTGAGAAGCTAGATATTTTTAGAACAATCTTATGCAGGTTATTTTTGGATTTCTGCATAAAGTTAGCTCTAGATCTATATATGTTTAATTGAAAAACATTAAATACTTTTATTTTATTTTGCTATGTGTTATAAGTGGCAAAGTTTAATTTTGGATCCAAGGTTATCCACAGCTTTATTTTGACACCCCTGATGGACAGTTTTCATGACATTTTCCATCCCACAGGCATTAATGTGCCCTTTTTCCTGAAGCGCCATCTCCTTCACTCCCCAAAATAAATACCTGGGAGAAATTGAGAGAGGACAGTGGTGATAGTGAATGTGCTCAACATGTCCTGGAACATTGCAGGATTGTGTTCATAATAAAGAAACAGCAGCCATGGTTTGAAGAAGGAGTAAAGTCACTCAGCATCTTGGACAGTCTCTGCTCCATCAGTTTTCTTTCCCAATACTGGCCCCAGAACCACCCTTATCTGTACCTCTGTACCTATTAGAGAGCTTTTCAACTGATTGTAGCCCTAATTTAGCACGTGATTTGATGGCCCCATGATTTGATGGCTCCTGCAGGTGGTTAGGTTGCAAGTACACAAATTTTCTGCCCATCACTCATTTTTATGAAATATCAATTTAACAAAAGCTCTTATCAAAAGCAAGATGACAAAGGAAATGCTTCATCCCCCTTTCATTTTAAGGAGAAGACTCTCTTGACCTGGCATGGCTCGGAGCATCAGAAGGTTGTGTTTCTGGCAGCTTACTCATAAATGCTCAACAGACGAGTGTGAGCCGCCAGTGAAACAACCACCTGGTAGCTTGTTCAGAGGTAAGTGTTGAGGGTTAATGTCTGCTGCCCAGGCATCTGTCACATAGGACATTAAGCTCCACAGGGATGGTACAACCTTACTGGTTTGCAGTAAATGATGAAGACTCTCCTAAATTTCTCATTCTCTTCTTCTCTCCACCCACCCATCCTGTAACTCACCTAAACCTGCAGCAGTAATAGTAGCTACTTTCTTCACCTGAGAAACGTTGTTTAAACTTCAGGTAGCTTACAGAAGAGAAAAACATAATTTTAAACACCTAAGACATTTTTGAGAATAAATTATTTTAAATTTTTTTCTGTTGAAAGCTACCATTTTGTATAGCATAGTGCTCTTTCAAGGGACATAAAGAGATAATGTGAAGATTTTTTTTCAATTTAACTAGTATGTGTTGTAAAACTTTGAAAAATGAAAATACATTAATAAAAGATAATGGAGATTGAGATTATATAAGATTTCTTAATCCTGAAGCAGCTTTTCTAAGCTAGTAAAGAAACCCTGGTGTCTGAACATAAGCACTATGAAAAAAAGAAACATTTGTAAGATCTGCTTATGGCCCTTTTTCCTTGTGTTCTTCTGTGGCTGTTCTCAACAGATACAAAAGGGTCATTATTTTGGCCTTTGAACTTCTAATGCACTAGACATGAATGACAAAAACACTCCACATATCTGGCAGGTCTTTGTGTGCCTGCACTTAGCTGCTGGTGGCTAGGCCAATGTGAGCAGCTTTACAGTTCTGCAGTGCTGTTAATAATTTTATGTAGCGGCTTTCCTAGAGAAGACCCCAGCAGCCAGGAAAGACAACAAAGTCAGAGGCTTAGGTGGGACTTCTTGTAAGGAAGGATTATTACTTCTGCACAGGGATGAGTGTTCAGGGGAAGCAAGGAGAGTAACACGATATTTTGTCTGTTGTTTGGTGTTGTGTTTGACTGCAAATTGTAAATTACAGCGTTTGGGCTCCAGTCTGCACTCCAGTTGGAGAATGCATGTCCTCAGCAGGGCAGGCATTTCGCAACCTGTGGTGAAAAGGAAAGCATTCAGCAGACTGTTTGCTGGGACTGACGTGGAAAACGGGCTGACCCAGGCAAAAGGATGAAAACCCAAGAAGCCCAAGAGCAAATGAGAGCTCTGGGGGAATGGAAGGATTTGTTCTTTTTCTTGTGCCTATCTTCAAAGACTTGGGAAACCCATGGAGGGATGATAATCACTCCTAAAATAGTACTGAGAAGCCTGGAGTGCTGCAGGGACAACAGAAATGGCTGGGAGCTGAGGCTGTAGGTGTTTCACTGCTTTTGAAGGGGCCTATCCCTGGATTAACCCCTCAGCTGCAAGAAGAGATGTGAAAACTGAGAGGAGAGGTTTCATGTTCACACTGGTACCTGGAGGAGAGGGTGAGCTGCCAAAACTGGTAAATACCTGGTAGATAAAACACAGCAAAGAGATTGATCCATGGAAACAAGGGTTGAAAGAAATAGGGAAAAGGAGAGAAGGGTTTGTGGGTGAGAATGAGAGATGTGGCACAGGCTTTCTCCAGGGCAAAGCCTAAAGCTAAACTTAAAGTTTTGAAGTAAGGAGGTATGATATATATGCATGTATTTATTGCATCCTGGGAATTGCATGGCCCCCAAACTTCTCTCTTCCTTTGCTGCAGAAAAATTGCTGCTGGGATAGAGATTAATAGCAACAGTTCCTCAGATTATGCTATATATAGCAGAGCTCAAAAATGTCTCCTTCCTACACCTCTGCCTGCCAGCCAGACACATCATTTCCACCAAAACGGTGACAATACAGAGTGGATTAGCACAGGAAGGGGAAAAGATACTGCAGCCTTTATGTGTGCTCCAGTCTGATCTGCTCTCTGCCTTATCACTCCTGTCCCCACTGCATCCCTTGCTGCCTGGCCTCAGCATTTTGAGGTCCCACAGAGCCCGATATGGGGCTAGGAGAAAGGTCCGCTGCTGGTGGAGACTTCTGGCAAACATCTTGCCAGACAAGTTTATTATGAGGTCCCTCCCAGTGTGAATGATCTGAAAGGCAGAAATGTCCCATGGTCAGAAAATGGAAATGGGTAGCCAGAAACACATTTTGTCAAAGATCTTCAGTCAGCCAAGGAAGTGCAGAGGAAGACTAGCTAGGAAGACAGGCTGAAAGACCTCAAACTACTGTCCAGCTCAGCAATGAAAGGTTGAGGAAATTCAATACAAAGTAAAGTAAAACACTCCCAATTTTGTGCATTAAAAGAAAAGGGTCTGAGATTTTTATTATTCAGGATATTGATATGATTTGAATAGATAGCATTATCAAAATAAAAGTTTGGTGCTCAGTAGTCAACACACCAGCAAAATCCAAATGTTTTTGAATTTCCAATAAAGCTTGGAGAGCCAAACACCAGGTAATAATTATGTTCTGTAGAAACTTGTAATATCTGTCTCCAGAATACTATGTGAAGTTCTCTTCTTCTTCCTCCACCTCAGGAGAATATACAATTTGAGAGATCAGTGAGAAAGACAATCACACTTTTTTTAGAGGAAGAGCATTTAGATAGACTAGGAGTCTTTAGTAATAATAAGAAATTACAAGATCTATATTCTAACAAGAAGAAGCAACATACAAACAACACACAGTAGGTGAGGCCTGGAAGCCACCAATCAGTGTAAATGGGCCTGGAGAGCCCCACATGAGCTTCCCACAAATCCTCTGTCCATTGGCCCAGGAGCTCTGTTTAGGCCAGGGGAGGTATCATTTCCCTCTGAGGCTCTGAGGGTGATGTTTCTGGGTAGAGGCTATCTCCATATTCCTGTAAGTTTGTCTGCAGTCTTGCCTTTCGTCCTCTGTTCTGCACAGACCTAGCACCTACAACCTACATGGAAGCCCTGTTTTCTGCTTCCCCTGGATGCTGGACTAGCTCATAATTTTTACCTTGTCTCTTCTGTTGGTGGACCCTGTCATCAGGCTGTCTTTGCTCACTATGTTTGTCTTTAGCTCCAGGTTCATCTTTCTGCATTAATCAGCCTGGTTCTTGCTGCTCACTGAACCAGGGAAGTTGAATTAGTAGTCTGGAGATATGTGACCACATACTTATCTGGTATGTGGGTTTATCCAAGGCTGTGTGCAGCTGCGAGCTGTTAATCAGGATGCTGGCAGAGATGAATGCTTGGTGTGGATATCTCTGCAACCATTTAGTCAAGAACTCTTGCATTTTGAAGCTTTCTAAGCTTTACCTTGAGACTATATTTAAGTAAGTAAACAGTGTGCATTTTAACTTCCATGTTTTGGTACAGTGCATCTATCAGCTTCTTTGAGAAAGTAACTTACTTACGTAAAAAACAAATCTTCTGATGTCTGAAGAAATCTTCTGATCTACTTTGCTTCTGACTTTGAGCTGGTTTTTGAAGTACATAGTTTTTCCAGGTGTTCATCTCTTCTCCATTTAGCTCTTCCCCTAATACTTGAGAAACATCTGACCAACGTAACCAAACTCACCAGACAAATAACAATTTCAGACGCAAGCTCCTACAAGCTCTTTGTGAATTACCAAACCTAGCCAAGTTGCAGGGCAGATGAAATGGGTTTTGAATGAGTAGTATGTGGAGCAGAACTGCCCAAATGAGCTCTTTGCTTCTGGTCCTTCTTTGGTCTGCTTCTAAGCATGTGGAAGTGCTGGTTTGTGTAACTTCACTGGAGCTGCTTGTTAAGAGAAATGTCTTGTTTATTGCTAAACCAGAATAAATATAGATGAAAGTGTTTTGAAAACAGTAAGGTAATAAGTTCTAATGCTTAATGTGAAGTACTTAGCTGACAGTGAATACCTATTAGCTGGTTTTATACATTTTAATTTCTTGATGTCATATTTTTGAGATGTCTCAGTCAAATTTTATTTCTTTGCATTTTAAGTGCAGCTTCCTGCAGAAATAGATATTTTTTTGTCTTCCTTGGGTATAAAGGCAGGGAGGAAGGAGTTTATCAACTTAATAATTCTTTTTTAAAGTAGTAAAATGGTGTAAATTCTCCTTCTTTTTTTTTTTTTTTTTTTTTTTTTTTTGGTTTTTTTTTTTTTTTTTTTGTTTTATTCAGGAGTCAAGTGTCTCTCAAGAAATAAAATCTTTCTTGAAGAGGTAACAAAATGTGATGCCCAATCATGGGAAGAGTTGGTACACCAGGATGGGTGTTGTGCACTAGGATGAACAAATCCCCCAAGCTATTGACCAGTATTGAGTAAAAAGAACAGCTACAATAATGATTGCTTGCCTCAGGATCATTAGGAGAAAAATGGCTTTATTTTCAGAACAGTGATAATCTACATAAGCATCTCAGTTGAGTTGCATAACCTCCATTTTTTGTGCTCTAAGCTGCTTTGGATATCAAGCATCTATTTAGTATCTTTCTGATATATTCTATTCTGAAAGGTCTTAGAAGATTTCTGAGTGATTGCTTTGCCTTCTTTGAACCTACAGACTGCATTTTAAAGTAGGAGAGTGAAAATATGATGTGTGGTTTTTTAACTTCCCAATTTAACCCAAATGAAATAAAAAGTTTGCCTTATTAAAAGGATGCAGAGTTAGACAGTCCCAAAAGAGTGTGTGTTTTCTTGTTCTTGGGGTTTTAGAAGTTGAATTCTTGAGGGAGGGAACACTACAGTCAAGTTCATTTCCCAAGAGACCAAATGCTGCTGTATTTATGCATTTTTCTTAAGATTTTAAAGCACCAGCTGTCTTCACTTTTCTTTTTTTGCCACTTGAGCTAATGATAAGTAGTTTAACTAAAGTGATGAATAATTCACACTGTTTTTCAGAAAGCCTATAGTTATTTCATGACTTTCTAGATTTATTAATTTCATAGTTGCTTCTTCTGCTACAAGTACTAATTTAAAAGAACTACGATTAAAATGGGACACTGGGCTAGCCTGTTGTCTTTGGAATTCAGTCAAGAAACCTGTCATCTTTAAGAACAAACGTGGGAAATAACTATTGTGAAAGATAATCAATGCAAGGTTTTCTCAATACAATAGAGTGAAAGGAGATATAAACAAAAATAATTATAAAAGAATTAGTCTTGAGTACTTCTAAAAAATCACTTTACCACTTCAAAATAATTTCCACTTCATATGTCAGAAGAAGACAACAGTGCCTCCTGCATTGATGTCAGTTTCTGAAGAGACTACAAAACACTAAGTGTCTCTAGATCATCTTTGCTCAAAGACCAAGCATTGCTCAGGTTGTAGTAAACGCCATAATTTGAATACTGAAATGGAATCTGAAACCTTTTAAGGACCTGTTCTGATGCCCTGGAGACATGTGGGAACTCCACTAGGGACCTCACTACAGGCAGGACTTGTTTCCTCATCTTACATAGCTTTATTTTCTAACCTTTCATAAGTGATTTCACATTTATCCCTTTCTTGCAAGGAGAAAAGAATTAGTTCCTTTTTCCATAGGTGCATTGTAAAAGCTGAATTTTCTCAAAGAATTAAAAGTATTAAGATGCTTTTTAACTTGACATACAATAAGGGGGCAGCCCTGCTCCAGAGTTTAAGTAAGCATTTTCTGGTTTTTTTTTCAGAACTGTTAACTAACGCTCAGTACTTTCTATGAGTGCATGGTTCTATCCTTGTTAGAAAAGGATTTTAAATAAAATCTAACTTTCCTCATGAATGCACTTGGGCATGGAAAGACAATGAGTTGTCTGAAGTCATGCAGAAAGTCTGATGGCCAAGAACAGTTCTGACTTCAGTCTACTGTCCCAAGATGAAAAGATTGTTCTTTCTCCACAAAAACAAGAAGCAGAACACGTAGATCACTGAGAAACAGGAGCAGGACCAGGAATTTTTCCCTGCTCCTATTTTCCTAAACATAGTAATAGTGGACTGTGGGGTTGCATTTTCTCTGTAACATAACATTTGTAGTATAATCCTGCAAACACTTACGACATAAGCAGGCCACATTCCCATCATTCAAATACTGTCTATAAATGAGGAGATCTGTACTTTATAAATATCATAGAATGCCTTTGTGTAGCAACACGAGTTTCAGGTTTTTTGAATTTGTATTTTGTGTTTGCTATCAATCTGTACTTGGTATGTTCCTTCCACCACGACCCCCCCCCCATTCCTACCCCTGTGGTTCCTCCTGATGTAACCCCTCCCCCTTCCATTCCCCATTGGGTCGGTGTTTCCCCGCCCAGCCCCCGAGCTGGGAAAAAGGGGACACACCATGCCCACTCTGTCTCTCTCCACTCTCTCACCGTGCTTCCCCCATGCTGAGAAGGGGTTGTGGCAAAACCCCTTCCACATGGCTGCCCTGAATAAACATCCTTATTAACCCAAGAGAGAGCACAATTCCTTCTTCCAAGCCTGACCCACACAGCAGCTGCTGAGCTGATGGACCCACACGAGATGTTTCTGTGGTCTGGAGGGATTCACTGCTAGCCAGTAGCAGCCCCCACCACGAGAGAAACTTCGACACCCTTGGGTGAAAAGAACCTTGAAGATCATCCAGTCCCAATATTCCTACCATGGGCAGGGGCACCTTACACTAGACCAGGTTGCTCAAAGCCCTATCCTACCTGGCCTCGAGCACTTCCAGGGATAGGGCATCCACAGCTTCTCTGAAAAATCTATCCTAGTGCCTCACCACCCCACAGGGAAGAATTTCTTCCTAATATCTAATCTAAACCTACCTTCTTCTGGTTTGAATCCATTCCCTCCTTGTCCTGTCACTACATGCTCTTGTAAAAAGTCCCTCTCCATCTTTCTGGTAGGTTTCCTTCAGGTACTGGAAGGCAGAAATTAGGTCACCCCAAAGCCTTTTCTTCTCCAGGCTGAACAAATCCAATTCTCTTGGCCTTTCCTCATAGGAGAGATGCTTCATCCCTCTGATAATTTTGCTGGCCTCCTCTGGGCTTGTTCCAACAGGTCCATGTCCCTGCTGTGCTGGTGACCCCAGAGCTGGATGCAGCACTGCAGGTGGGGTCTCACCAGAGAGCAGCAGAGGGACAGAATCCCCTCCCTTGCCCTGCTGCCCACGCTGCTTTGGAGGCAGCCCAGGACATGTTTGTCTCTCTGGGCTGTCAGTGCACATGGCTGGGTCATGTCCAGCCTCTCATCCACCAGCAGCTCCAGGTCCTTCTCCCCAGGGCTTCTCTCAGTCTGTTCATTCCCCAGCCTGTGCTGATACTTGGGGTTGTCCCAACCCAGATGCAGAACCTTGCACTTGGTGTTGAACCCTATGGGGCTCCCATGTGGTCACTTGTTGAGCCTGCCCTGTGGATGGCATCCTGTCATTCAGGTGTGTCAAGTGAAATTGTGACCAGGTAAAGACTTTGCTCTTTTTTTAGCATCTCAGGGATACCATGGATCTGAAAACAAGAGATAATGGTGTCTAGGTTGTACAGGAGGAATGACTTGAACAAGGAACTGATTTATATTTAAATCAAGGTCAGGATTTTGGATTTGCTAGTGACAGGACCATGCTGGTGCAGCTAGGGAGGCTGCTGCACGACTTCCCTAGATGTCCGTGCAGCTTTGTATTTTCCCACTGCTTTTCCTTTTAAAGTGATTGCTGCTTCTCTTCAGGAGGGTCTTTTTATTTCAAGTGGGAAGGAACTCCAGGAAGCTCAGTATGGTTATATCAGATAAAGAGCTTCACAGGTTGGGCACCTGAAACTGAGCCCCTGTTTAAGTAAACCAGGCACGAACACCCTTAGTAACTTGGCACTTAATATGCCACTGTTTATTGGTACAAGATATGCTTTTCCCTCTCTATCTTCATTCAGGTCCAACAAGTTTTAGGTATATAATTTCAAAAAAAGCCTTTGAAAACTTATGTGGACTTTATGATGATAAACTGAGCAGGAATCATGGGCTTACTGGGTCTGTGCTATTTTTTTTTTCTGATGAAATACCAGTATAATGCCTAGAGTTGAGAAGGAAGGGGAGCATTTACAAGAAATCTAATTAACACCAAAACTCTCACCAGCAGTAGTTTTGTCATCTTCCTTTCAGATAGTACTTTGATATTCATATTTCAATTGCACAGCTAAATGAAGCATTTGTGAAAACTGAGTCAGCCACAAATCATGAGTGAGTTTAAAAATACATGTAACTTCCCCCTTTTTTTGTTTGATTTTTGTTTCAAGACCAAATGATGTTCATTTGGCTTGTCCTGCCTTCTCTTCCTTGCAAATAAGGGTAAAAATTTTCCCTTAAATAATTAAAAAAAAAAAAAAAGCTGATATTTTCACAGCAAGACCTGAAATTTTAAGAAAAGCTGCAAACATGAAAGACTGAAAAATGTGGGAGCTGGGAACACAGATCCCAAGTCCCATCTAAGTTCCTATCTACTGATTCCAGTCTAGGATGAGAAAGCTGTGCAGATTAGTCAGCATTGATATGGACTGCATGGTTCAGGGCAGGACTAGTCCTTCCTAGACTTCTGTGCCTGCGAAATTCCACAGAAATGTAGAAGTCTCATATCTGGGCTGAAAGAAGACAGTTTATTTTTTTCAGCTGCCTTTGTAATACATATGTAGGAGTTGCACTTGGTAGGCTTTTTAAATAGATCTTAAATCTACTTAAATGCAAGCTGCAAGGAGGTTTAGAAGCTATTTTTATAATAAGCTTTTTTATTAATGTCTTATGAGCTGTCTGCCAGCCAGTCGCATACAGTTGTGGAGCAGAGGAGAGGCTTTGAGGTTGGTGGCACTCTTGACACATCTTCCTCTGCTGTGCCATGGGAGTCTGGATGGAAAGTTAAGATTTGAGAAGTGATGATTCAAATGCCTCTGGTTCTTCATGTACCTAAATACTTCTGTTCCTTTTCTTTTAGTTGTTCATTCAGATATTTCCTAAGTTTATAGTGTTCCATGGCCCTGGCTTCTATTCTTAAAGACTTCTGTCCATAATTAGTGCCTGTTATACTTGCAGTTAAAAACTACTCTAAAATAAATTCACGTTCATGGATAATTTATAATTATCCCAATTTTCAGAATTAGACTCATAATTCTTAAATCTTGACAGTATTTGTGAATGTTTCATTTGGAAGTACTTTGATCTTCTATTTTATTTAAATAGGCAATAATCCCCACTCTTTTTTTGTGAGCCCTTTGATATCTGACTAAACTTTCTGGACTTCTTTTGAAAAAAATGTACACTTTTAATCCCTAAAATGCCACAAGCAACACAAATGTATTTGTTTTTCTTCTCTCACTTTTTCCTGTGAGCAACCTGGCCTCATGCCGCTAAGTAAATAGGGATGCAGTCTGCACATTTTTTCCACACTCACTCTTATGACAGTTGGAAGGCTTTGGTCATTATTTTATAAGATCTTTTTCAGTCAGTTTGATGAATCCTAATACATTTTTTTTCCACAGAAGAACTAAAACACAGAGGATATTAACTTTGATCTTTAATTCATATCCCTTTAAAAGGGGAAAGGAACATCATTCCTCCTCTTGAACACAAAAGCCTTTGCTGGCCTGGTAGGCTGGATGGTGAGTTAGAGTGACAGACTGAGCTTTACTGCCTGTGTGAGGCAGGCAGATTGCCACCTCCTGTTTGTGTGTTGGCCACAAAGGTGAACAGGAGGAGATTCTCCATCTTTGACTTCCAGCTTGATAATTATGCACCATATTGTTTTCCTTTGGCCAGGGATTAAGGACTAGTCTCAGCAATGCTTCTGGCTGGGAAGCAACGTGTTAGACCAGCAAAGAAGCAGTTTTTAATGAAGTTTTCTATCAGAATTGCTGTTCTGATGGCAAAAACAGGTAAATATTCCATGTGTTGGCAGCATATGTACAGTGCCCACCTCAAAGCCTTGAGAAGACTTCATAACAAGCAGAAGGAGTAAGAAGAAAAAGTTCCCTAGGGCTTCCAACAACATCTTATTCCTTTTTTACACTGTGGGCAAGTGGCATGCATTATAGGAAGGGGGGTCACAAAATACTGGAGTGCATTTTAAAGCCCTGAAATGGGACCTGGCATGTGTCAGGGACAGGAAAAGTGCTGCAAAAGGAATTCATGACTTGCCACCATGGTCAGTAGCTGAGACTACTGAAAATCAAGTCTGTAGGAACCCAGCAGGGTGTGTTAAGTGTAGAGTTGAGCTCTGAGTCTTCCATCTTGGGGGCCTTCACATCCTGACTAGTTGGCATTCCCTGCATAATCACAACCACAACTCTCTCTAAAGGCTATTTTCCTCTCATCCTCCCCTTTTGGAGGGTAGGGAGAGGTACTCGTAGTAGGGAAATACAAATGAGAAGTCATGACTAATTTTTTTGGATATGACAGCCACCGAGAAGGAAGTTTGGGTTCCCATCCCTGCTCCCAGAGCTACTTATTTGGCACTAAATATTAATTGACTAAAGCACAGTCCTGGGTGAGGCTACAGCACAGGTCTCCTCACACTCGGCGCTCCCACTCCACTGCTGCTGGCTCCTTACTGGCCATGGAACTGTGCTCTCCTCTGCATGACTGGCCAGTTTTGGCCTTGGTTCCTGAGCATCTGATGTGCCGTGTTTAATTGGGTCCTAAATGGTTTGTATTGCCAGGAAGCCTCACAGTTCCTTCCCTGCCTGTAATCCAACACTATCACTGTAGAGTTTCTGCTGAACCCTGTTACTACAGGTAAAGCAGCATCACAGGTATATAAATACAACTGCACTCAAGTGCAGTGACTGTCATGAGTCATAGGCACACAAGCTGTACTGAGATCTGGCTTTAAAGACGATATCTATTGTGGGTGTGCATTTTAAAAAATCCATTTTTACTTTCAGTAGCCTTCCATGATCAGCCTTAACTGCAACACATAAATAAAGGCAGTAGTAAAGGAAAGTGCAACCCTGAGTTAGTCCTTAGTCCTAGAAGGCATCCGAAGGAATTTGCTGATAAAGAAGTGTAGCAGTGCTGGGCCATCCTTCCACCTTCCTGCTGAGCTGTGTTTTGGTTTACAGCCTGAGTTTCCAAGACCTCTTGTTGACCTGTAGGCTACAGCTGTTCTGACTTGAATAATTTCAATTATTTATGTATGCATTATAAAGAAAATACCTGAATCTAAAATTCTAACCGCATTTAAATATTTAATTACAAAAAACCCTCACAGGTAGAAGAGTAATAACTCTTGAAATGTACCACACTAAAGTGCTTTTGGGAATGCATTACCAATATCTGACCTACAGAGAAGCTAGTACCACTTGCCAAACTGGTTGGTAATACCTGGTAATGTCTGCTCTGGAGTGGTTATTATGAACGTTTCTTGCCAGGGTTCATAAAGGGGTTGCATGCCACAAATTGCTCAGTGTGACTGCTTAAAATCTTATATTACTTAGGCAAGATTAAATGAAAACCAAATGTTATAAATGTACTAGTGGGGTAGGTGCTTATGTTTATCTCCTAGAGAACAAATCTCTGGAGCTTCTGGGTTATATTTGCAATTTGAAAGAGAAATATGTCATAAAGAAATAATTAGATGACTTCCTAGATTACTCCAATCTGGATAAAGGGATGAGGACTGCAGTAAATCAGCTAAAATAACTAAATCTGCAATTTTTTATTTACTTTCCCTTTTTTTTTTTTAAGAAAAGAAATGATTTAGCATATTTCTTTATATTCTGAAAGACAACAAGGAAATTGCTAGTTTCTCAGGTCTTCAAAATTATTTACCACACTAGCACTGAGTTTTACTTGGTTTGTTTTGTTTTGCATCTGTAGGTTTCTTTCCAAAAGCAAGAGCTCACATTACCTTTAAGTGAATAAGGTGTTTCCTATAACCTCATGACTCCAGGAAATAAACTTGTGGAAGAGCCAAAACTCTTGGGTCATGTGGGAAATATAGGCACCTGGGAAAGGATAGTAACTAGTAGAAGCAGTAATGAACCTCACCCTGAAACTCATGTTAAAGTCACTAGGACTTGGAAGCATAGCCTCTCCTCCTGCTGGGGTTTGCTGCTGCCTTGGAGGCAGGAGTTCTCTCTGGCTGCAGTCTTTAAGCTCTAGGAGGTCATTAATACATGTCCTTCTCCTCTAGTGCTGCCTGTTCTCATGAAACCTGTGACAATACAACATTCTCGAAATTGATCAATCCTTCTTATTTTTCAGTTGTTGTTTTGGTTTGGGTTTAATTTTCTAATTGCTGATTGAAAACTAGAAAAGTAGATAAAGCTTTCTGATGAAAACCAGCATGCGCTTTTTAACTGGACACAATCACAAGGTCTTAAATAATGTATGCTAAAAGCTACACTTGGTAAATCTCTATAGAGGGCTCTTTCAGACATCCATTCTCTTAAATAAAACAAATGGTATTTCTGAATGTACTGATCGCCAATAATGTAACCCTTACAATAATTCTACGTTCTGGTTTAGGTGACACAGCAGGCTTAGAGATACTGTAAGCTGGCATACTGGTTTTTTTTTTCCCTAGCAGTGAACCACTTTAGGACTTCATATATGCCCAAGGCTGAAGGGAATGTCATGCAGAAACACCCAAAGCTTATTCAAGTGCTTTAGTATAATTTACATAGTAAATCTGACTTAAGTTCTGCCACATTTTGAAGGAGCCTTTCTAAACTGTAAGACTTGTATTAAAACAAATTGGCAACTTAATAATTTTTAGTAGCACTCTTATGAAGATTGTTCTCCTGAGGTTAATCTAACTGCTTTTTGAAGGCTGCAGAGTTGTCCTCTAGAGAACTTTAAAATGCAATTTATTTCTTTTGCTATATCACTCCAGAGTATATGTATTAATTTCTTCTTATTGCTTAAAATGTCATTTCAAGATGTGGAAATTAGTCATAAAATACAGAAAATAAAAATCCTGCTTGCTTCAGTGAAAAAGGTAAAACTTGGTCTATTGGCCGTGTAGTTCAGCAAAGATGGCAGGAGCAGGTGCTGGCTCTGGCAGCCCCTGAATGGGAAGTTGGAGGAAGTAAAGGGATTATCCTAGGAATGTATGGCTGTGTGCCTGCCAGGGTCTCAGGCTTCTAGACAGGAATCAGTTATCAGTCATCAGAGGGTGGTCACTGGATTAGATGACCCTGATCTAACCTGACAGAGCAGGCACTGACCAGGGTATCTCTCTGAACAAACTGATGAAAGTAATGGAGACCTAAGAGCTGGTGGTGTGCAGGGTACGAGGAAAGTTCAATAAGCTGAATGCAAGCTCAGGCTGCTGTTATCCAAGAGCTTCTGCTTCTTCCTTTGACCCTTGTTTTTCAAGGACTTCTCAGTGAGGCCAGAGCAGCTGTTATGCTGGCAAGGGTGTTTCTGCCATTCAAGCGTGTCAAAATACAGAATGTCCTTCCAAAGGATGCTGAGAAACTGGGAGATGGGAAAAGAGCAGTGAGAGTGACAGAAGGGCTAGAAAGTAAGATTTATGGTGAAAGTCTTGGAACTTTGCCTCTTGAGCTTAGCAATGTTATCAGGAAACAAAACTGGAGTTAGAGGACTTATGCCTAGAAAAAAACCCCATAAGAAATATCAGCCATAACACCAAAGCTGCATGAATTCTGATTCTGAATACTGATAATAACCACTTGTGAAATCTGTTGGGCATCTTTAAGCCAGGGATGAATGCTTGTCTGAAAGATTAAACTCTAATTTGAATGGATGGGCACCAAAGCTGTGAAGGGTCTGGAGTCTGATAAGGAGTGGCTGAGGGAGCCAGAGTTGTTTAGCCTGGAGGAAAAGAGGCTCAGGAGAGACGTCATCACTTTCTGCAAGTTCTTGAAAGGAGGTTGTAGCAAGCTGGGAGTCAGTGTCTTCTCCCAGGTAACAAATGACAAGATGAGAGGAAATGGCCTCAAGTTGCAACAGAGAGGCTTGGATTGGATATTAGGAAAATTTTTACATGGAAGGGGTTGTAAAGCATTGGAATAGAATGCTCATGAAAGCTGTGGAGCCACTATCTCTGGAATTGCTAAAAAAACATGTCGATATGGTACCTGATGTGGTTTAATGGTGGTGCTGGATTGGTAGTTCAACTTGATGATCTTAAAGGCCTTTTCCACCCTTAACAATTCTATGAATATGAAATAATTCAGTGAGGTCCCATGACCTGTTATGCTGGAAGATGAGATGCTGCAATCTATGTAGAGGCACAGCTCTGCACATGTGGATTTGACTGACAACATGAGTAGTCCTCACCTGTTTTTGTAAATTGAATTACTTTAAGCTGCCTTCAGCACTACTGATGGAAGATGGACAAGGAAATGGTACTACTCAGAGCAGCTGAAAGCAGTCTGAAAGAGAATTTGTTTTCTTGTCTGTCTGACTTACCCACACTACAGAGTGGCAGCAACCTAGCTTGCAGTGGAAGCTGGACCTCCTACTAAGCTCTCTTTTTATGGTTCCTCCTATGCTACGAGGGCACACCAAAATGACACCACAGTAGAACACAGTGGTTTGAAGGTAAACAGGCTGGGGATTATAATCAGGGATAAAAAAACCTGATAGTTGTCACTACAGGACTTACTGCGATAGGAAAGAAAATGGGATAAGAGCAAGAAATCCCTATAGTGTATGTAATGTAAGAAAAGTAAGTTCCCAGTAATTACTGCTCAGGTATTACTCTGGAGACTTCTCTGGAAGTGTCAGGAGTGGTTAAAAATCATATAAAGTGTTAAAAATCCATAGGAAAGGAGTTGTGAGCAAATCCAGCAAATGTCATCCCATTGTGTGGTGTGCCCACAAGCTGTGGGCAGATCTGCAGGTCTCACTACTCCTCTGAGGAGACAGTTGTTGAAAAAGGTGGGGGGAAGTCTCTGCAGAATATCCTGCTACAGGATTGTTTTCATTCAAGGGAGGTACAATTTGAGAATCTTCAGTTTTCCCTCAAGCTGAAGAAGAGATGTGGTACAGTCTTAGTCATGGATGATTGGAGACTCTGCAGTGAATGTCTGTTCATCAGGCTCTCCTGTTGGAGCCTGGCTTCAAAAAGAAAAATACATTTTTCAGGGGGGGCATGGGGAAGTGGCAGAAGCCATTAGCAGAGGATGTAGATGCCAGAAGTACAGAAGGGCTAACAAAAAAAAGACCAGCTGCAGATGTTGAACATAATGGTGTCAACACAGATATGTTTTTTAGCTCCAGAAGTCCTTTGACTCTTTACTGCCTAGGGAAAAGATTTATACTCGAGAAAGGATTACTCTGTATTTGCCATGTTTCTAATTTTTCCCTATTCAAGAGTGTTAAGAGGCAATTATGGAGAGGAAGAACTCTCAATACCACTCTTGCTAACTCCCAGTGAAAAATAATCTGTTGGGAGAAGTAGAGGCAGGGGGAAGGTAGCAAAATGAACTGAGGGGAGCTGTAGGTAGGGGGGGGTAACATGATTTTCAGGGCACGTGGAATGCAGTGGAAGATACTTTCTTTAGACCTCATGGCAAAGTATTATCTGTGTCTCTGGTGAGCATCTGCCACTGCTGGAAAAACAGGATACAGGTGGAGGTTTGACCCAGTCTGACTGTCCTCAGGATCTTAACAGCACAAATGTGCTTCCAGCATGCCTGGGTGATGCCAGACATGTAGAATAGCTCCTACCAGTGGAAGATTGCAGTGGACCACTCTTCTCATGATGCAGTAGGAATTATTTCAGTAAAAGGGTGAGATCCAGAAAACCTCATGTTTAAATGAGATACATATTTCTAAAATATTTCTTTTGCTAATACAAACCACCTCCTGAACAACTGCTTTGTTTTTTTCTTTTCAAATGTCACTTACAAATGAAATTTGTCTTGAAAATTGATTTGATTTGCATTGCCTCTAATGCTATGTATGCAAATCATGCATTCACAGCCTCCATCCAAACTGAAATCCTCTTTCCTTGATATCCTTCCATGAAAATAAAAAACCCCAATGGATGGATCCTTGGTTAATAATGATAATTAATTCCATTAATGAAACAGTTGCAAAACTGGTCCAAAATGGACAGAGTGTCATGGTAGTTTTCTATGTTGTTTGCCTGGATTTCTCACTAATGCTTCTCACCTTAGCAAATTTCTCTTGGTTTTGAAATGCCTTGTTCTCTGATAGTATTGGCAGCTCCCTGTCTTTCTGTCACATGACTGGGTCAGTCCAGTCATTCCCCATCTTTGCTGTTCTAAATAGCAGCTCTTCTGTAAATTTGCATTATTATTGTGATGTTTAGAATGAAGGAAATTATTCCTAGCAAAGGAAAATGCAGCTGGGAGGGTGAAGAAATAAACTTGAAGGGTTTTTGGGTTTTGAAGGGAGCAGTTTAAATTCTGGTTATACTGTGGTCATGTTGCAGAGAAAGAAGCTGTCTGTTCCTGCCCAAAAAAAGGGACTTTTTCTATTCTGCTTGGCCTGGTGATTAAGTCCCTCTACATACTAGGAAAGGACAAGATTGCCTGCAAAAATGATATTTGGAGCAGCCTGTCCCATTACTTAGTTTTCCCTCATGACAGCAAATGCCAGACTAAATCTCTTTTCCTTTCACATGAAACAACTTCTGGCATAAAAGTTCCAGAAACTAATTGCATAAGTGTCCATGAAAACTCTCTCTTTTTATTAATCAACCTCTTGTACCTAAAAGCTGAATTAGAGTTCTTGAGCTACTGAGGAAGAAAAAAACAGAAAACACGGGGAAGCTCACAACTACTGTCATTGCTGTGAAAGCCACAAAAAAGGTCAGTGGCTTGCATAGTTCTCCTGTTCCTCCAGGAAACAATGTTTTTGGGGCTGCATATATTTAGATATGAGCAGAAACAAAACCTTGTGCTCCAAAAGAAAACAAGACTGATGTAATGAGTGACAAAATGGTAGCCAAACTAATGCTCGTACTTAACCTTGCATTTGTATGCTCATTAAACACAATGCTTAACTGCTACACATTTTTAATCAGTGGTGAAATCTAAGTGTATGAATCTGTCCCAGGTTAATTAAACGTTTTGCTAAAATTCACTGGGCTGTTCCTTAGCTGCTATAAATCTGCCACAGGTAATGTAGGGTAGGCTAACAGATGCAAAAATCTGACCTAACTATCTAAACCAGACTTTTCCACCCAAGCTATGTATGGGATGCCAACAAAGGAATTGCCTAATCCCACCTTTCCATGCAGCTAAGTAAGTGGAATGATTTTTTTTAGTACCAGCAGTATGCTTAAAGAGATGTCTGCAAGACTTATTAGAGGCGATGGAGTAGCATTCCAAAGCTATCAGTAATATATAGTAGTACAGCTGAATGATAGGAATAAAAGTTGTCTAAAGAAGGAAATCATATGATGTATCATCAGCAAGTGATTAAGATGGTGGGTGGTTCTTTCAGGTGGCTTCTGTATTTTGCATTCAGTGTAAGGGATCCTTTGCTTTTCAGCTATCACTAGTGTTTTTGAAAGCCCTCTGTGAGGATTTCAGAGTCCTGGCTTATTGTACAATGATTTGACAAGATATTTTTAAAAAATCAAAAGCCAACAAGAAAACCACAAACCCCAAAGCAACACACAAACCCTTTGTAAACTATGTTGCAATTACAAGATATTGCTCTTCAGCTAGCTAATGCCATTCAAAAACATGGAATGCCAATTCTGTCAGAGTCAAGATATGCCACAACTATCAAGAAGCTGGAGCAGGGTTTCTACAGGAACAGGCCAAAGGGTTAGAGCACTACACATTGCTTTTTATTGCCAGTTGAATAGAATACCTACCTAGTGTAAGTATAGACATGTCCAAGGGAGGTGCAGTGTTAATTTTAGAGATTGCACATCTTACTCATGTAGTTGACTATATGGAGGTATAAACAGAGTTTCTAAAATAATCATCTTTTCAAAGAGGGATGGGAAGCATCCTCTATTTCTGAAAGACAGACAGGACTGCAGAAGGGCACTGCTCTGAAAACAGTGTATTCTGGAGCTAATGGTGTGGCTTAAAGGTGTGATAAGAACTTGTGACTTGTTACAGCAGCTCTTGTCAAAGTAAATTACTTGTGGCTCTTTTGTGTTGGTACACCTTCTGTAGGCAGTGAGTGGGCAAAATTCACTTGAACTGCTGTAGGGAACAATAAAACTTGTAGTGTTAAGGCTGCATCCAGATTTATTCAGGCATAAACTAGAGCAGAGCCTCAAAAGCTGTTGCCTGTTCAGGTCTCTATGAATTCTTCACTTAATGCAGTGGTATGGAGCCCCTAATCCCATCCCCACCTTCAAGAGGGCTGCGTAGGTTTTGTTTTTATGATGATTCAGAGGGAGCCTTTCCCCCATGTAAAGGATAGTGTGGTTCCCACACCTGTCAGTCCAGGGCAGGGCTCGTACAGAAGCCTGCTCTCTAATGTGTCACTGCTGGGGATGAGCTGTGGCGTTTCATGAGAAGGTTCTGAAACTGACAAAGACCTGAGGTTTTCAGGCTTTCTTCACTCTGAATATGGTGGCAGAAGCTCTCTGCTCTTCTAGGTCTCACTGATTGAGACCCATGTCCCTTTACACCCCAGGCTTTTGTTTGCACCAGTTCATTTTGAAATGGTATGGGCAAAGGGAATCAAGTTTGTCACATTAGCAAGACACCTCTGATGATGGAATAAATAGATCAGAAATAAAAGGCTGTGACTGGAAATATTTGGCTTCTCATTATTCCTTCCTATAAGACTTTGAGAAGAAAGGGTTTGGCTCACAAAGAGCACTATTCTTTCAACTCTGTGTCTATAGTAGCTGCTACATATAACCCAGCTACCTGATGTCTACAGTTGCTCTGTATCCTGGAATAATGCTTTACCTTCTCATGCATCTTTATGCTGGTGTGAATTATTTTTAATTGAAAATGTTTTTAGCCTTTGAAAAATATTTCAGTACCCCCAGAAGGATGGGGAGATACTTAAGTAGCATTGTTGTAATACTTACGTTGCATACTAATACAGGTCTTTTTGTGGACTATGAAAGCGTTTGAACAAAACAAACATAAGCATGCTAAAAACTGTTGCCCAAATCTGGAATGCCCCAGCTTGAGGTAGCAGCAAAAGTTAGCTGGTGCATTCATATTGGACACTGCTGTGACTGAACATCTTTAACAACATTGTGCCCCAAATGCTGGACACATTATATCTGAATGAAGTCTATGCTTAAACTGCATTATACTAGAGGACAATCCATCTGCTTAGTCCTCTACAGACAGACTGAAATCCGCTTTACCAGTGCTCTAAACCACCTGGACACACCAAACTGATGCAAGATCTCTGTGATCCCAAAGGCTCCTTGCATGGCCTTGGCAGAGCTTGTGTTGCTCTGGCTTGGAGCTGGGGTGAAGCAAGGACAGGTCTGGGCAGCTCTGCTGCTCTGGTGAGCACCCTGCCACATTTTAAGAAGGGCAAAACTGAGCAGGGGAATGGTGAATCCAAATCTGTGCTCCGTGTTCCACAGAGATACTCTATCTGCTGTGGTTTTTCAAAGCAGCTGTTGATATCCATGCCTGTTTAGCTTTCATATGAAGTACTGGCCATGGGGGCTCTCTCAGTGTCCCCAAACTCTGTAAGGCAGACTGTACACTCAGGTATGCTAGTCTCCTTTTAAAGAGGGAAGGACAAGATAAAAGAAAATTCTGTTGGTTTGGGGTCTTTCTTTTCCTCTTTCTCTCTCTCTTTCTCTCTCTCTCTCTCTCTCTCTTCCTTCCTTCCTCTCTCCTGAAAACTTTATCCCATCCTCTTTAGACATTAAGTTTTTGGGAATGACATGGAAAATATTTTAAAAATAAATCTTGAGGGTCTTTTTTCCTAGCTGATAATCACAGAAACTATTGAACCATTTTAAATTGTCAGTGTAAATGAGCTGTGTGCCCTGTAATATGGGTTATGACAAATGTATTACAAAGCAGTCTTATGAGCCATTATTGTTACATGTCAGTACAGTGCCTGGCTCAAGGAAATTGCATTTCCATCAAATAAAGCAATGGAAGGGCAAAAATATCTTGCTATGCCTTGGATAATCTAGTAAGACAGCTGACAAATACTGATGGGAGTCTGATACACATCCTTCACTAGCAGAGTTAAAGAAATGTAATTTTAAATTTACTCACATGGACAGTCTTTAGGACAATTTCAAAACTTCTAAAGGGACTTCCCTATTAATTATAACCTACAAAAGAAATGAAAACTTGAAACAGTTTTTACCAACATATTATCCATTTCTATTGTATTTTCCAGTTCCAGCTACTGTAGATCAGTAAATATACACTGGGCTAAATCCCACGCACTTTAACTATACCAGAAATATCACTGATGTCCAGGAAGGACTTGCTTCACTAAGCTGGTAAAAAATTTACTTCACTTTCAAAATATTATGGCCTCTTGCAATACTATGTTGTAAGCCAGAATTAAACAGCAAATCTCCAAATTTCGTGATGTAGAAAGAACATGCTGAAGGAAGAGGAGAAGGAAACATTCTTATGTCTGCCTTTTTTGTACCTCAAAAAGAAGGGGCAACGTTTTCACCAATTTTCAGTTTTCTGACTTAAAATGTTATCTGAAGAAAATTAAATCTCTCTCAGAAGAACTAGAGAATTACTTGGCTCTTGTTCCAACTTCTTTGCCAATTTTTGGCATGACCTGAGCTATTGTATGTACCCCAGCAGAGTCACTTACAGGAAGGATACTTCAACTGTCTGAGATGCAATCAAAATTTCACACTATCATTGTTCACCCTCACTTCACAGCTATCCATTATCTTAAGGCTCTGAGGGCAGGCTAGCACACTATTCTCAATTTTTGGTCCTGCTTATCCAGTTGAAACAAACTTTTAACTTTGTTTAAAAAAAAAAAATCTCACCTACCTCACCCTAAATAGCTACTGAAATATTACTATCACATTTAGGGGGCATTTAGTTTAAGATAATGGGTATCAAAGTAACAGTAGGAAAGTTTTGGACCTAGAGGATACCCAGTCTGTGAATTTTATGATAAGAAAAGGGCTAAAGACTTGTGAGAGAGTGTCAGGAAGGTCTAAGCGATTAGAAAATCTTATTCCTGCATCAGTGTAAGTCAGCACTGTGACGAAGTTTTACTTGGTTTGAAGAATGGCAGAACATGGTGCTGTAGAGATAATGTTTCCTGTTGTCAGACTTGTGTGGTGTGCAGGACTCAAGTCACCTGCCTGCATATTGCTCTAATGCCATCCAGTCAGCAAAACACAGGTTCCTGATGTGATTGTCTTCTTAAAGTCTAAGCCCACCTCCATCTGACCAGCTGACAGGATAATAATTGTAGGTGTTCCAAAGCACTTTTACTCTCCCTTACCCTCAAGTCTCATCCTGAAATGTCAATCTAATGACCAAGAAATAGAACTATTAAATTCTACAATTGTATTAGTAGATTATTTCCCTATTTGTTTTTTCCTTTTGAGACTTACATATCCATGTTCCTGGGAAGGTGACAAATTCTGACAGATTTTTGCTCATATCCCTCTGAAGCATATCTCCTAACAGAGGGATAGATTCAAGTAAATTGTGAAAGGAAATTATTTTTCCCTTTGTTTTGCTTTTAGTAGTCTTTTTCCTCTTCCTTTTTTCCTTTCATCAGGGACACCTGTGGATGTAACATAGTTGAAGAGGCCTAACACTTCAGGGAGGGGAAGTTTGAAGCTCTTTTGTTTTTCAGTCTTTATAAAGATTGAAGTGAGGAACAGACCACTGTAGAGAAGATGTTTTGAAGTGACTAAGGAAGAGAAATGCTGCTTCAGAAGCAGACGAAAGGTAGTGCAAATACAACAGTAATGGGAACAGGATGGCAGGGCTTTCCCATATGAGGGTGTTCACCTTGAGATATTGTAAAGAGAGGAGATTCTTATTAAGTTTGCACTTTAAGAAAATCAGTAATTTTAAGTCTTTTCAGGAAAGCCCACTGAAATGCTGGTTGCTTGTAAGAATCCTGAGATTTTGGAAGTTCTTCAATTCAAGAAGAACTTTTATTTCTGGCATATTTATACTAATTCTGGTTTATTTATACTAATCTGTGACACAAATGTAAGTGTAAAGGAAACTGGGACAGGTACCTAACTTCCATGGACCTAACAGGGAGTTGCTGTTATTGGTGACAGAGCCCAACTGTTCTGCCATATGCTTTCACTATACCAGCACTCTTCAAATACTCCAATGGATTTAAAATCATAACTAGCTATTTGTGGGACATACTGTTTCTGTCCTACTGGACATCAGATTGATCAAATAGCTGACTGTTATATATCTGGACATGCCTCTACATAACACACACATGGTCAGAAGACACAGGTGGGGTGTACAGCACTTGGGACTCACTGCAACCTCCTGTCATAAGGTCTCTACTCTCTATCATGTACGTGCAGCTTAGCACAACTTGTTTGAAAGTTGCTTCTTGCAGAACTCAAGGCCATTTAAAATGTGATTACATCAGAACATGGACTAACATGCATTTTCTGTATTGGGTTTCTGGACTGGTTTTGACCAAGATCTCAGCTTCTGCTTTTGGCTTGCATTTAAATTTTATGCATATTTGAAAGGACCTTTCAGCACTAATGGACGACCCCCATTTTCCATCTGAGTTTCCAAACTCAGATGGCATTCCAGAACTCTTCTAATTTCACCTTTTCATGTGGTAATTATTCCTACACTACAGCTATGACATATTCACTTGGGGCAATCTGAACGTGTACGCTATTTATAGGGAATGGATCTGTGGAGATACTGCTCAGGAGGGAAATAGAGCAGATGCAGGACTGCAGCAAAGCAGTTATTTTGCTCAAATTGAGTCCCAGTGACACTCATTCAATATTTCACAACAAATGCATTTAGGCACCAAGATACCAGAGGAATCTCTAGTGCACCCAGCAGTGTGCATCACTGCTGAGTCAGAGGACTCAATGACAGTAACATCCATTATGTATTTCAGTGTACTTCTATCTGTTGACAGATTGCTTCTTGACCCTGCCTAAGGTTGGTATAAAAGTATACTGGATTTCCAGGCAGTGTATAGGGTCCCTTGAGCACCTTTCTCAATGCAGCCTGAGCTGTGGCTGTTGCTGTTCCATGGCTATGACTTTCAAAGTCTGGGGAAAGACTACGAACACTGTATTCTTTTCTAAATAACCTTTCCTTGCTCACACAAATTAATTGGCTCTTGAGTCAGTGATAAAAAAGATTGCCAAAACGGAACTAATTTTTTTAACCGAAGGTTTGCTCTGAACTTTAAAGAATAAAATCCAATTCTTGCTATAAGACATAATTTATTTCCAAAGTTATTCTACTGTCACTGACTTTGCGCAATAGCCACATTTCAAGCCATATCTCTCTTTTTACAAAGAGAGAAACTGATAGTTTGGTTCCATTTCAGTTTTCTAGAACAGCTCAAGTGCACGAATTGTATTCATATAAAATTAGGAAGTGGCAGTGGCATCCTCTACTGTGATCTGGGATTTGTCAGTAAATGAAATATCAAGAGAGAATTCCAGCCTACTGAAAGAGACTGAAATAGGAGCTGTAGTCATGATGTGAAATAATGAGGGAAATAATAAAAAGAAGGTCAATAATCAGGAAAATATTAATAATCAATAAATGTCCATATTTTCTATTTTGCTTTACAGCATATATTTAGACATAGTACTTCTGGCCTGGCTATTTGCACACACTCAAAAAAAATCCTTTTGTAAAATAATAATTGAGCCATCGAACAACAACCTTAACCCAAACTTAGATATTTTCTTTATGGTCAAAGAAAGTTTTCAAATTGTTTAAATACTTCCAACTTCCCTACTTTAATACCACAGCTCTTCATAATGGATTGAGTTGTGAAACAAGCGTTAAATTAATCAGATTACATGATCCAAAATTTACACCCTAACCCAAAGTAAAACTAGTGTTGAGCCATGAAAATTTTAACCTTGTTAAAGCTAGTCTTGAATAAAAAAGTTTGGTCACTTCCATATCTTTATTTGATCATACACTTTTAAAAACACGTTTAAGAAAGGATTAGAAAAAATGTACTTCAGAGAAAACACTTCCAAATATCTCCTGTGGATTAATCATAAAATAGGACACTTCCTGATTAGGAAAGTATTATGAGACATAACAGATTGGGTAGTAATGACAACAATGGATTACACAGAATGGCTCTGTTTAGGAAGAACGTGCACATAAAATAATTCCTGTGTAGTAAACAGCACTTCCAAGTATTTTAGATATCTGTGTATTTATTCCAAATGATCCCTGGAAGTCTATCACATCTTTGCTGTAAAACTTGTCCTTTTAGAAATTCTTTTGGATTTTTTTCTGAGACAGGGATTCAACAGACAGAGATTCTGCAGTGAAAAGAAGACAAAAATCTGGTTGGTTTTTTTTTTAGCTATTCTGTTTAAAAATGTTTTCTTCCCTATGCTTTTAGAGGAATATGAGGAAAGCATCACTGAGTAGGTCCTTGGATTTCTTTTGTATATTCTCCATAAAACCTTGTAAGAATGTCTAAAGGAAGAAGAGAATTATGGCAAGCCCCATGTACATGCAGGAGGGATGCATATCCTTGCAGAGACTGGCTTGAAGGGAAATAAGCACACCTATGGTAGAGACCAGCATCTTTATACAAGCATAAATGATCTATGAAATTGCATCACTGGGTCATGAAGTGCAATGATCTGCACTGCATGTGGCATTTATCCTGTTTGCTTGGTTCTTTTTGGTTATCTGCTCCTGACAATAGTCAGAAAACACACACTTGACTAGCTGGCCTTTGGTCTGTTCCTCTCTGACTGTATTTTCCATATGGATGATAATGACAAATAACTGCTGAGCAGAAGCATAAACACCATGACTTAAAAAAAAAAAAAAAAAAGAAACCTGAAAAACCCCAAAGTTCAAAGGGAATGAATGCTCTGTCACTGATATGTTGCTTTTTCATAAGCAGTCATGCCTCTGACTCCTATCTTGTAATTACACATCCAAGAGGAGACAGCAAAATTCTCCTATTATTTCACTTGCCTACCTCAGTGAAGTTGCACTAGTTGTCCCCTCTGTCCAATATAACACTCTAGAAACTTTCAGAATGTATCTTCTGCTTGTATCCAGATTTGAAGGGGTTTAGATTTGTAGATCTATCATTTGAAGGAGCTGAAACGCTACAAGAAAAAACAGGGATTGCATAGCTCTGCATAGCTCTCTATTCTTCACCTCTCCTTGGAAATGTTCTATGTACTCTCTTTTCTTATTGTCTAATACAGCTGGGATATATTTGGGATAACTCAAATCAAGGGGGTTTAAACTAATGAAATCAGAATTACTGAGTTAACTCAAGGGGTCTGCCTTTGGAGAACTGAGAAATTCAGTAATGCATATTTTTCAGTTGCAATTCTGCAGCTTGTGCCTGTCGCTTGTTTTCTTCTTCAAGATACTTGAAAATATTAGAGGTCATGAAGAAATCTTGCTGTGGTATTTCATGAATTTTTACCTTAAGAATACTGCAAACTAAAAATCTTCAGTATATAATAATCCGCTTTTGTGTATGTCAACGCTGATTTAATAATAAAGAATTAGACTTCAGTTTGGCTTCAATCTGCAAATAATTTGTTATTTTCAGACCTTGAAAAGCAATGTCTGGCACACAAAAGTAATTACACTGGTTACTTTAATACCCTTGGAAAAAAGTTAATTTCCTGTGCTCTTGTGCACCTCAGTCTGTCCTCTCTGTCCAAACACTTCCATGATCCCTGCTACTCATAACATGAATCTGACCTGACATTCTCACAATCCTTTTTGTTTTATTGCTTAGTGACATTTCCCTGGGTAAAGCAGTGTCCTTCTTTTACACCTAAGGAAGAGACACAGCAGGTAAACTGATTTACCCAAGGCTGTATGGGAAGTTTGACAGAGCCAGGACCTGGCTCCACGTACCCGGAGTTGCTGCATTGTCACTAGACACCAGTTGTCATCTGCTTGCATTATCTTCTTGTGTATTCTAACAATGGGTGACGTGATCACTTTTGCCATGGGACCAAAAGTATAGTGTTGTAGGCAAATTATATTACTGACTCTAGGCACTGGCAAAAACCATTATGGGATTTTGCAAGAATCCTTCTTTCCCTTTCTGTACTCCTGATTGTATTTAGCTTGCTTGCTTTGACTTATATTAGGCATTGTAAGTCATGTTTTGGATAAAAGCTGAAAATTATGAGGAAAATAATTTTTTTATCAAATGATAAATCTGAGAAAGGGATAATTGGATGCACAGTTTATTTTGTATGAAGCATCAGATTTATAGAAATATTGAATGTGAAAGTTTAACTCTATTTTCTTTCCACAGCAGGGAACCTTGTACTGCAGAAGCTATTTTAAAATAATACAATTTTAAACAGTGTGGGTACAGTAAAACTAAAAATATCACCACAGTATTTAAAGTAGCTGTATGGGAAAAATAACTCCTGTCCTGAGGCTCTTGCACTATCCAGAAATGCCTGAACATCAGACAGGGTGTCTCAGCTAGGTTTAGGAGTAAAAGGGATGTTGCATTATTAATTTTATTTTTGGTAGTGAGTTATTTTTGGTAGGAGTCATTTTCAAACAGAAATGTTGCAGCTTTCTGTAGGTCAGCCAGACTTAATCAGCTCTGCAAGAAGAAAAAAAGGAAAGAAAAAAAATTGCAAATGACATACAGTTTATCAGGACAGATTGTGTTCCATTAGCTCCCCCAGGCTTCCCAAGAGTGGAAATTTGCACTAGCAGCCCAGAATGTGCAAGCTTATAAACTGATAAAAACTTCTATGGAAAAAGAGTTCTCTAGGCCAACAGGATGCAGCTGAATAATTGTTGTAGGATAAATTCTTGCCATATTAAACCACAGCTGAGAACGTATGTGCCACCTGACACTCTGGAGAGTTTTGATATGGGACGAAGGTTAGTGAGCCCTTGAAGTCCACAAAGAATTCTGCTCTGCAGAGTTAGCCAGACAGCTTTGACTAACAGTGGTGGAGACTATATTTGCTCTCTTCTTTAAATACTTTGATTACATATACAATAGCATCCATCTGTGGCCAGATGTGTACAAGCTCTATGGAAAATCCTTGGGTTATAGTGAAGACAGACATCCTCCTTTCAGCTACTTCCTTAGACGTCATCTGAAGTACGAAGCCTCAGAGATATAAATCACGGGGAAATTAAAATTTTTGTAGACTTTTTAAAAAGCATTAAAATACATTTAAGAAATGTTGCTGTTATTTTATCTCTAATATTAAAACTGAAACCAGCAAGTTTACTACTTGACTGGGAAGCGCAAGAGAATTAGAATGGGTGCTGTGTAGTAATTAAGAGTCTATTCATCTGTGTGGATCTCAAACAATGTAGTGCTGAACTTTGATACTGATATTTCTTTCATAATAATTAGAGACAGATTCTGATCTGAGTAATGAATTATTCTGGATATAAAGCAGTGTGATATATCTGATTTTAGCCCTACAGGAATAATGCTTTTTTCAACTGGAGGTTAAAACACTTTAAAAACTGGAAGATCTCAAAGGCAAAAGAACACTTCAATGAAAGTGCACATACTGAAGGTGTTCAGGGCCTCTTACAACAAATTTCTTGCTCATACGTCAATTGTCCTCCATGACTTCTGGATGAAGCCATTTTTTCCCACCAGATGTCATTTTTACCATGGATTCAGACCCTGCTCCTGGCACTTGCTCCTGTCCATTCTGTGAAGACTCTTATGTTGGCAGGAAAATGCAAGCACTCTGTAACATCAGTCTTACAGAAAGAAAATCACTGCTATGCAATTTCCTCCTTGCACAAAAATTAACTGTGATGGGGGAGATGGGATGCACTATAGACCATTTCCTCCCTTTATGCAACAAAACGAGGAGGGAATCCAGGGACAGGAGAACCTGGGAACAGCCCCTTTAAAACTGCACAGCATGAAAGACCACTATTTCATAACGTCTGAACGACTGCTCACAGGTGACTTGGTAGTTTGCAGAGGCATTGTTACACCACTTGTACTGATTTACAGGGCTCAGAAATCAACCCTAAGTGCTTGCCCAGTACACACGGCTCGGAGGGGACTTCAGCTGCTGGTCTGTCCATAATTCTATTGCTGCATCATAATTCATCATAATTTATCATAATTCCATGATCTGTCCATAATTCTATCACTGCATCTTCTGTTTCAAACTGTGTATGGATAAGCTCTAGGATGTAACATGTGCAACTCCAACTTTCTCAATAGAACAGTGTGTAGTCATTCACATCTGCTAACAGTGTCAAAACAGTTTTTATTGCTTTTTACTCCTGTTAAGCTTTGCAGAGACAATACAGCTGAATTGCAAGTTATTAACAGCACATTTGCTGAGTTCCCCGCAGAGAATAGTCTCTGGTAGTATTGTGTGAACAAAGTATCAGCCTTGCTTATCCTCGCTTATCCATTGAACGTAGGGCTGCTGGGTGAGGAGCAGCTCTTAGAGTTTACCTTAGATGTGAACTGGAGCCATGAACATGGACTTTCTCAATGCCCTGCTTCAGAGAACAGATAGGATTAAAGAGGCTCATCATAAATACAGAAGGAAATCCCAGGTGTGACTCAAGTTACACAGAATTGCTCAGGCCTAAATTTTGCTGCTGCTTCACATGTACTCATGAGAAGACAGGATTTGTTCTTCATTTGTGTACACACAAATAGCATCTCTCATATTGATATATTTTTCAATGGTACATAATATAAATGTTTGTTTTATGTAGGAATATAATTTTGCTATGTTTTCTAGTCATTAGCTGAGACAGCTAATGGTAATGTCTTCTTAAGACAAACTGTTGAAAGCAAAGGATTTAGCTGTACTTCTCATGGAGCATAAAAGCATTGCTTGTGGGGTTTTTCAGGCTGACCTTTCAGTTTAAAACTGCTGAAATGATTACTGAGGCTGATGAACATTTCTGGTGTAATTAATGCAACTTACAAGAAAAGGGAGTTATGCATGAAAACTTCAAGGACTCCTCTGCAGAAAGAATTTCTTGAATATGTATGAGCTGGTTGTAAGTAGAGACCAGAAATTGTGTGAGCACTTAAAGGCAGAGAAAGGTGCTCTGTAAACCTAGTAGATGCCAAAAAGCTTCTGCCAGCTGGTACATCTAAGTTTTGTAAACCTGGCCCTCAGACTCTCTAGCTGAGTGAGCTCTGTCATAGTCACGTCACTTTACTTCAAAGGCAGAGGTAAGGCAAAATATGTATATGGAGTAGTCATTTCTCAGTGTCCAGCAGGTACAGCAACGTGGTGGCATAATTTCAAGTTTGTGAACATGATTTTAGGTGGAGTTGAGGATTAAAAGGATTTGCAATGTCTGTAGAGACCTTGGTAGGGAGATTTTGGAGTTGAAATGCTGAAAGAAAAGAGAAATATCTATAAGCAAAGCTTTCATGATGAGCTAGAAGAACCGGCAGAGCAAAGGCAAGAGCAAGAGCAAGATATGCAAGAGCAGAGCTGGAGGAGCAGACATGGCTCAAACAGAGGTGCAAGGTTCAACCAGGAGAGCAGGTAGCACTTGTGGCCAGGAGCATCACCTAGGGCTGTAGGGCCAGCAACAGCTTGGATAAAGCCTTGTTATCCTCCTCTGCAGGTGACAATGCCCTGGGACCTGCTGACTGCAAACTTGAAAAGGGATTGATAGTACAGAAGATGAAAAAACAGCCGACACCAAGGTGCTAGGGAAGAAAGCTGTAAGTTATTATAATGCAACTTTGTTTTTGTCTTATTGCTCTCCTTTTTCTCCCATTGTTAAAGTAATTTGCTAAGAAAATTGATGTAGGGGGATAGGGATTCAAGGTGATGTTTTATTACTGGCCACTGAAGTTTAAACCTGGCATGGCTGATATCAACCAAAGGCTGTCAGAAATGTTGGAGATGGTTGTGTATAATCTCAGGACATCTGTCCTGAATGATTACAACACGTCACAGTAGGTTCTTTTGGCTGCAATTGGAAGGGATATGCTATTTAAGTGAATATCCACTTCTTTCCCCTTCTATTAGTAGGATATATTGACAGATGAGAGAAGACAGTGGCAACTGAAGCCATGCCAGACTTATCTCTACAGCATTTGCATGGGGAGGTGGATCTGACGTTACAGAATGACTGAGGGTGGCTGTGAATCTGTGCTTACTATAGCTATATTAATGTAATTTTGATTTTATAGATTTGTAAAAATAACATAGCTCTTCACCCCATATGTAATGGAATGTCCATGCTGTTGGTTGTTTGGACTCTTGAGAAGCATTTCCTGAAAAAAAACCCAAAAACCAAAACAACTCAGAACAAAACAACTGATAGTTATGAAGCACTGTGACAATCAAACAACAGGAGCAGAAAAAAACATTTAGAAGAGACATATGGCTTACCATGCTGGCCCATTTTTGGTTGATCTTTTTCCAATCCTTCTGCTCTCTCAATATAACCTCTCTCTTAGTCCCTCCTTTATTCCATAAGCCCATCTGCCTTCATCTGTTAATTCAGCCCTCTGTTACTACTGAATTGTTTATCAGCCAAATGAATGTGGACGATGAGCTCTTCTATTCTTTCCAACCTAGTTAAAACACGCCTGCTACTCAGTGGTGGGTCAGTGTTGAGAAAAATGTAAATAATTAACGATTTTTCTGGAAATCTTTGAGAGGGAGGCCAAAACAACTGAGCATTTGGCATCTTTGAAAAAAATTTCAAGGCCTGGATGCAGGCAGGAATAATCTCATCTTCACCACCCTACTGAGTGCACAGTGATTTTTGGCTTAATGTGCTTTCACTAGGTAAGAGGAATACCCCTGCTTTTCTTGGGCTTGATCCTTTTCCAGTTCAGTCTGGAAGAGATCCTCTGAGATGTCTGAACAGATCCAACAGGCTCGACTACTCATGAAAGGTGAAATTTCAACTTTTTTCTCCTATTTGGAAAGCACTGCTTGGGCACGTGCTTTCACCTCTCTGTAGTGTACCAGTGGGAACTGTGGGTCTGATTCCTGTTCAGCTAGTGGAAAATTAATCCAGTAAATGGCAGGTACTGAAGGAATAAGAGAAGGCTTCAACTGAGAAGGTGTGGGACCATCAGATGAGAAATTGGGTACAGAGCAAAACCAGAAGCATCCCCTTTCCATAAGGATTCATTAATCCCTTTTGAATACCCATTCTCCTCAAAAGAAAATCTTCTCTGGCTGTGTTCTAGTATGATGTTAAGGCATGTATCTAAACACATTTATAGTTGTTGGTCAGTAATTTAGCCTGTGTGAAACGTAAACTTGGTGAAATTCATCAAAACGAGTCCTCTTGGGGGAGCACCTTCAAAACGCATTCCTGTAACTAGAGTTTCTCTGTGTGCCCCTTTAGAGGAGGTCTCCATTTGAGATTAAAACTAAATATATGTTAATTAAGCCAAACCCCTATGGTGTTGACTCTCCAGGGGTCTCTTGTTCTCTTCTGGCTTAAGTATTGTAGTTATGATGTAAGGTCAACTTTTTCATAGACAATGAGGCAACTATCCCCTTCTTCTAGCAGGGATTCCTGAGAAGCTAATATATATACTCCTGTATATATACACACACTGCTATATATATATATATATATATATACACACACACACAGAATATATATATTGTATATATACTCTGAATGTCCAACTTTATGCAACTCATGCAATCTTTAAACTGGTTGAGACCTCTCATACCCAGATGATGGAGTCTCAAATATACTGAGTTCTTTTAATTTTTATGACAGCCAGGTAGAGAAGAAGAGACTCTGATTCCCGTCCCCACTTCCCTGCTATGGGAGAAAAAGCTGTAATGTGAAATCACCATTCACTGAGAACATATCAAAGAAGCTACAGGAACACTTACCAAAAAAATTTCATTGGTAGCAGAACAACTTGTGGGCTCAATCTTTGTGTCATCGAACATGCTTTAAGAATTTTTTTCATTAAGTAGAGCCTTAGTTGTAAAAATAATTGGTCTTTTAGTAGCATTATCATAGGCTTTATGCAGGAAAAATATGCAGTGTGTTTGCCCACGTAGAATAATGTTTCATAATCACTGATTCTCTTTTGTCAAGGATGCTAATATTTAACCTCCTTCTGTTTTGAAGCTGGTTATGATTTGCTACAGAAAGAGAATCAAGGTAGAGGAAAGTGAACTTAACAGGGGCAAATGTCAAACTAGTGTATATCTACATGTAAAACAATTAAATGAAACTGCAAAAATCAGGCCATGCAAATGATTAGAGCTGAGGGGCTAGAATTCTTTGATCAAGTTGGTTAAATACTCCAGTAATTCAGGGCCTCTGTAAAGAAACTTCTCAGTACACCCAGGATAAAACAGGGACAGGGTCAGGGCTGTTGCATAGCATGCTGTCTGCTCCTCTGAGGAAAAATATTGATAGGTGGTGCAGTCCTGCTAGGACAGAAATCACTTTTACACCTGCCCCATATCATTGTCCAACAGTTATAATCTTTGGTCATCTGTTCTAGGAATATATCCATCATGGACTCCCTGAATGTTCAGATCTGGGCTGCCAGAATGGAAGGAAGGTTGCAGTAACTAAGAAGAAGTCAGCTCCTGCCCAAGAGCTGATAAAAGAAAGCATTCTGTTAGGGCCTGGAATCTGAGCACCTACACCAGACAACTACATACTGATATGCATAAGCGTGGCATCCAGCTGAGATATGAGCAATCTCATCCATGTAAGCCAAAATTCAGTAAAAGATTAGACATCATCAGCCAAGTGCCTCTTTAAAGACAGTCTTTGTGTGTCAGTAACAGAGTTCTGAGTCCCAAGAGAGTAAATAATCCAAAGTCAGAAGCCACAAGACAGGTCTGAGAATATCACTTGAACAAAATGAGCCTAGCATTGAGATATGCTGCCCTAGATCATCTGAGTGGCAGTCTCTTTACTGGGCGAAAATTATGTTTATTGGTAAAATGTAGTGAATACTAAGTTGTAGAACAGAGATGTACCTACGTGACATCTAGCTCGGCTGGAGATGAATCCAGCAGAAAAACTTAGGATATGTCCAAATGTACACGTGAACTCCTAAATCACCCTGTTCTGCCAAAGTGGTGGATTCCCACTTATGAATCATCCAGTCTTTATTTGTTCAAAGGCCACCCAGAGCCAGTGGCAGGATAATGGCTATACTCCTATGTTTGACTGATTCAAGGGGTAATATAAAGTTTAAGCAGCTTAAAACTTGGACTTCATATAGCTTTAAGGCAAGAGCATGCTTAGTCAATGATTCAGAGATTGACCATTTCTTCTTTCAGAAAAGCTCTCTTGGGGAAAATTTGAGTCTGTTTGTACCCCTACGAATGCAAGGTATGAGTACACTCTGTGAGAGCCTTACTCAGTCCTACTACCATCATTACCCAGATCAGATGAGTCTTGAAGAGAAGGACATCAGTGGGGTTTTCTGGGTTTTTTTATTGGCTGTAAAACAACAACCAACATAGCTGTCTGTTTCTCCAGATCAAGGTGACCTTGACATTTTTTAAGAATAACAAAAACTTCTCATTTTTTCTCACTTATTTGGTCAAAGCACTTATAAATAACTACAAAGTATACTATACCAAGTAGACATTCCTCTGATATATATCAGGCATGAGCCACTGGAATGACAGGTTTTGGAAATGCAACAGAATCTGTCCTGTACCAACTCAAGAGTGCAGGTCTATGTACCTCAGAAGTATTTGGTACAGAAAGACATGATTGCTTCATTTTGCTTTGTCCACACCCTCCCCAAGATAAATTTTTCCTGCTACTATTTCCTGCTTTTGTAGAACTACTCTCTGGCTGTCAAAATTTTGCAAAATTTCCTGCAAAACAGACATGCATCCTTGGTCACTTGCTGCCCAAATCATCTTCATCTTGTACTGCCTGCAGACCTCTCCTGAGGCATCAATAGGGCTCAGCTCATGTCTGAAAAGACACCAGGATTTGTCAGCAAGCCTGTGGGACAGCAAAATCTGTTGTTTTGCTTAGTCTGTGGGAGGCTGGGGAGTGTATAAAAGGTAGGCACATGAAATTCGGAGGTTTGTTTATTTTATAGATAAGAATCTGAACTGCCAAAATTTAGTCTAATTTTAAAGCTCCTTATGTGTTATGCAACTCTCCTCCTTTTCAGTAAAATGCAAAGTTGCAATAGAAGTCACTTTATTTCCAAAATGTATAATTTCATTCTTTTGAGGAACAGCAGGGCCAAATGTCCTCTTCAAAGCCTGGTTCATTTTCTGAACCAATTGTCACATTTATCTTCTGCTCAGTATGTGAGTGTATGTCTCCTGGAAGTGGGTATGCATTTTGCCTCTTGATCTTAATTTTGATCTCTGGTTTTACATAAATTCCAGCAGGGGACAATTTTTAACTTCTTTGTCTTATAGGAGATTCAGGACATTCTTTTCAATCTTAAAGGATAACCAGGGTGGTAGCTTCTAAAGAGGAAAGCATATGCTCCCTCCCCCTAAAGGGGTTCCTCTCCCCAGGTCCACAGTGCATGACAAGGTCTTGTGCTTCATATCTCGTGGCCCTGAAATGTATTCATGGTGCTTCTGATTCCTCATTGCACACCCATAATGTTAAGCTGCCTCTGAAATTCATAATCAAGCTTGAAGTTTGAGCTGCTGGATTTAGACTGGTTTTAGAACAAGTGCATTTATCAGGTTTTCCTGATTTCACTAACTTAATGTTTTTGATAAAATCAACATATGTGTCCACCCTTGGAGATGAGAAGCATGTTTCATTTTAATACATGATGTAGAATTACACCAGTAACCCAGAAGAGCAGAAGGAGCTGGGTAAAAGCTCTGAGGTGGCAATGAATCAAGAGTGAGGAGGCTTGGACCAGTTCTCTACTCTGTTCCAGAAAATTACTACGTGAACTTCACCTTTTCATTCCTCTGACTCTCTCTCATCTCTATTTTTTTTCTTTCCTATTTCGTCTTCAAAGTGAAAGTCAAAAACACATGCCTACAATAGGCAGTTCCAGTGTAAATGTTGAATACAGATTTAAAACAAGGAGGAAAATATCCATTTGGAGGCCTCCTGTAGGATTTTGTCCTCATGGCCCACTGCAATCTATGATCAGTAGATGGCTTTGCCGGATGAGGAGAGCCAGTGTGCTTGCCCGAACAATCACCTGAATTTCTCATACACCAGAAGAAGCATGTCCTGAGGTGCACATTTGCTCATGTGGCCTTCATGACCTGGTATGCCTTTTGATCTGCCTTGCTCCTGGGGAAAGGCTGGAGCTGCATTTTGATGATGGGCACCTCTTTCTTCCCACTCTCAATGCACAGGAAATTAGCCCACTTACTGGTATTGCATGTGGGTAATTTTGGCTGTTGGTATATTTCATCTTTCACTAATGTTACAAAATACCAAGCCATTCTTTTCCCCAAATCCAATTTGATTTTTCTTCTGAGGTTTTGACTTATACAGGATTCCAATTTCTCCTGTTTCACCTCTTTAAGAAAGAAAATGGGATGATCAAGTGGAAATTAGAGGCCACAATGTGTCTGAAAGTATTTTAGAGTGAACTGATTAGCAAATTAAAATAGGTATTTCTTGCACCAATACCAAGCACAGTAAGTGTTAGATCCAAAGAAACTTGTAAGAGAGGAGATTGCAAAGAAGGTTTTAGAAACAAACTTAGCTTCATTTGTGAAGTTACTGGACACGTTTGTGGCTTCTATCAATATATTTTTTGCTTTGGGATACAAATCAAGTTCAGAAGGGTCTTGAAAATTTGGTAAATTTAGTTATGGGTGGGTGTGAATCCACTCCAACAGGATGGTTTTTAAAAAGTGCTATTTTTAAAAAACTTTTATCTAGAAAAATGAGGTGAGGGGGTAAGTGGGCCTCTGCAGGATATTGCTCTGTCTCTTCCCTCTGCCAGCTGACAAGAAGAGCTGTTCTTCAGCCCTTTTGGCCCGTGGATGCAGACACAGCATTGCTGCTGGAAGCTGTTCCTTGCAGTCCCAGCAGCTGGTGGTCTGTTTTCAGTGAACCGGTTTGCAAGACCTGTGGGAGAAATAAGTGTAGAGCACATCTGTCCCCATCCTGAACTGCATTTTGAAACTTGTCCTTTTCACAGCTGTGGTATTGTGACTTACTTTGTCCGGGGGTTAAAGTCATAAACCCCTGTCCAGAAGGAGAGGCTGGAGATGACGGTGTGAAAGGTGCATGTTCCCTAGGCGAGGAGACAGCTGCTAGAGCAGTAGTGCCGCCCAAGCTCTTATTCAGGTGAGCGAGGAAAAAAGGCTTTCATGATCACCCCGGAGGCTCTGGCACTGGTGAGCAGTTGGTGTGAGGGCGGCAGTCCCGACTTCAAGGGGCAAAGAGGAGAACGCGTTGATCTTTTCCTCCTCCACGCCCGATGTGTGGTGAGCTGGGTTGTGTGCGGTGATGTCCCCGTGGGATCAGCCGAGGAGAGCCGGGATGCTGTGCGGGGGAGGATGGTGCGAGAGGAGCGGGCGGGTGGGCTCCGCAGGCAGGCGGCCGGAGACAGCGCCGGGCGGGCGCCAGGAGCTCTGAGGGGCGGGC